>OZ014531.1:1403522-1936273 GCA_963966105.1 Volucella zonaria
AATTTTGTTAGCTCTGGAAATAATCCTTCCTCGACATTTTTTAAGACTGCCAATCCTCAGTTGTCAATAGAAAACCGACACGAATCAACATCAAAACATCTATTCGGTTTGCAAGAAAGTAACTTCCGTTTTTTTTATACAAAAAATAAAATTCAATCAATTAAATATTCTCCATTTTGTTCGATGACTTTCTACCATCTTTTTGACAACTTAATGATCTCGGGCTCATGGAACTTCTGGTCCTTATGAACACAAAATTAGATCAAGTGCGATATCAGTGCATCATCATTGGTGAAAGTTTTACCAAATAAATGAAAAATCTGATGGTGCAAGTTCGGGCACACCAAGGTTCAATCATTTTTCACGAGTTAGCAAAGATGTGTCTTATCTAACGTTCGACATGGTGACACACCATTCGCTTACAATTTGTCAATTCTAGCCGTTTTTCTTAAATTGCTTGATTTGACTGTGAAATAAGCTTAAAGTTATAGTTAGCAAATTTAAAAAAAAAAAAATTATATCATAAAAACAAGAATCTAAAAATATAACGCCATCTACTTGTAAAAACTAAAATTACTTTCTTATCAGCCCAGCATTTAGATTCTTAAATATTAACTAACAGAATCAGAAACTCTACTTTTATAGGATAACGAGATGCATTAAATACGAGGGGTGTTCAACATATTCTCGATATCGGGGTGAAGCTGTGGTTGCACATATAAATTGACTTATTTATCAAGTAATACTATTATTTTAGTGCATTCATGTAAAATTTCATATAAATGTGATTATTAATTCGCGTTTTATCTCTAGTTAAACAGAATCATAATGGCAACTGAGACGATGATGGTGAAAATTGAGCATCGCGCTGTAATTAAATTTCTCACTAAGCAAGGAAAAAGTCAAAAAACTATTCATGAAGAGATGGTGGCTGTTTATCAGGGTTCCGCACCTTCATTATCAACTGTGCAAAAGTGGTCAAGTGAGTTCAAGAGAGGCAGAGAGAGCATTGAAGACGACCCCCGCTCCGGCGCCCCGGCTACTGCTTGTACGGGAGAAAGCATCAAAGAAATCGAAAAACTTGTTCTTGAGGATGCCCGAATAAAGGTGAAAATGATGGCAGAGATCACCAAGCTTTCAATTGGTACCATTCACACCATTCTTCATGACCATCTTAACCTTTCAAAGGTCAGTGCAAGGTGGGTGCCACGAATGCTCACAGCGCCTCAGAAAAAAGTGAGAATCGCATGCTGTAGAGAGCTTTTGGAGATGTGTAGTGAGAACGCGGACGGCGTTATGGATCGAATTGTTACTGGGGACGAAACATGGGTCCACCACTATGACCCTGAAAGCAAACAAGAGTCCATGCAGTGGCATAAAAAAGGAACAGACCCCCCGAAGAAGTTCAAAGTCACTCCGTCTGCCGGGAAGCTCATGGCCACAGTTTTTTGGGACTCAAAGGGAATCTTGCTCATTGAGTACAAAAAAAGAGGTGAAACCATCAACGCCACATCCTACGCTTCCACTTTGCATAATTTGCGGGAGGAAATTAAAAAGAAAAGACGGGGTAAACTCGCAGCGGGTGTGTTGCTTCTTCATGACAACGCTCCTGTTCACACGGCGCGAGCTTCCAAGGCTGCTGCGCGAGATTGTGGTTTCGAAGAAATCCAACACCCACCCTATAGTCCAGACCTTGCCCCTAGTGATTATTTCCTGTTTCCGGATTTGAAAAAATGTCTTCGTGGAAAAAGATTTTCGGATGATGAAGAACTCAAGTCGGTATTTTGCAGAGAAAGAGGAAATTTATTTTTTTGAGGGTTTAAAAAAGCTTATATCAAGATGTAACAAATGCATTGATGATATGGGAGATTATGTTGAAAAATAAAAACAATCTAAATTGAATTCTCATTTTCCTTCATATCGATACCGAGAATATATTGAACGCCCCTCGTAAATCTGAGTTTAATTTTTCTTAGTTCCGATTTATAGAACTCAGTTTTAGCTGAGCATTTCCTAAAATTGTAGGTAAAAAGGCTGAGAAATGGAGGGAAATGCGAAATATGGACGGTCTATAATTTTCTATCCATTTCCTGTATTCTCTTACTTTAAGTATATACATACTTGTACATATGCGTTATCTTCAATGTTGTATTATAAAAGGGATTCCGAATCTTTCATCTACAATATAAATTTCCGAAATTTCCCAGAGAACGCTACACAGTGAAAGAAAAAATCCAAATCGTTGAATTTTATTACGAATATTCACGTTCAATTCAATTCAAAATTCATGACAATTTTGGCACGTAATCATGTGCCTTCTGAGGCGTGTGTGCGTAACATAATCAAAAAATTCCTAGATACAAGTTTTGAATACGCCGAAACATGTATGCTCCGGGCGTTAAATGGAAAATATCGCCGCAGTAAACGTAACTATCGAAAACAACCCAAACACCTTCATTCGTCTCCATTCTCAGGAGCTTGACCTCTTCATAGCCACACTGTACCGAATTTTCACTGAAGATTGGGCTCCCTATAGGACCAATTAACGCCAGAACTGAAGCTGGCCTCAAAAACATGCATGATGCCATTGATTTTTGCAAGTAAATCGCGTTTTCGCCACTTTGACGGCTACGTTACCCATCTGGGGCAGCGAAAATCCACGAGTGATTCAGGAGATGCCAATGTAAACAGAACGTTCGGAGCTGTCGTAGGGCCGTACTTTTTTCTTTGGGGCTATGCTAAAAGCAAGGCTGAAAGCGAACACTGAAGCCCCCATCCCCGAGATAGAGCCCCAATTATGTGAGAGTGATTAAAAATTCCGAGAAAAGGATGAGGGTCTGCAAGCAGAGCCGATGCGGTTATTTGGAAGATATTGTGTTCCATAAATAATCCCCATGTGCATACTTTAGAAAGTAATAAAAGTTTCAGAGATATCTCAATAATTGTTCGTTTTATTCAAAAAGTAAATCCTACACCTCCTGGTGTTTCACATTTATTCGAAATAAAAATAATATACCATATGTGCACGTGCAATCCCCAAAATAACGAATACAACAACGTTATAAAACGAAAATTCTGAAGACATCGGGCATGAATCAACTATTATACATACGGATAAGTACATATCCATGTGCATACACATAATCAGACGAAAACGTTCCAGGTGCTGACCTACACATCGAAAAGCATTTAGGCACATTACATGACACTTTCGAAATGAAGTAACACACGCGTGCATTTATATACATACGTATGCTCACACGCTCTGGCAGTACCTACATAATGTTACTTTTTACTTTCCGCATTGACATCGATTGTGTTACCAATTGAAATACATACTATGTATAAATTGGTGAATAACCAATTTTATAAAAAAACAAAACCCGCAAAGAAGGTTATTCAAACATAACAAGTAGCGCTACAGAGGACCAGTGGCGACTCGTAACAACAATTCTAGACTTTTCCAAGAAAGTGACCTGAATTTATTGGCCATTCTTCGAAGCCACTTCTGCGAAAATTGGCTGCAGTTTAAAAATTATAAAGAAGTTTTTCTTAAGTGTATTGTTCATTTTAGTCCAGTTAAGTAACAATAATAAATATTTAATTTCGCTTTGAAGTAAAGGTAGGATTTTTCTTCTTTTTTTTCTTGTTATAAATTTGTCATGCCTAAAATATTTGTAAAAACGTAAATGCATGCATTCTTTGCTTGTGGCAGAGGGTATTATCTTCAACAATTTGCTACTGGGGATCATCAAATTGAAAACAACTTGGCTCTTCTGCGTACATGCGAGTACTTACATATACAGGATAGTCAAGTTACAAGTTTCTTCTTAAAAATAAAATAAAATGAACAAAAATCAGTTATTTTCGGTATTCCCATTAGTTATGCAATACAATTTAATTCATGTGACTGCGGCGGCTGGCTTCGCAGTAGCATATCCTGGAACCCAATTTTCCAAGACGTTGTTTACTGTTTCAGGTTCTATCCCACGAATGACTCGGACGAAGTACTTGAATCGTTTCTGAGTTTTCCGCATAACATTGATCTTTAAGGGCACTCCACACTAAAAAGTCAAGATTTCGAACGGGAAAGAAATGTCAGTGTCAACATAAAATATGATTCAACAAAAAGAACTTGTATTTGGACCAGCCTGTATCTGTGCTGTTCATAGGAAAAGGGACTTTAACTTACATGGGCTCAAAATCGAAATTTTTATATTTTCTAAAAGCGGAAATCCAGCTGGTGTTTCCGGCATTCAGATTTATTTTTTGTTTCAAAAATCCCTGATTTGAGAAAAACGTGTTTTTGTAATACCGCCTTGATCAAAATGTTCCCACACCACCGTATGGAGCTCCCATTGTTCCAATTTGAGTTCTGTTTCTTTTGTTAAGTTGGTAAATCTGTTGTTGACATTCACTTATGTCGTACGACATTTGCTTATGTCGTAACCAAGAATACATCTATCTCTATCTATCTATCTGGATTTAAATTTGCAACAACGAACTTGTATTAAATTTTCCGTAAAAAACGGATTTAATGGTGCGCGAACGTTGGAAATGTTGGAAAAGTGTTTCGGCAACGATTCTCTAAAGAAAACCGTCGTTTATCAGTGGCACGAGCGGTTCAAAAGTGGTCGTGAGTCAATTGAAGATGATGAACGCAGTGGCAGACCATCGACATCGAAAACCGACGAAAACATTGATGAAGTAAAAGAAATGTTGGTCAATAACCGCAAATTAACCATCAGAGAGATAGCGAGGACTTGAACATTGCCTATAGATCCGTCCAAGACATTTTGGTTAATGATTTGGGTTTCCGTCGTGTAGCAGCAAAGTTGGTGCCAAAAGACCTCAATTTCATGCAAAACGGAGACCGTGTTGACGTCGCAAAACAGATGATTTGCGAGGCTGAATCCGATCCCACATTTATCAAAAGGAGCATTACTGGAGACGAGACGTGGGTTTATGAGTACGACATGCAATCCAGACATCAGATAAGTGGATGGCGTACACCAAATGAGCCGGGACTAAAAAAAAACACGTCGTTTTCGGTTTTCATGGATTACAGAAGGCCAGACAGTAAACAAAGAGTATTACGAGTATTTCGGCGTTATGAGCCGTTTGCGTGAAGCAATTCGCAGAAAGAGACCAGAATTGTGGGCAGAAAACTCTTGAATTTTGCACCATGATAACGCATCGTCGCACAGTGCCATCATTATTCGTAATTTTTTGACGAAAACTGCAACAAATACCATCCACCCAATTTGGCTCCCTGTGACTTCTTTTTGCTCAATCGAGTTAAAAAAACCACTACGGGGAACGCGTTTCAGCAGCTGAGAGGAAGTAATGGAAAAATCGCAGGAAGAAGAACTGATGGACATACCGAAAACCGAATGTAAAAATGTTTCGAAGATTGGATCAAGCGCTGGCATAAGTGTGTTGCAGACGATGGGGTTTACTCTGAAGGGGACAATATAGATTTAGATGAATAAACTTATATTTTTAATTTTCTGAATAAATTCCGGGAACATTTTGTTGGGTTCCTCTCTGTTTGGCTGGTCTTGGGAATGGGGGGGTGAAAAAAAAAACTAAATATATTTTTTATTTCTTAGAACAGAATAAATTGCGTGTACATATGTATGTATATGTATTCTAAGATAGTTCAACGGAAAAAATCAACGTACCAAAGTACGCTGAGTAACAACTTACTTAAATAACAAGAAGGTACAAACGAGTACAATCATCATTAGAGTATCACCCGAATATAAGACCTTTTACGGCAGAACAATAAAGGTATGACACTTATTATTGTGTCATATCCAAAAACAAGAGTTCGTTAACTAACTATATCCAATCAATTTCCAACACAAATACAAAGCATTCCCCAAAAAAATAAATATTGTATCATAATCAATATGATAAAAGCTTGCAAAATAAACCCAAATATCAATTTTAAATTCAAAGCTCAACTAGAGATTAAATTTCAATACGCGCCATATCTAATAGAAGTGCAATAATTGATCAGGAAAGTATGAACGCAGCGGTAGTAGATAAACCAGATGTATTAAAACAACGTTAAACTGAACAGTCACCAACCGAATACAAAAATACTTTTTTTCTTCAAACACACAATAAACCAATATCTCTTAGCTGCTTATTTCTGCCTAAAGCAGAGACATAAAGGACATAAACTGCAGAGGCATCTCATATACCTATGTACTGCATGGAAAAAATCTTGACAGAAATCTTTAACGAAAGATTATTCCTTGAATAAATCACATAATTCTGGCTCGTTTTTTTTTCAAATTTTCGTTAAATGTGTGGTGTGTAAATTTCGATTAGTACTGCAAAAATTTCGAAAGAGTCCCCTAATTTTAAGAAAAAATTTATTGTATTTTGTGTAGGTTTTTTTTAATAACTTCAAAAATAATCGGCGGATTTTGTTCAAAATCTAATGGGCGCGATTCGGCATGAAGACGCGTTATCTGAGAAAAGTTCTGATTGATAGCATTGTAGGCAAAAAAAAAACAAAAAACGCACATATATACTTACACGCAGTCATTGTCTTAAAACCTGTCTAAAAACATTGTGGACACCTTAAAATGTAAAGATATCACAAAATTTCCATTTTTGATTTTCAAGGTGGTAAGATTATTTAAGGTTGCGGTTAAATTATTTTATGTCGCATTATAACCCGTGAATTCACCGTGACGTTGAAAACGTGTTCTGGGTGAGAGTTTCTATGATTTCAGAGTGTTAAAACGCGCTCTGTTTGACTGAGTACCACCAATGTAATGAGATAAAATCCTTTTTCTATATACTAGTTCAAGCGTATATATAAATGAACATTCATATATGTATCCGCACATATGTATGTTTTCATCCATCTTTCCTATAAACAACTCTTAAAAAATGGTCTTTAAGTGATACAATTCAATCTCATTTGAACTGACCCTGTTTACATTAGAAGTTTGTAAACAATATTCAACCGGACGCAACGTTTGTACATGATACAAACGTACATAAGTATATAAAGTGAGAAACCCACTTCGACTTTGGTTTTGTTTATTAATTGATTTGAGCTATTTCCTCTTCAGAACGTTGTGTCGTTTTTTTCTGTTTTACAGACACTAGCGAATATCTTCACAAATGCTTGCACATGAATGTACGTACATATATGTATGATCACTTACATATATGCCGGAAATTGTAATTTTTTTTATTGAAAACAAATCTATTCGATTAGAACTTGATTAGCATATTTAAGACTTGAATATTTCGGGAAATACCCTATAACGCAACATACATTTTACACAATTTAAAGGAGTGTTTCAACATGTGCCTAAGCCATACTAATTCATAAACAATGCAATAAATGTTGCCCTAATTTTGCTTCCCATGAAATCATTCGACCGTTGCAATTTATTTATTTATTTCTTTTTTCGGGTAGTAAAGATCCTATGAAATGTTTCCATGTGTGAAGATATAAATTCTATATTCACAGATAGGTAAGCATACGTACATATGTGTGTTTGTATGTATGCATTTACATAATAATAGGTTATTTTAACATATAAACAACTATTAAAACAGACTTTTAATTTATAGCATATCATTCCTTCAATTGAGATCCAAGAATTGTATATGCACGTCCTCTTAATCAGTACGATAAGACGGCACTCCTTGGTATCGCTTGAACAATTACCATTCTCAATGAAGCGGAATTGTGGGAAATTTTGTTCCTCTCGCCACGCAAGAATACTTATTTTGTTAAATTTGTAAGGGTTTCAAAAAATTTTTTTAATGAAACAGTTGTAGAGAAAACAAGATTTACTTAACCGTTAAATTACTATTATAATAAATTAAAGGAACAAAAGGACGAATATTATAAAACAACAATATATGTACATGAATAGATCATCAAAACATACATAAACTTATATCCAAAAAAGACAATGCTATACATATAAGCAACTAAAACAATCGACTTTTAATCCACATTCGTTACACAAAAATATTGTACATAGAATATAATTACATGTAGGTTTAAGTTAATTTTAAAAACAACACAAAAAAAAAAATGCTCATTGGTGTTTGTTCCTTATACAAAACAATTAATATTATTATTTTCTTATTATCATTATTATTATCATTGTTATTTTCTTTTTATTATTATTTACTTATTATATTATCTATTTTCTTATAAGTTCATTATAATTCATTTTTATAAAAATAGAAAAGATACAAGAAATAAGAAGATTTTTGACATTCTGTATCGCATTTAATATAATAAACTTCACATGGTTTTACAATTCAAAATGAAGTTTTGGATGGGGGACCCTGACAATATTCATAAATGTAATATGTTATAAACAAAAAATAATATCATACATCAACAACATTGGAAAGCTTTAAACGGCTTCCAAATATAATTTTTTAAGGCAGAAAGTTCGATCACAATAATAGAAATAAATAATAAGTAAAGAAATGTAAATAGTTAAAAACAGAAGACTTAACCAGTATAACAGAAGTAATTGATTTTAAATAGTAGTTAAAATTGGGAAGCCAGACTTTTACATGTTTTATGAACAGTCCAAGAATAGATATTTGTTTGATCAAGGGTGGACGTTTGTTAAATAAGCGATACGATACGATACGATAATACAGAGAAAAAGTTATGATAACCACTGGTACGCAGAAAGGATACAGATATCATGCCCAAGAAGTTTCCACTTACATTATAGTTCATAATTAAAGAAAAATTTCGATCACCAGACCTTATAAGAAAAGTCTTCAATATTTCAAAACAATGAAAATGACGAGTTGGAAGAATTTCCATGTCACGGAATAAAGAAAAACTAGTATGACTAGCGGGCTCCTGGGATATTTTTCTTAAAATACATTTTTGGAAAACAAATAGAGGCATGATTTTGTTGAAGTACTACACATCTCTCCCCAACAAGCCATTCCATGTTGTAGCTTCGATTGAATAATACCATAACAAATTGATCTTAAAAACGTTGTTGAACAAATATTACGCAAATAACAAATAAAAAAAAATTTTAAATATTTTCTTAAATTTTTTGCATGATTCGAGAAGCTCATTTGAGAGACATTGGTGAATGGTATTTGAATTTCTTAACTATATCAATTTGGAAGTGATACAGCTTAGGTTACTATGAAAAATTGGGTAGGCGAAACCAGATGCACAGTTACATTGACATATCTTTAATGCTCTTTGAAATCTTCCGTTGAAGTAAGAATAGCAATTATGTTTATTTGAGTACAAAGATTACTCAACTCTACCCAGGAAAATTCTGCATGCATAACTTAAATTGCAGCCATACGCGTATTAAACATTTGATACACTTTATTTTCAGTGATACTTTTATACATACATATGTATATCTAGTTTCAAAACTACTCAAAGCTCTTTATTTTATCTACAATTTTCCCTTGAATTGCAGTTTAATTTTTTTTTATAAAGCATAAATAAATAATGAAAACAAAAGATTTGCAATGTTAACTTTAAAAATAACGGTGTTTTGTCAAAAAATTAAGTATGTTATTCCTTTATGGTTTAACTGTCAAACGTAATTATAGTGCTTGCTTAGATCGAAAGGGGACAATGGAAAATGACAAGACTCCTCCCCCTAGCGTATTTCAACTATTGTATTAATTCTGAGGTCAAATCAGTCTAAAAGTGCGCAACTCTCAAACAGAGGCTTATGGCTATAATATTCACGATTACTCTTAAGCAAACCAGCTGATCTAGAAGCTGTTTGCCGGCGATTTCTCAAAAACCAATGTTTGAGAAACACATCTATCAGAAAATGCCAGACAACTTAGAATTGATTCTTTTTTCGCAGCCGAAGCCAAAATATGGGAAAAAAGAGGCCGCCTAATAGTTTTGTCCATATGTATTTACGTTTCTAGTTTATATAAATGTGAACTGCTACCACTTTATTTCAATATCTTATAATTTTAATATATGTAGACTCTTATAACTATGTAAGCAATCTCTCTATGTTGACTTTGAATGCCTTGATTCATTTATTAAATAGATAATATATGTATATGAGGATTGTTACGACGCTGGTAAAGATTTATTTTTATCGTTAGCGAAGAAAGAGAAGTGTTCGTATTACTTCTTTTACCTCGTATTCTCCGCTTTTAATTTAACTTAATTTTTAACATAATAATAAATGATGTGCTGCACACATCTCCGGTACTTTTTTAAATTTATGGAATGGATTCTAAAAGAATATTTCAAGACATTTATGAATGTTTCGAATATATGCATCTGGCCATTAACCACGCCTTATACAAGGCTCATTCGATAAGACCAACTTTAAACCAGGTGTTTCCGGCTTCATTTTAATTTGCAAATGCTGGGCTAGCATTTATAAAGCGCATTTGATAGTTCAACTTTTAACCGCTCAAACGTAAATTTTATGGGAATTTGTCACCATATGCAGAATAAATGTCACTTTGACATATGTGTCTTATGCGTTTTACAAGACTACATCACATCACCCTATATAATGAAATATATATGTAAGTCGATAAGTCAAGACCGCAATCAATCTATTCAGCGCCGATCATCTCAAAAGCTGGACATTTTTAGAACGCCCCTGTGACATATTTGGCTATATGCATTATAAGCTTGTATCGACCTAAAAGCTTAAGCACGTCGAAATTTCGCTTATTGGGCTATACTGAAGCGAACAGCCGGAGGTATTCTGAGATGATGCCGACGAGTCGGTTACAGTCAAGGGAGACCTCAATCGTAACCGCCTTATCCTCAAAAGTAGATCTATCAATTGGCCTACTCGCATTTGCGATTTAACGTCTTTCAACTCTATTTTTTGATACCCAATCTGGTCTATGCTAATAAGCAAGAAACTTTCGACGACTTGGGGGCAGACATTTGATGTATTTCTGGAATACCAACCGAATTGTACGAAGAAGCGTAGAAAGTTGGGACCAGTGTATCCACGCATGCAAGAAATTCCGTGGAAAAAATTATGTTATATGTCACAAGTAATGGTATCAATTATATTTCAATCC
Source organism: Volucella zonaria (assembly GCA_963966105.1). Taxonomy (NCBI): domain Eukaryota; kingdom Metazoa; phylum Arthropoda; class Insecta; order Diptera; family Syrphidae; genus Volucella; species Volucella zonaria. Next base: position 1,414,593 of record OZ014531.1, read on the forward strand.
AAAATAAAAATCTATCAATACCTTAAACAAGGGTCTTTTTATTTAAAAAAAAAAATGTAAATATTAGGGCGCATCTAACGAAAAACCCTGTACTAGGACTTAATTTTATTAGTAATTGGCGTGTGCTAGTAGCACGGCGTGTTGTCTTTGTTTTATTACACGGCATTTGACTTTTAAAAACCGAGTAGCCTGGCTTCAGTTATTTATGCACATATGTAGATATCTACATACACAGATGGTCAATGGTTTGGATACGGAGTGGCATTGAGTCTACCAATTATTGGCATGTTGCTAAAGGTATGGAATGCCACTCTTTTTGAACTGCTTCCCACAATTTGTCCTCGTTTGTAAAATACTGAGCTTCTAATTTTTTCTTAAGTTCATACCATAAGTTCTCAATGGGATTGAGATCTGAAGATTAACTGGGCCATGTGACGACAAACACTTTCACAAGACCAGCCATATTTTTCGGCGTTGTCCTGTTTAAAATGCCATAGGAAGGGCATGTTTTCCTCGGCAAATGGAAACATGATATTTTCCAAAATTTCCCTATATCACTATTTTGTCATGATGTTATTCGAATTAGTACGAAATATAAGACCGACACCATTCCAGGAAAAACAGCCCAATGCCATGACATGTCCCCCTCCGTTTTTGACGATTTTCTTTTTGTCGCCTAAAATTACGTCCAGAATCCGATGACAACAATTTTATTTTCGTTTCACTACTCCAAAGGTCCGTTCCAACTTTTATGACTCACAGCAAACTATTTTCAGGACCTTAAGTTATTAGCTCTACATGTACAGGGTGTCCCAAAAATCAACGTCAAGCCGGAACCGGTCAAGTGGTGTCGGTTATCACAAAATTATAAAAAAAAATCTAAATCATGTACTTTTAAAATCTGACACCCTGTGACGATCTTTCAAGTACTGTGATCGCAAATCTTTGCTTTTCTTCGATTTTTTTTTTGCCACGTAACCCTGAGTAACTCTTCTGTAAATTACGGTCCAAAATTGAAACATAACTATATCGGTTTTAACTAAAATATTGCCTTTTTGTCCGTCCATGTATCTGAAAATCATTAATCACCCAACTTGAACTGACTGTACGACAAAAAAATTTACTATGCTATTTTGGCAAGTAACTTTAAAAGATGGCGTATTTAGTCTGGATTCCAAAATCTATGACACTTGCTAAACTAACGCTTAATTAAACAAAAAAAATATTTTGTTAAAGAAACCCGATTCATAGTTAATTCTTTTTAATAAGTTAAAATGAGTACCAAGTGTGAGGGAGACAGACAGTGACACCGTGATTGAGACGGATAAACACGCCATTTCGACAAGTGCGAATGAAACAGATAGAGATGAAAGCCTTGTTATTTCATTTCATTTTTTTCCGTCAAAGAGCATACAGAACACTACGTTCTCTTGGTGTATACTCTCAGGATCGCCGTCTACCGATCTTGTATCTTACAACAAATGTTCAAACTGTTTGCCTTCAGCGGCAATGCAAGCTCTGAATCTTCTTACAAATGATCTGGTAATAAGACGGGCATATCTTCTGGAGTTGATGTCTTCAAGGACTTCTGCAATTTTTTATCGCAGCTCGTTTAAATTTTCTATCGGCTTAGAATAAACAGCCATCTTGTTGATACCACATGCATGCATAAATATTTGGTAGCATGTCTTCCAATAAATGTCTCGCTCACACTTGGTACTCATTTTAACTTATTAAAAAGAATTAACTATGAATCGGATTTCTTTAACAATTTTTTTTTGTCCTCAATTAAGCGTTAGTCTAGCAAATGTCATACCATTTTGGAATCCAGACTAAATACGCCATCTTTCAAAGTTACTTGCCAAAATGGCACAGACAATTTTTTTTTGTCAGTACAGTCAGTTCAAGTTAGGTGATTAATGATTTTCAGATATATGGATGGACAAAAAAGCAATATTTTAGTTAAAACCGATATAATTATGTTTCAATTTTGGACCGTAGTTTACAGAACAGTTACTCAGGGTTATGTGACAACAAAAAAATCGAAGAAAAATAAAGATTTGCGGTCACAGTACTTGAAAGATCGTCACAGGGTGTCAGATTTCTCGATTTTTTTTGAGTGCCAATAATTTTAAAAGTACATGACTTAAGATTTTTTTTATAATTTTGTGATAACCGACACCACTTGACCTATCACCGGTTTCCGGCTTGACGTTGATTTTTGAATTCTAGAGTCTTCTGCGAAACTATTCCATTGCCAATAAATATTTTACTGCGCTAAAAGTAAAACGCGGTAGCCAGTAATAGCTGAAGTTTATTTCGAAAATCTTTTATTTTCGCAGACTTTCGTGGGTTTAAGAGGATTTGTGACGACGTTTTGAAACCTTCCTAGGGCCTCCGCAATAAATTTATATGTTTTACCCTCATCCCTTAGTCGTGCCGATCAACTTCCGACCAGCAGTGAACTTTTTGTCCCACATTAAAAGACTATTGAAAAAACTAAAAGATAATAAAATGAAATGGAAAAGAACTCACCTCAAAAGTAAATAGCTTCTAAGCAACAAGATTGTTACAAATTGTAATATGTATTATTTTAAGCACGCCTATTTTTATGATCAACTTCCAGAACACACAAAATGTTATTGCAGCACAAATAAATGAACCGCTCAACAGTACACCCCAAAATTGCAATAAAAGCTTGGCGTCATTGTAACGGGAACATTTGTTTGCATGAAAACTTATCTTGTTGCAATTCTTGATGCCAAAACAACTTTTATTTAGCAATAAAAACAGAGTGACTAGCAAAAAGTCCCACACACCTATTTTTTTGATGAACTGTGTATGTTATATATGTTATGTATGTAGATACAAAAATATTTTTTACATACATTATGTGGATATGAGTATCTTCAAAATCAAACTTTTTTCGCGTTGCTACAAATAACTTGAATGAAAAAAACACTTAAATATCTATATACATATGTATGTATGTATAATTCTGAATGCGTGTACATATGAATCGGTTTGCGATTTCTGCCTGCCTTTGATTGTAATGCACGCATATTCATCCCTAAATTGGTGCGCAAACATTTAAGAACATTTGACAAAGCGTCGGTTGTTTGCCTTAAATGATCAGGAAAAAGCAGCTGTACCCTAACAACGTTATGCATTGATATTAATGAGAAAAAGTATATCCTATGTGCATATCCAGCTACAGATGTTTATATGATAAATATACATATGTATTAATATCCATATGTTTTGAAACAGTGGGCATTATAAATCATAGAATAAATAATAAGGAAATCGGAAACTGTAAAATGCGAACGTCAACCGCACTAACGCTATAACTGTTCCAAATACTATAGATATACAGGATAGGTTACTTGGGAAAGCTTGTTACTCACTACACTTGTCCACTATCTTATCCTCCTGCTACGGTGTAAAAGAAAGGAACTTAGCCCGAATGGACATTTATATTGACTAGGCTGTTTTGTTTTGGTTATATTCTTAGCTATGCAGTTAACGAAGAAAAAAAAATAATGTTACAACAAGAACACGGCAAATAACCCTATGAAGCAGAGACCAAAAAGTCATGCCCAACTGGTTTGTTCCGAATTTAATGCTTTAGACACGTACTTCCAACACACAAACGGCAGCCTAAAAACATTAACAGCTACATACATATGTGTAAAGATGTAAACTTGTGAAGCTAAGACAGAGTTCTGTTTCTTATATTGATGTCGTGCCACAATGGGTGGAGTCATTGAACGCTTTTAAACGATGTCCGGTGTTACCAATTCAAGTTAAACGTGACTTTACACATAAAATGTTATATTTCTGTCTACCCGAGAGGACAACAAAAGGTTTTTGAGAATATGCTGATAAGTGCCCTTTATTCAAGGCGAATAAAAATTACTGTAATGAACTTTGCAAGAAAAAATGTATAATTCTCTTTCATAAATGTTGTCTACATGTACCTTTAAGAAATATCGAATATTTAATTTCATTTTTTTTAGGGCTAATAATATATTTAATACGATCACCTTACCTTCGCAATATACGGAATTTTTCCATGCAAATGAACTTGCATAAACACATATCCACAAACATCTACGCATTCACGTATATACCAAAGTATGTTTATTATATTGCACGAAACCAACGAATAAGTTTTGTTCTTGACCTACTCGTACATATAGTATTATACAAATATGTATTGTATTATGCAAATATTGCAAAATTATGAAAAAACGTTTTACCTTTTCGGAGACCAGATTCTACTCTGGGGGAGTCTGCTCCTTCGTTTACAACGCTAAAATATCTGGTGGCAGAGTTTAAGTAGTTTAAGCGAGGCCAAGAGTTGCCAAGACGAACTCGTACATCGCGCTGGTCGACCAAATGAGTTGAGTTCACCAGAAATGTTGAAAAAAAAACCACAAAATGGTAGATATTGGATGACCGTCGATTGAAAGTGCGTAAACTAGCAGATATGGTAGCCATTTCAAGAAGCACTGTACATCTCAAGTTGACTGGAAAATTGGACATGAGAAAGCTGTACGCAAGATGGGTGCCGCGATAACTCACAATGGAACAAAAACATGCTCGTGTCGTAAGGATGTTTTAATCGAGTGTTTGGCAAAGTTTCACAGCAATAAAGCGGAGTTTTTGCGTCGATTGATAACCATGGATGAAACATGGGTCCATCACTTCACACCCGAGACGAAGGAACAGTCAAAACAATATAGAAGGCGAAGACAGTTCTATCTGCAGGCAAGGTCATGGCGTCAGGTTTTTGGGATGCGCATGGGATAATTTTCATTGATTATCTTCAGAAAGGAAAAACAATCAACGGCGTGTATTATGCGAACTTGTTGCAGCGTTTGGAAGATGAAATCAAAAAAAAAAACGGCATTTGGGCAAGAAAAGTTCACTCATCCGTCATCTCAATGACCAAAATCAATGTGTTAAAGTTCGAATTACTTCCTCATGCATCCTATTCGCCAGACTTAGCCCCCTCGGATTATTTTCTATATCCGAATTTGAAAAAATAGCTCGGTGGTAAAAGATTTGCCAACAGTAAAGAGGTGGAACCGCGGTTGATGGCTATTTTAAGGAGCTCGGCGATTCTCACTATAAACAGGGCATTAAACCTATTGAACATCGCTGGTAAAAGTGTATTGAACTAAGAGGAGACAACGTAGAGATATAAACATATTTTTCCCCAAATGTTTTGTGTTTTCTTTGTTAGGTCGGGTACTTCTGGGATTACCCTTGTAGAACTGCAATTCTATAATCGCTTATACGACCATATGGGAATTAGGCTTACATGCTAATACACACATATTATATACTTATATATGAATATACGTATTTTTACTTGATCATGCCAAATGGTAGATTTATTTGCACTTACATACAGCCTACAAAATGTTGTTTACTCCAATAAACAATATTAAATATAAATATCTATTTATAGGTGCATAGATCAATTTCGAACCTTTATGTACGCTCACACGACAACAACGTTTGAGTTATTATTATTTTTTTTTTTTTATAATTTACGCGCGCCTAAGGGGTTATGAATACCCTTATACTGTTGCCAGGGCGCGGGCGGTTCGGTCTATGGCAATTATGTATGGAACATAACATTAAGATATATTCCTGCGAGCGATTGATGATAATCCACGAAGGTAGGCCTCTATTACTAAGTCCCGGTCCCCTCCAGGACTTAATTCCATAATAGGAGAGAAGTGCACCTTTGGCAATGCCGTGTTCGAAAACTGACACAGGCCGATTCGCTTCGCAAGTTAACAAAATATCGTCGTAGCTAGTACACGTATCTTAAAATCCACAAATACGAAAGTTTCCTGCTCCATACACAAGTTATCATAGATTGATTATTTTTCAATAGACAGAAGACGCGCATCCAGTATTATATGGTAATCTTTCGCACATTCAGAGAGAACACATTGACTCGGATACTGCCTACATATTAGTAGCCATTACATATCACGGGTAGTACAGTGTCAGATAAACAATGTGATAAATTTGTGACAGTATTGCATACGAGTACTTTGACGAGGTTGACATTTATGGAAATAAATTATCGAACTGTCGTCACTGGATGATATCGAAAGTTTATTTCAAATTACATAGTACAAAAAACATATTTCATCAGTGTTAAATACGTATATATTCTAATACCATTTAAATTTAAATTGGCAAACAACGTTGAAATTGACGCTACGTACACATGTTGATTATTCTCTGACTGAGGATTCAATTTGTAAATTATTACAAATGTAGCCTTATAACAACAAATGTAGTCTTATAAGATTTTTTTTTTACTCTATTGCCACTATTTATAGAAACGGAATCAATTTACCTTTTTCCCAATCCTAATCCTAATCTATAGGCCGAACACTGCTTTACACTTAAATTACAGTTTCTGTGTAAAAATGCCGCTGGTTGTGGATAAATTTATAGACCAATGTTATTTTATTTGTCAATTGTTAACAAAGTCATAATAATCATACCTTATTTTTAATTCCATAACAGTATTTTAATAGATCTGTTTAAGAGAAAAGTAGCTCGATAGTAGAGTAGTCGTTTGGGTATCAGGGGCGCCTAGACATACAAAATTCTGCTTTGGAAATTTAAAAAAAAGAAAACATCCATGTACTCGTATGTTCATAGGTTTTAACGATATTATAGTTTTCGTTCCACATCTGTTATTTTCAAGTATTTTTAAATATGTTGGAAAAAATAAGATAAGAAAAAAGTCAAATTTCAGAAATGATATGCGTTAAGATCGAGAATAAGCTCTACAAACATATTCTTTTTTCCTATAACAAATTTATTAAAAAAACCAATTCTTCGTTTGAAATGCATTCAGATAACACCTTTGAAAAACAAACAATATGCTTTTGGATATTTATGTATTCAGCTGCTATTCAAGTTGTTGTATGTGATTGATAATCTTCAACATTTTGTTAATTCTTGTATTAATCTAAGCCCTTATATAGTATATACATATATGACCATATAAAGTACATACCATACCACCATCAAAAAGTTCCCGACCACACCCACCGTGTATCGCTCTCATTGTTCCAATTTGAGTTCTGTTTTTTTGTTAAGTTGGTAAATCTGTTGTTGACATTCCCCCTAAATCTTAGCGTCATAGCTTGACATTTGCAAAAGTTACGTAGCCAAGAGTACATCTATATCTGTGTGTGTTGGCGATTTTTTACAATTTTAGAAATGGATTTAAATTTGCAACAACGAACTTCTATTAAATTTTGCGTAAAAAACGGATTTAATGGTACGCGAACGTTGGAAATGTTGGAAAAGTGTTTCGGCAATGATTTTCTAAAGAAAACGGTCGTTTACCAGTGGCACGAGCGGTTCAAAAGTGGTCGTGAGTCAATCGAAGATGATGAACGCAGTGGCAGACCATCGACATCGAAAACCGACGAAAACATTGATGAAGTAAAAGGAATGTTGGTCAATAACCGCAAATTAACCATCAGAGAGATAGCGGAGGACTTGAACATTGCCTATGGATCCGTCCAAGACATTTTGGTTAATGATTTGTATTTCCGCCGTGTAGCAGCAAGGTTGGTTCCAAAAGACCTCAATTTCATGCAAAAAAGAGACGTGTTGACGTCGCAACAGAGATGATTTGCGAGGCTGAATCCGATCCCACATTCATCAAAAGGATCATTACTGAAGACGAGACGTGGGTTCATGAGTACGACACGCAATCCAGACATCAGGCAAGTGAATGGCGTTTACCAAATGAGCCGAGACCAAAAAAACTACGTCGTTTTCAGTCAAAAAAGAAGACAATGCTCACGGTTTTCATGGATTACAACGGTGTAGTGCATCATGAATTTTTGCCAGAAAAACAGACAGTAAACAAAGAGTATTATTTGGCCGTTATGAGACGTTTGCGTGAAGCAATTCACCGAGAGAGACCAGAATTGTGGGCTGAAAACTCGTGGATTTTGCACCATGATAACGTATCATTATTCGTAATTCTTTGACGAAAAATGCAACAAATACCATCCAACAGCCACCGAATTCACCTAATTTGGCTCTTTTTGCTCAATTGAGTTAAAAAAATATTACGGGGAACGCGTTTCGACAGCCGAGAGGAGGTAATGGAAAAATCGCAGGAAGCACCGATGGACATACCGAAAACCGAATATAAAAAATATTTCGAAGATTGGATCAAGCGCTAGCATAAGTGTGTTGCAGTCGATGGGATTTACTTTAAAGGGGACGGAATAGATTTAGATGAATGAACTTGCATTTCCAATTTTTTGAATACATTCCGGAAACTTTTTGATCAAGGTAGTATATTCGTATTAAAAAATGAAACATAAGCACATAATACGTAATATGTTTTTTTTTTGTTGTACATCGGGTATGTTATCTTCATCTAGTAGCCCGGGCTATCAGCATGCACGATTCGCTAACCTGATTGCTCAATTCCAGGAATACGCCTACTTACTAAACCACACCCTACACACTGCAGTTAGGTATTACTTCGCTGGGCTAGTAAGCCATCTATGATATATGTATTTCTTATATTTGCTGCATCTACACGACTTATTCTTTCAATCCTTTGCAGCTAATTGTTAGCCTTAAGTATAGAAAATAATTATTCCTAAGTAAAATGTAAATATAGTCGAAAGACATAGATATAAGAATTTAGAGTAGCTTAGAGTGCCTGTGTGGGGCCAATAAGTTAATATAAGATTGTTAAGTAATTTTAAGCTAGCATTTAAGCATTTTTTGTTAGTATGTAAGGGTTAATGATTAAGATAATAAAATGCATTTAAAACTAAAACCAAGATAGTTGCACTTGATATTTGTAAGGCATTTGACAGAATTTGGCATCAGGCTCTTTTGTCGAAAATGCGCGCTTTTGGGATCGATGACTCTCTTCTTCAATGGATTAGAAATGACGGAATGTTCAATTCAAGTTGTCTTGGATGGTTTCAAGTCTGATATTCACAAAATAAATGCTGGTGTGCCCCAGGGCTCCGTTCTGTCTCGGACACTCTTTTTAATTTTTATCAATGATCTGTTGTCTGTCACTTTGTCACTAATCCAATATATTCCTTTGCTGACAATAGTACTCTTTGCTTTTCATATTCATTTCCGGACTCACGTCCCAGCTCTTCGGCTGTAGAACGGGAACGGCAGCGGATGTTAAAGCGAAATTTAAATACGCATCCATTATCCATGACTGGCACTTACATCGTCGAAACCGAAAAACTTTCCATTCTCGGTATGTGTGTCAATGACAACTTACGTTGGAATGACCACATAACATATTCGATGTCGCCAAAAATGATGCGAAATATCTAGGCAAACGATGTAACAAATACTTTTCCTCTTCTGATATGGCCTCAATATATAAGGCATTCATCCGCCCAAAATTGGACTACTGTCAGGCGCGCCTAAAACATTTCTGCATCTGCTAGACCGGATTCAAAACCTTGCGATAAAACTCATACCAATATCACTCAGGCAATGGACACCCTCGAACACCGACGAAATGTCTCGTGTCTCACTTTGTTTTATGGCTATTTCCACCACCTATGCTCCATAGAAATCGCCAGTAGTATTCCGCCCCTACAAACCTTTAACCGTAACACACGTCTCGCTATGAATGCTCATATTTACTCGTATACCCTCAAGCCCACTTTCGGACATACTCTGAAATATCGTGATTCGTGCCTAAGCCGAACAATGTGTGGAATGGAATGCCCTGCTTGTGGAATGCCCTGCCGAGCCTAGTCATTATAACATTCAGATATATAAAACCAACGTACATCGGTACCTATCCTTGTTTCTTCCCTAAATTGACTTTGGGTTTGGTATATCAGGTCTCCATCCTAGAAAGCGTATGCAATGGAATATTGCATGCTCTCTCTGCCTTCTGATTTGGGCAGTCTGGGCAAAAGGGTGAGCTATCATGCCCGAAACGGTGTAGATATTTCTACCGTGACCAGATAAGAACTGCGTAAGATGGTAGTTACAGTTTAAATGGGTCCATGTATGGGATAAAGCTGTGGGTCTATCTGCCCTTCGTAGTGGTATTCCACCAGGCTTGCCACCCGGTCATTCACATTTTCTTCTTCCTTGATTCTTTTAATGACTGCCGCCTTTTGGTTACTATAAGTTATCCTGTTATAGACTAGAAGAATCATCCCAGGAATGACAAAAGCTTCTTCGTCCGAGATCGTTGTAAAGCAACTGATTACCCTTAATGCGCTAAGTCGATATGCTGATTATAACTTTCTCCTTGCTTCCTTTGCCGCTAGGGTCTTCACCCAAACTGAGGCAGCATTTAAAAGGACTGAGTTTATTAGTTTGGATATTAAGATTCTTCTAGCACATCCGGGTCCACCGATGTTTGTCAGTATTCCAGAAAGCTCTCCCTTTAGTTTTGACGCACGCCATTTTGCCCGAATAGTCGATGTGAACGATAAAGTATTACTCCTTGGTACTTTATATAGCCTTTTGATTTAATGGTTTGAAGGTAGGAACCTTATGTCCATGTATTCCACATTATTCCTACTGGTTATTAGGACAACTTCGGTTTGTGATCTGCTAATTCTAGGTCGGCAGATATTAGGCGGTTGAAATTGATTCCATCGTTCGTAGCTGACTCTATCTCGCAAGCAATTGCAAATGTTGTTAATGAATCCGATTATTTTTACTCCTGGTGGCAGTGTTAATTGCATAACTCCGTCGTACATGGTATTCCATAGTAGAGGGTCCAATAAGATCTTTGTGGGACTCCGGTGGAGATTTTATAGTACTTTGTTTCTTCATCGGTTTCCTATGTCAACCTTTTATTAGTGAATAACTGGGTAAAATCTTTCGTAAGTAGTATGGCGTATCCGTTCTGGCTGGTGACCTTCTTATAAGTGACAAATTTGCTGAATTACTGTACAATATTCCTTTGTTCCCCATCGCCTTCTTTCTCCATTTATTGCTTCGGCTGCTATGTCTACCACCGGTTTTATGGCGTCGACGGCAATTTTCGGAATCCAAACTGTAGATCTGATAATGCTCCGTTTTCTTCTGCCACAGTAAGCAATCTATCATATATAATCCGTTCAAGTATTTTGTCCAGTGTGTTCAGTAGACATATTGGGCGATGATGCTGACGCAACACGTGTAAGTATATATGTTTGCGGCTGTACAAACAACGTTTTCAGTTGATCTGAAATAAAAAGATTCAATTTTTTGCTCCTAAATACTGCCGTGCAACATTTAGTTATACTTTTAGGTTGGATAAAAGCACTTATGTATTTGTACATTTGTATTTGTATATTTGTGTACGAGTATATAATCAACTGATTTGCAGAATCAAGATATTGATAATATTCGAATAATCGACGTAATTGAACTCGATTTTTCTCTCTCAGATCATCTGGACAGAGATACTCGTATATGCAAAATTATCAATACTTTTCAAAAAGATAAGATCACTCAACGTCCAAATGGGGAAACATAACATTATATCAACTCCTTTCAATCTGGATTATGAATTAATTCAAGAACTCAGAACTAAGATATAAGATATGTATACAAGAATTCACTGCCCACTATACGAGTATTATCGAGATATGAGAAAAGTCTATAAATAAATTGATTAAGATCTACATATTAACTGCTCTTTAATAAGTAAAAGTGAAATATACATGTAACATATGTATGCATGTATCTTCTTATTTACATTTTTAATTTTTGCATGTAGACCGGTTTGATCAGAACTACTCCTAGTACATACGGTGTAGCTTTAATTTGCGAGTGTCCTATTAAAAATGCAAAATATACACTATAGGTATAACGCATTTGCAAATATGTATACTTATTTACGTTAATGTACACAAAATCCTAGATATATATCCTATTGTGTGAACTCCTAACCAGCCCCATTCCTTCGTGAGTTTTATAGCAGGCTTCTAAACAATCTATAGAGATAAGCCATGCAGAACCACGCCTTAGTTCAAAAATGTCTACTACACTTATACTCGTATGTATGTCTGAGCAGGATGACAATGGAGAAGGCTCGCTAAATTACCCAAATCGAAAACGTTCTTAACGATCATATATTAAAATGGATTTAGATAAGGAAATACACTGTTATATACCCGTAACACTTGTGAGAGCTGTACGCAATTCCCAAACACGAGCAACAATCTTTTAAAAGCCTGATACTGACTGAGTCCCCATTTTAACCATTTCGTGGTGGATTACGTTATTTACATAATACTGAACCTTTTTAAAATGTTTGTTTGACTGTCAGACCCAGTGTATTTGTAGAAAATACGAATAAACTTCGTTTGATTTCACATATACTACCTTGATATTCTCGGAATGTGTTCAGAAAATTTGAAATACAAGTTTATTCATCTAAATCTATTCTGTCCCCTTCAAAGTAATCCCCATCGACTGCAACACACTTATGCAGCGCTTGATCCAATCCTCGAAACATTTTTTATATTCGGTTTTCGGTATGTCCATCAGTGCTTCCTGCGATTTTTCCATTACCTCCTCTCGGCTGCTGAAACGCGCTCCCCGTAGTATTTTTTTTTTAACTCGATTGAGCAAAAAGAAGTCACAGGGAGCCAAATCAGGTGAATTCGGTGGCTGTTGGATGGTATTTGTTGCATTTTTCGAATAATGATGGCACTGTGCAACGGTGCGTTATCATGGTGCAAAATCCACGAGTTTTCTGCCCACAATTCTGGTCTCTCTCGGCGAATTGCTTCACGCAAACGTCTCATAACGCCCAAATAATACTCTTTGTTTACTGTCTGTCCTTCTGGCAAAAATTCATGATGCACTACACCGTTGTGAGCATTGCTTCTTTTTTGACTGAAAACGACGTGGTTTTTTTGGTCTCGGCTAATTTGGTGAAGGCCATTCACTTGCCTGATGTCTGGATTGCATGTCATACTCATAAACCCACGTCTCGTCTCCAGTAATGATCCTTTTGATGAATGTGGGATCGGATTCAGCCTCGCAAATCATCTCTTTTGCGACGTCAACACGGTCTCTTTTTTGCATGAAATTGAGGTCTTTTGGCACCAACTTTGCTGCTACACGACCCAAATCATTAACCAAAATGTCTTGGACGGATCCATGGGTAATGTTCAAGTCCTCGCTATCTCTCTGATGGTTAATTTGCGGTTATTGACCAACGTTTCTTTTACTTCATCAATGTTTTCGTCGGTTTTCGAGGTCGTCTGCGTTCATCATCTTTGATTGAATCACGACCACTTTTGAACTGCTCGTGCTACTGATAAACGACGGTTTTCTTTAGAGAATCGTTGCCGAAACATTTTTCCAACATTTCCAACGTTCGTTGTTGCAAATTTAAATCCATTTCTAAAATTGTAAAAAATCGTCAACACACACAGAGATAGATGTATTCTTGGCTATAACTTGTGCAAATGTCAAGCTATGCCGCTAAGATTTAGAGGGAATGTCAACAACTGATTTCCCAACTTAAAAAAAAAACAGAACTCAAATCAGAACAATGGGAGCGCCACACGGTGGTGTCCCCCGGGAACTTGTTGATCAAGGTGGTATACCTGTAAGTGTTGTAGTGTAACTTTATTAATATTGGGTCTATAACTTTCGTGCGGTTTGCTAAGAGATGGCGTAACTTGTATTATTCCATTGTTATTATTCCGTTGGAACATGCGTTGGAAAGCTACTGTCATTGTACGTCATTTCAGTATATGTCATTCATTTGAAGCGTAAACAACAATAATTTTTTTTCACTCAAATACGAGTATGTCGAACTTTGTGCCTGAAAAAGTGTTTTTGCGGGGAGTTCTTCTTCATTACTTTAATATGAAGAAAACTGCTGCCGAAAGTCGTCGTATTTTGGTGGAAGTTTATGGTGAACATGCGCTAGCTGACCGAACGTGCCAAAAGTGGTTTGCACGATTTAAAAGTGGTGATTTTGGCTTGGAAGACGATGAACGTCCTGGGCAGCCAGAAAAGTTTGAAGATGAAGAACTGGAAGCATTACTCTAAGAAGATTGTTGCCAAACACAAGAAGAGCTCGCAGAATCTTTGGGTGTCACTCAAGCAGCCATTTCAAAACGTTTAAAAGCAGCTGGATATATTCAAAAGCAAGGAAATTGGGTTCCACATGAACTCAAGCCGAGAGACGTCGAAAGGCATGGCGTTTTGCATGTCCGAAATGCTGCTGGAACGCCACAAAAGGAAGTCATTTTTGCATCGAATTGTTACTGGTGATGAAAAATGGATCTATTACGACAACCCCAAGCGCAAAAAATCATATGTGAAACCCGGCCAACCAGCCAAATCAACGGCAAAGCCGAATATCCATGGCGCGAAGGTAATGCTCTGTATTTGGTGGGATCAGATGGGTGTGCTGTATTATGAGCTGCTAAAACCGGGTGAAACCATGAATGGACAACGCTACCGAACACAATTAATCCGTTTGAAGAGAGCAGTGGCCGAAAAACGCCCGGAATATGCGACCAGACACTAGGCAATAATTTTCCATCATGACAACGCTCGGTCCCACGTTGCTATTCCGGTTAAGAACTAATTGGAAAACAGTGGATGGGAAGTCTTACCCCACCCGCCTTATAGCCCAGACCTTGCCCCTTCTGACTACCATTTGTTCCGGTCGATGCAGAACGCCCTCACTGAAATACGGTTCACATCAGAGCAGAATATCAAAAATTGGCTTGATTCATTCTTGGCTGCCAAGCCGGCGCAGTTCTTTTGGGATGGGATCCACAAATTGCCAGAAAGATGGGAAAAAGTCATAGCTTCAGATGGGCAATACTTTGAATAATACTATTGTACATGTTTTTTTCTTAAATAAACGTTCAAATTTTGAAAAAAAAACCAATTAAGTTATATACCCAATACAAAAATGAATTAAGTTGTTACAAAATTTACAATGATAAGCTTTGGCTTTTGCCGTCAGCCGAGAAAAGATAGTTTTGAAATTATAGAATTAATTCATGTTAACCAATATTTTTCTGCAGCCGGTATTTTAGATTAGATTTCATTAGTTTAAATAATATAGCTTTGTTTCTTCCATTTAGTACCTGAAAAACTTCATCCGAAATGATGTTCTAATTAAGCTCAGAATTGAACAGGATCCAACAAAATGAATACCGTCTTATCCTGTTCTATGATTGCACAGTGTACAAATGAAATTTCTATCAGTTCTATGTGGAATGCAATTTAATTGGAGTAGTTCCCTACTGGCTTTGCATACTCTCCTGATTACCTCTAAGCTATTCCGATCATGAAAATAGTTCTAATACCCAAGGTTATGGTTTAAAACTTTATAGATGTTTCTTACTTAGTTTTGTTTTATTGTATTACTAAAAAAAAAACAAAAAAAAAACCTTTTTTCTTCCCAATATCTAAAAAAAGTTATGGACAGGAAGGTCGTTGAATAAGTGAGCACTCCGCAGCCGACCACTATGCGAAAATAAAGAGAAATAATTTCTATCTATACTGAAAATTTATTGGAAACAAAATCTAGTAAATTAACAATATACCTATTCTTTAGTTCGTTCAACCTAAAATATGTTATTTGAAACATACTCGTATGATTGTAGGAAATGCTTTTTTTAATTAGGCAAACTATTGAGTGCAAGGCTGTCTCTACTGATTTGCCCTTGCATTATGGATGCTAAGTTGTGGATAGGTTCGATTTATGAACAGAGTCCGATGCCAAGTAGTCATTCCAAATTCATGAATAACCTGTAGATGTGCAATAAGTCTTAGACAAACATTTAAGTTAACTTCCCGGCACGGCAAAGCTAGGAGAATTGGAAATTTTATGGTTTTTAGTTTTAGTAGACAATTTCGTCTTGGTAAACTTGTACAGACAAAAGTGATATCAATGACTGCTTGTCGATTTGAAGTGCTAATAACGGGCTTAGATTTAGTTTTCCACTAAGGATAAAATCATAATGTTGAACATCTGTTGTTGGCATCCTTACGAATATGGATACAGAGTACCACTTGATTTGAGTTCATACACTTTATTTCTTACGTCTGAATGAAGGTTTATATTTCTATCATATTTAAGCATTTAAATACATAGTGTTCCAACTAGATTTCGGAACTTGAGCAATACTTAGGGCTACGTATAGGTTCGATAAAATGTAATTTTTTAAGAGAAAACTTTGCAGGCATTCCACGCTAATCGAAACTACATAATAATACGAGTACCTATATATTATTTTTCAACAATTCATAAAATAGTTAATAACAAAATGTGACAATTACCCGAAGTTATAACATTTTTTTGGGAATAAACCAGCTCCATCTAAATCGGTTGCAATCCTTAAGAAAACAACACATTTAAGTGCACCTAAAAATCATTATTTATGCGTATGGGTATGCAACTAGAAATGAGACACATATGTAGAAGTTATCAGCTTTTTTCTACATCGACCGGAGTCATTTAACCCTTGGATACTATGTACACTCATATTCTAAAAATAAAGTGTCCGATTTATTTGTCTTCAAGTTACATTTCTATACACATAACTCATCCAATGTAGACACACCAAAGAGAACTTACTTATGACAAACTTTGCAGACAAACGAGGTTTTTTTTTTCTTTATATAAAATCTTAATGTTTTCTTTGACATTCTCAAAATATACATATAAAATAATTGGCTTACATCAAAACTATATACAAACTCATACCTGCATTTGAAAGACTATTTTTTTATCTTCTCGATAACACATACATACATGCATACAATTGTATAGGAAAAATGATAAGTCTCTATATTTATGAGTAAACCTCCGGCAGATAAAAAATGATAATAAAAAAAATAAATTACAGATAAGACGTTAGCTAACCAAACCGTCTATGCAAGAAAAATGAAGTTTATAGTTTGAAGTCTTACTGATTGGCAGATTTTTCTTCGGGAAACCAAATGCACTTTTTGTACAAACTGTTATACCTATTCGGGCTAGCTAGGCACATAATAGGTCACAGAGAGCAAACAATATATGTCTAATTGGAAATCAGTTATGTGAATTCGCATATTTATTTAACGTTATGTATTTACACTCATTCGTAATAAGCCCGTTCGTTTCAAGAAACCAGGCCTAAAGTTGTTCATCCATTAGTACAAAACGCCAAGTGGTTTATTTTTAGACTACTATACATCGTTTAATAAATCGATTGAGAAAAAACGAGCATATTGACCCCACATAAAACAACATAAGAGTATACGAGTATGTACATGCATACATATTTATTTATAGAGTACATATATCCGTGTCCATAGTTTTCATAGGACGTTATTAATTCAAAACTATTTTTATAAGTTAGAGCAGTTAGCAGTTATTATTTTCAAAAATCTATTGCATAAATTTTCTTAAATACGTCTTAAGAATATTTTCAGCAAGTTGCAAGTAGATTTTATAAAAATTTATTGATATACACTCCTCGACAATTGGTTGAGACACTCTGATTTCGGTGTTTTGTAACAATTTTGTTCCGTATGTGCTGCAAATATTAGTTAGATAATTATAGGCAATTTCAATCAAAAATTTCATTCAAAAATTTTAATCACCATAAATCCTTTTTCCCTTAATTTTCTTTGAATTTGCAATTTATCCGTAATTACCCGCGATACGTGGTTGAGGTAGGGTATAAATACTTTGGAAGTTCAGTTAGGACTTCCATTCACAGTGTGACTTGTTAGTCAGGTTTAATGATTTTTAAATCAAGTATTTAAACAGGTATTAGAAGTGAAAAAGTTAAAAATTTTATCTGTAAAGATGTTAATTCAAACGGAAATCCAAACCTTTAAAGGAATGCGCCAAGAGGGATATTCTGTCAAAAAAATATTGCAAAACTTTTGAAGCGCAGTCGTACAGTTGTTTCAAACTATTTAAAAGAGCCAGAAAACTACGGGAAAAGATTCGTACCTGGAAGAAAATATAGCTTGACACCAGCAGATCGACGATCCCTACAAGAGAAGCGTCAAATTCTACACCAACAACAAGTGAAATCGCGGTATCAGCAGGGATTTGGAATGTGGACAGAAAACTAAAAACTTGCCAGCGTGTGTTATCTGAAGCGGAACACCTTCAAAGAAAGCGTTTGAAAAGAAAACCCGCTTTATTACAACGTCATCGAAACGCCCGTTTGACCTTTGCCAGAAATCGTTTAAGATAAGAAGAAGCGTTATAGAACTGTCATCTTCACCGATGAGAAACGTTTTTGCCTTGAGGACCATCACGGATTTCGTCATTATTTTCAACGATCTGCTTGGACGAGAATATCATGCCAAAATAAGACTAATATCCGCTTCGTAAACGGCAGGATGAAAAGGGACGACTGCCTTAAGATCTTAGACGAAGAGATCGTGGATCATAACCAAGAAAAATTAGGCGAAAATTTCAACCTGCAATAAAATAATACAGCAACTCACACAGCTTGGAAAGTGAAAGAGTACTTCGAGCGTATCAACGCTTGTGTTCTCGACTGGCCAGTATTGTCTCCAGGCCTTAACATAATTGAGAATGTATGGGGATATCTCTCCAGAGCGGTCTACCAAGGCGGACGACACTTCAATAACGTAGCAGACCTTAAGACGACATTGAAACTGAATGGGACAAAATCCAGGATAAAGAGTGACTATTACCTTAAAATCTTAGACGAAGAGATCGTGCATCTTAACCAAGAAAAATTCGGCGAAAATTTCATCCTGCAATAAGATAATGCAACAATCCAAGAGTACTTCGAGCGTAACAACGCTTGTGTTCTTGACTGGCCAGCATTGTCTTCAGACCTCAACATAATTGAGAATGTATGGGGATATCTCTCCAGAGCTGTCTACAAAGGCGGATGACAATTCAATAACGCAGCAGACCTTAAGATGCCATTGAAACGGAATGGGACAAAATCTCACGAAAATTAATTAAAAAACTGTTTAAATCACTTTCATCAAGAATTATAGAGGTTGTAAGTAATGAGGGAGGGAGTACTCATTACAAAAAAAAACTGAAACCATTGCCATAAATGTCTAAATACATATTTCCGTTTTTGTCAAAACTCTATGTTTAAAATCAATCATCACTAAACGCTTAACATTTCAAAGAAATCTTTACAACAAACCCACTGCTCAATTTCAATTAAAAAATATCAATAGAACAACTGAGCCTAAATATTCATCACTATTCAGCGTTTAATGTTTTTTAAAAATGTTTAGTTAGTCAATAAATTAAATAACTTATTTGAGTTTTTTACGAAAAATGAACTGGATACCAGTCAGTGGTCAGCGCAATGAACTGCTCGAAAATCGGCCTGAGGTCATCTGTTCAAAGTCGGAATTTTTAAAGAAATTTGTATGAAATGTGCTCAAAATTTGCCTCTTTTCTTTTGGATAAGAGCACTCAAAATTTTTGGGTTCCTTTTAATATTGCGAAGAATGACGCAAAACGTCATTATTAACAACATGCACCATAATAGTGGATAAAGAACGCCGTCCGGCCGTTCGCACATTCGATGCCAATTCCGGTGGTAGAAGCTGGTTGTGATCCAATTCTGATTTGATTAGCAGAGTTTTGACGGATTTGTTTAATTCTTATTTAATCCGGGTCCAATCGGTGCAATCCCCCTTTCCGGAAATTGTATCCGATTTGGAATTTAATGGTCTGATAACGTTTTTCAGCTAGAAAACTGCAAAGGTCCGGTCAGGTTAAGTCGATTACTTGCAGTAGTATGCAAGCCAAGAAACAATTTTGTTTTTTTTTTTATATTTAGATCTTTATTCGTACTTCCTTATTGAACATTATTACACAATTTAAAATAGCATTCCAAAAAAAATAAGAATAAGAACAGGTAGTGACATTCATATTGTGAAATAAAATAGTAGCAATGTCACTTCATAGCAAAAATTAAAACTAACAAAAAGTTAAAAAATGTTATAAAAATTTACAAAAAGTGGGGTATTCAGTATTCATTTGTAAATTATTTTATGTATTCAAAATTAATTTTTGATTTCTTCGTGGTCAAAAGTAAGAAGCCAGTTCTTAATCTTTTTAAAAAATTGGTTAGTAGAATTATAAGTATGAATATCTTCTGGAAGTCTGTTAAACAGTTTGCAGGACACAACAGTGAACAAGTTTTTGTGTAAAGTTGTTCGGAACAATGGCACTGAAATAAAATTGTTAGTTACGCTTCGTAAGTTATGTATATTTGAAATCGGACTTTGCATGATTGCAGCATAAAATATATTTCTTGAGACATTGGCATTTATTTTACAATTTTTGGATTTGCAGTCATCATGCATGACAATATGCTTTGAAAACAAATGAATGCCGAACTCTATGAAATGATACATATCTAGTGTAAATGTCATGAGGTCTGCAGAAGGAAAATTCTATTGACAATAAAGTTATCCAATTTTAAAAATGTTGTTTCAATATTAACATAAATAAACATTTTAAACACGTTGATGACTTAATGGAGCGCTTGGTTACAAAACTTCATATGTTTATATGTATATATTCAAAAAAATTCGCAATATTCTTACAGGAATTACTTATAAACTTATAAAAATTTCAAAGATGTTTGAAACCGAAAGTTCGACGTTAATCAAATATAGATAAAATGTCTTAAACTATCGACAAAATAACAGAATTGTGAACTTTTATTTTATTCTAATAGCCTTGAAAACAGACCAGTTGGAAAAGCGGGAAAGGTAATCGACGACGATGTCTTAGGAGCAACAGTAGATGCGGACCCAACAAAATCAGCGGGGCGATTTGCCCAGAATGAAGGAGATTCCCCCATAACAAAAAGAAGACACCTTTCTTTCATAGGAAGGCAAAGAAATTCGGCAAACTTGTACCCCATGACTGGAACGACTCCTAGAAACTACAGCGGCTAGAAATTTGTGCATAATAGTATAAGACACCAAAATGTACCGTTTCTGCATTAAATTCTAAAACCGTAAACGGCCTGGGCCGAGTGGTGGCAAATTTTTTTTTCTAAGTAGTACTTAACATTTTTATCGTTGACAAATACATGTCAAAACCTCAGACGTTTCGAATAAGCAATAGCGCAAAAACCTGTTATGTGCCGGTGAACTAAGTAAAAATGTATCTTATGATTAATGCAGTAGAAGTAATGTGCGTGGTTACCCCACATTTGTTTGCCGCTCGTATAAATATGTGTATACATATGACCATACACATATACATATATTCGTACGCAGCAGAGAACATGCCGCAAAGTAAGAACTGCGTTTTATTTATTTGTAAACTTACGAACAATTTGCAGGCGTTCCTGTTAAGAGCAAAAAAAAAGTTCCAAATTTTTATAGTTCGCCGAAGTGCAAACATCTGAAATCGATTATTCAAATAACAGAGGTTGGGTGTGACATCTATTGATTAGAAAATTAACTCACAACTATGAGAATTTTGCCGACTCTAAAGTCAAATCAACTTTACAACTATCGCATATTTGCAGTAAGTTCAAACAGATTAAATCCCCAGGTTTCCATTTGCGGCTTTGACATGCCTTTTCTGGCCTTACCATAAGCCTATTTGAAATTTGAGTTAACAAATCAATTGTTTTTTTTTTGTTGCTTTTCTAATAAGGCTGGTCCTCTTACACTTTACTTCAACTGTACCCTTATTCGATAGAACTCTTCTGGTTACATTGCATGTCATCGCTTTTTTTAATGTGCAACTTGTGAAATTTAAAACTAGGTTGTGCTTTATTTCAGAATACCTGTTGTTCTATCGAAATGTGCATGCATCACTGAAAATTAAATACTTTTGCTGTCGTTGTCCATGTTGCTTCATTTGTTTGTTTCATTTGTTAGAAGGCTTAGGGGAGACATTTTGAACGCTCACCCAATTTCATTGGAAACGTATCCAAGTGACGGTGACCCAATCACACTTAAGGCGATTACCTTCGACGTATGTTACAAACATTTTAAACTAATAATGATGATATTTAAAAAAAAAAAAAAAAAACATATTTAAATGATATATGTATTAAACAAAGCTTTTTCAGCGACCGCCTGAATGTAGTGTCATTGTAAATGAATATCCCTTTACTGGTTAATTAACCAAAGGAGAAGCAAATATGCTACAAGTACGACTATTTTCGCAATTGTGGTTTTATGTTGTGCGCAGTTTGACATTTGAAATACGACTTCTTGTTATATCGTGGGAAAATAAAAGGCTTGAAATAACCGCGTATTTTGTGGCGAAATATGTTCTAGGTATTACAGAAAAAACAGAATTGATTAATTTTATTTATTATTTTCATGTGCATGGTGTAATATCTTACCAGTAATCGGTTTTGTGCTTGCGATGGGAATTGATTACTCGTAATCGTGTCTGCCCTGCTCTTGTTATCATCACTTCTAAGCCACCATTCAATGTATACGGATTACATAGTATACTAATTATTGTAGATATTCACCAGAGAAATAAATCAAGTTTCAATGATTTTGAATCTCTTCAACAATAACAACTAGACTTAATACACGTACACATACGATAGTCTATATATTCACTACCATAGGCCCTTTTGAAATCGATAAATAGGTGATGCGTATTAATCCAGAACTCTTTTATTCGCTTATTTCCTCTGAAGCAGACGTAGTTAAGTCATTTATTTCAAGAATACTATGGGGCTGCACATATCAGGTCAACTCATACTGTTAAAAATAATAGTAGTTTAGCTGGTATGCCAGGCACATCCGCAGAAAACGTTCGACAGAAGCTATAGCTAGCTAAGTTTATTTATTTGGTTGCGGTTTTACTACAATATTAAAGGAGGGTTTAAGCAGTTAGTCATGAGCTTTAGGCATGTGTGTGAACTTTCATAAATCCGCAGGACAACTGTCAAACGGATGGATATCAGTAATTTTTTTAGTATCTTGCTTCTATCGCTATTTTCACCATCAGTGCTCCATTGGAATTGCCAGTTGCATCCCGACCCTTCAAACCTTCAACAGTAACACCCGCCTCGCTGCGAATGTAGCCTATTAATTTACCCTCAGGCCCACTTTCGGACAAACTCTGAAATATTGTGATTCTTTCCTAAATCGCACAACTCGCTTATGGAATGCCCTGCCTAGCTCTTTATTTTCTTGTCAATGTAACCTTCAAACATTTAAAACCAACGTTCGTCGGTACCTCTCTTTCTTTCCTCTCTAATTTTCCGTCGCCGGGCTCAAAACCCTTAACTGCGCGCATTTTATAAAAAAAAAAAAAAAAAAAAAAAAAAAAAAAATCGCTGACATTGGGACATTCCGATTGGCGAACGTAGACTCAAGATTTTATCTAAAAATGGACGAACAAAGGTGTCGCAAAAATAAAAGGGATGATGCATTTAAAAGCGCATTTATTCCAAGCCTTAGTTGCTGGAATGCTGCTGCAATTTAGTCTTTTAACGAAACGACATTAACGATGGACGTTAAGCTAAAAAGTATGTACCTATACCACATAATACAAAACTTGCTAACTTAATATTTTTTTAATAGAAATTCGCAAATTGAATAGCGAATTGCAATTTCTTTATTATTGTAGGTTTGTTCTAGTTGGTTTATTTTTTTTTTTTAATTAGTTGTTTCCAAACAATAAAATGAATTCGGCATAATGATTGTTTGTATCATGTTTTTAGGTACACCGTGTTTCTACATACATATGTACGTTTACATTTGA
This sequence comes from Volucella zonaria, assembly GCA_963966105.1. Classification (NCBI taxonomy): domain Eukaryota; kingdom Metazoa; phylum Arthropoda; class Insecta; order Diptera; family Syrphidae; genus Volucella; species Volucella zonaria. Next base: position 1,438,357 of record OZ014531.1, read on the forward strand.
TTATTTATTTTATGTATGACATGCCATCTATAAAAATTCATTTTGCATACATGCCTTTGTTTATACAGATTAATTGGTTACCTCTATGTGTGTAAACTTATAACTGCCAAAATGGCACAAAAAAACTAGCATTGAAACAATCCGACATTTTTTAAATTGAAAACAGACTTACACATTCTGGGCCATATGACACGCTTCAATTATTTTTCCACGTGACATCAATTCAAGTAGACAGGTAAATGTCTCATATGTAGTTGTTGAGCTCTAACTGTACAACCACAGTCAATTGCCTCCTGCTTTACGGTTGCATAAAAGCAAAAAGATAAATAAATAAATAAACAGCATTGCACATTTGACTTTTGTGGGAGAAAAGAATTCTTAAGTCTCACAACCCTTATACTCGTAACACATTGAATACAAAATTGGATGCACCAACAGAATACCCAATAAAGGTACATACATATCATATATCTCAAATGCTTAACAAATCAAAGGAATCTTATATGAAAGATCAAGATACATACTCGTGCAATGAAGAATGGAGTAATTGATTCCAAACACGTATTAGAATTTACTCCCTATGAAGCTTTACACTTTCACCTGACTCATTCAAATAGGTATGTATAAAAATTTGGTATGCAAAATAATAATAGTTATTATACATATGTATGTAGGTACGTATTTTTTCCTTTGTTTGTCTCTTACAAAAATCTGTCTAGCTATATTTTTTCATTCAACTGAAATATTTATTACATCGGTGGTGCCCTCTAGTTATTTAGAAATAAATAATTTTTCGTTGATAAATATAATCAATGCCTCACGCTACCACCTCTTATACAGGGTGTTCCGGATGATGTGCCGAATACTTTAAGGGAAATTTTGAGAAAAAAAATCGTACGAATTGAGGGGGAGAAGGTCGGAAATGCATCCCCGTCGAAATACAGAGGTTTTAAGCAAAGCCTCACGCTGCCCCGTTTTGACTCCTATTGAAAATAACATCTTTCAAATTTATTCGTGTAAAATATGTAAAGGAATCTCCACAAATGTGACAATATGGGTGTTTGGTTTTTGAGAGGTTCAGACTTTTTGTTTAAATAAAACACAATGAAATAAATTTGATGACGTTTTATTAAATTCATTTCATGCCATTAAATATCTGGAAATATAATAGTTTCGGGCGCCCGCCACGGTTACCTCGTACAAAGTTCATTCTAGAGATCCAATTTTCGACCACTATTTCGAGCAATTGGGCCCGTATAACTCGTGTTACTCCAACAATGTTTTGCTCCAAAACGCTAATCGTTGCTGGTTTACCAGCATAATGTAGCCCCATAGAAAATAAGGAAAAAGGAGTCAAATCGCAAATGGCCAATTGACGGGTTCACCTCTAGAAATCACACTATTGCCAAATTGTTGAAACCACAATTCTTCCATATTCATTTCACGCAAATTTGGGAACAAATAATCGTAGATTATCGCATTTAACCGGTGTTATTAACACTAACTTGTGCTCGGGCCTCATTTTTGAAGAGATAAGGGCCGATTATGTCACCGGCGTATAATCCGCAATGGCTTCTGGTCCCATTCTTGAATATTGCCTTCGTTCCAAATACTGAAATTCTGCTTGTGTACGTGGTCGTTTAAAGAGAAATCAATCTCATTGCTGAACAAAATTTTACGGTAAAAAAACTGGTTTAACTTCCATCTGACAGATTGGGGTCACAAAGTTCCACAGCCGCGATAGTTTATATTGTTGGTGTGTGAACATCCAATAGCGTGAATTGGGTGCGAAATTTTTCAATAATTCCATAAATAGCACGTTCAGATGGCGCGTAATGTCTACCGTAAATTTTACATAGTGCTTCATAAATTTCGCGAACAGAGCTTCGATTTTGGAAATAAGTTTCAGATCGCCAATCTTTCAATAATTAAATAGCAAACTGTACTGAAAAGAAATAAAGCTTGGCAGTTCAATGTGACAACTGATTCAATCCATAATTCAAAACCCTGACACAACGAAAAAAAAAAACACCCTTTATTTTGAGCAGAAATAACCCAACTGTAGTTCCCAGGAAAGTTAATTCAATTCGTTTGTATAAATTCATTTAATGTGAAAAAAAACTGTTTATTCATCATATTAAAAGTGGAAAAAATAGTAGAAACAAAGAAAATCTGCAACTGACACGAGTAAGAATCGTGTTTTTGTTTGCCAAAGTTTGTGAAGTCATGGCAGAAATTTCAAATCGCTTCAAATGCAGCATTCAAGCGCTGTGGTACAGCTTTTTGTTTTGAGGCTGCCTTTATTAATCTGGTGTTGGGAATAAGGGGATCGAATCCATACCGATTTTCCATTTTATTTTGTAATTGCAATAAAATATAACTTATGTTTCGAATTTACTTTACTTTGTTACTTTTTCAATTAATTGAATATTGTCTCAAAATTTCAAGTCGATTGGAGCAAAATTAACGAAGTTAAAAAAATAAAAGTGACCGTTGAAGATCAATTTACGGAGGATCTTGAAAAACATTATAGGATGATAGATATCTCACTCACTCACTCACTCAACAAAACACTCGTTGAAATTGCAGCTTATGTGGCAGCCAGTGCCTTCAATGAAGGTTATTTTGCTTTACTAACCTTCACAGCAAGACATGGGAATCAGTTGTGGATCAAGTGCTCATGACTGGCCGCGATCAACTGAGTCCATACGTATAAGCCGAGCAGAACAGGAAGCTGAAAGACAAACTAAAGAAGGTAGCATTCGTCTTAGACAGGAGCAAAAAGGTGATTTAGACATCATGGATGATAGCAACATCTTTTATGGACCTGGCATTGACGATTCATTGTGAGGTAAGCCGATAAAATTAGCTTATGAACGTTCTATACCAGATTTTTTAGTGTTCAAAACTTTAAAGCGTTTTCCCCCCAACTCACGTTTTCAAAGTCGTTGCCACCCCCTCATAACTTCAAAACTACCGCACCGATCCTTTTGAAATTTTGAACACTATTTCTGTACATAATTTACAAGGTAATGCTGGAGGGTTTTCCTTCAAATTTGCTAATAATTTTTATTTCACAATAACAAATTAGCCGATTTTTTCGCAAAAAATCGCGTTTTTCCCTTCAAAGTGTTCCAAAAGTGAAAAATTGAAATTTCGAAAAACCCTCCCAGCGTTACCTGGGTAAAACTATTATCTAACGAATGAACTTTGATTTTTTGATTTCAGATGATCCAGCACCACGTTATGAAGGGCACCGCAATTCTACTTTTTTCCGAGACACGTCCGAATAATTGCTGCTATTGCCGTATTTTTTTAATATTTCTTCGTGAAAATTTTATACAATATTCTTCGAATGTCATACTTTAATGTATTATTGGTTTTAATAAAGAGATTTTAATTGTGTCGTCACATTAAATTCACAAAAACATGCCTTTCTTTGTACGAATTAACCTTAGCCCCCCCCTTAAAATCTAAAAATATATCGATGTGTGTTCCATTTAATTATGCTTCAAAACATAGTAAACATTAACATTAAAAGAACTGTATATACATACATATGTATATGAATACAGACGACTATATAGAGAAAACTTACTATTTTTAAATTTATCATCAGTAAAGCCAGCCAAACCATGATAAGATTCAAACTTAAAAAATGCTATCAACGTATCCTATTTCCCTTCGAAAACAATAGCCGCCCTGTACTCACTTCGAAAACTGTAAATGAATATGAGTACATTGATCGGGACGAGATGTGGGTTTAACCGAATTCAACTAAAATCATAAAAGTTGCGTAGTTGCTGACAAGTCAAATCAATCTAATCTGGGATATACCATTAAAGGTTGGATGTAATCCATGGAACGAAATAACCACTGCGCCAAAACATATTTCTTTCCTTCTCTGTATGTTTTCCGAAGAACTTAAAACGTTTAGTGTTGATTACTTAAAAAAAAAAATAACACGCATCAATTAATTGAAATCAAAATCACCCAAAATCGTCCAATTTAACTCCTGTTATTGTCACCATATGGCTTAAATCACTTATTTTTGCTGATAAATCGATCTTTTCAAATAGAGTCTGACCAAAATGTAATCAGGATTCACATTTTCAAATACCAAAATTTCAATTAATCGTCTTGCCGATTTTCCACATGATTTCTGCTTCCATATATTTTTTTGGATTACCGGCATTATTGTAAACTATCTACAAATTTGTTCTCATTTCCAATTTTTCTTGTATTAGAGATACAGTTTTTTCCGACTGGTTTGTATACATAGGTAATTGTGTTACTTTCGAAAGGTACTGATTCTGGAAGCATTTTTCTTGCAAAAATAAGTAGTACGTATTATGTATATTAAGTTCAACTTCAAATTGAGTGCAGTTTCATTTAATGACAATTGTTTTTAGAATAACGAGTTTAACAAGACGCTTTCAAATTTCTGTATGCGCTATTTTATATTCGAATTTTGGTAAACTTTTTATTGAGTATTTTACTTTGTTTTTAAAATACTATAGAAAAGGGCAAAAAAGGTTCGAAATAATACTTTCGAATTTAAATTTAGACTCAAAAACAGGTGTATCAAATTAAAATATTGCACAGCTGTAAGAGATCAATAAAAATACTGTTGTACATTGTGTGAGAAAAGGCGAAGAGGATGCCAAAAACGAAATCAGGCCGATCATGATAATACATACATACATATTTTATGTATATGTACATATTGACAAAATGAAAATAAAAATTTTGTCGGATGATCGAAAGAATATGTAAAAGCGTAAAAACATGGACTGTGACAATAAAATTAAATAGGTAGGTATATCGCCTAATTCTGCAATAGAAACTAGAAAACGGTCTCAAAGTTAGCTAAAAATCAAAATACGAGGTCAAATTGCATTCAGCTAAGGGTGAAAGGCGCTCTGTGCAAGAATTCCGTTTACGAATGGTTTACCCATCGAACTGTTTCTAAAATTAAACAAGCTAAATTTATTGCATTGCGCAATACTTAGGCCAATCCGGATGTCATGGTAAATATTGGTTTTTAGTAAGTCCATACATTGCAAAAAAAAAACACAGACAAAATAATAAATAAAATCATTTTTTATCCTTTTCTTGTTTTATTTATTTATCTTGCTTAATTCTCATCACCCTGTATTAAAGCCGTTATTATTTTTTTTTATTCAGGCTAAACAATACATCAGATACTTTCTATACCTACACAAATTTATATACAAGAAAATACCCTTTTAAAAAATGTTTTCTATCAGTTTTGAATAATGTTATTTAACCGTTTGTCATTTTTAAATGATTATCCGATTCAAAACACAATCCGTTTAATTAGATAAATGAGATGTTCCCAGTGACAAGTACTCGTATGTGTTTAAAACATTCACCTACTTGTACATAACTTACAACTACCTTAAAAGTTCAAATTCAATCTAATATAATTTTATAATTTAACAATAAAGTATTTATTTTAAAATATCGAACATAAATACAATATATTCCAGTAAAATGGCCATTTAATATTTTACTTGCTAAATAGGATCATATTATTATTATAGTTGAATAATATCTACCGACGTGCTCATAAATATTTACCTTATTGTTTCCATTGTCTTTTATTTCGCAGAATTATTTTGTTGTACATGTATTTACATACATATATGCATTTTAGATATTCACTTGAAACTACTCAAGTGAAATATGAGTCCTAAACTAACCTTCCCTGAAAATATGGTCGAAGAGGGAAAATATCGTAAAAATATTTATTCCCTTTAATTTTAAAGAGAACACAATTATACATACCTCACAAAATGCATGTTAGCATCAGAATTGCCCAAATGTCGATGTGTGCACATTCACGTTAAGGAAACGTAGAACACACCCTTCAATTGTAACAATCAACTACCCAAAAATAATAAATTCTATACCGACACGCACCGTCCGAAAGGCAATATACATACATATACATATATAGGCGAGCGCACCCAAATATTGTAAAACATTATGAATCAAAGAAATATTGCTTTTACGTTTTAAATGAACATACGACCATACGACATGCTGCATTAAAACGGGCAATGATTTAAAAAAAAATTCAAACAAAAAACAATAGCTACACATGTACATATGTATGTATATTACAAGAATTCATAAAATGATCGTCATGACGACTAAATTAAATTTTTTTTTTTAATTCTAGCAACATCCGAGTAGTTTAAAATGAATCGATGCACATCAATGATGCATTCGAAAAGCGAAAACCCTACATCAAGTCTACTGATATAATTTATGAGCTCATACGAGTAGATCAACTATAAGTCGTAGTGCAAGCAAATGTCTCGCGATAGCCAGATGCTTTGTACAAACTTGGGTGTATTCCTTATAATAGCCAGCCCTCATCTCAAATTAAAGAGGAAGTAGAAGTCTCAAGTCTCAAAACTATAAAAATTGAGATCTTTTTGCAAAAAAAAACTGCTTCGAATCTTTTCGGAAAAGCATCAACGGAGCCATTAGAAATTACAATATTTTAAATAAAAAAAATTGGCTTTTCGCAGCTGTTTCAACCTATTATAAAATAACTTGGTATAAGCATGTAAATATGTATGTAACTGAATAAACAAAGGGTGATTCATGAAACGTGTACGCATTTTAAATTAAAAAATAACACTTATTTTGTATGGTACGAGTATGAGCTACACCGTTTACTTACTTTGAAAGGTTAATTCAATACAATTATATGTGAAACAAAACTACGGGCATGGATTCACCATACCTGTTTTACAGATAATGAAATTATATTTCAAAATTTTCATTTCATTTTGGCACATTTCTTATTTAATCAGATGAATACCGGCTCGATTGCCAATCCTTCAGAAAACCGCAAAAAAAGAAGTCAAGAGGCGCTAGATCACACGATCTTGTAGGCAAACTCATATTTCCATTTCTTTTCAAAGAATTGATTTTTTGCTGGGATGTATGGCATGTAGCGCCAAACCAAATGTCCATCCAGCTAGTAATGACTGCAATGTCTTTCTTAAATTTCAATACGACCAAAACTGAGCAATAAATACTACAATATCCCAAAAACAGTAAAGATTGTTGGTCGTTCGTCAAAACCATCAGAAATTCTGCCTTATCCTTCATCCCAAAGCTCATTTATAATGACATTCCAGCTGTCAGATCTTTGGAAATGGTAACTCTACTTGCTGCACAGTTTTCGGTCAGATTGTGCTTTGTCCCTGACTACACTTGAGTGCGTCAAATCTTCAATGGGACAATCATTTTTCGCACTCATTTAGTAGCAAGAGTACTTAAGGATCTTAACATACACAAATCCGCTAGTCTAAATGGTATATCATCCCTTCTTCCGAAGAGGTGTTCTTTTCAAACTGGCAAAACGACTACCCAAGCTTTTTCATCAATCCTACTGTTTAGAACTCTTTCCGAGTAGATGGAAAACAGCATTCGTCCAGCCCTAAAAAGGACGAATCTGCTGCTCTCTCCTCTTACAAGATCGTGACCGGCGGTTTTCGTAGCAACAGGTCCACTGGTGATTTGATGACGTGTTTCACAGAAAAGTGGAACCAAAGCGGACACCAATCTGGAGAAAGCAAAATAGTTGCACTTGATATTTCAAGCCATTTGAAAGAGTTTGGCATCAGGCTCTTTTGCCGAAAAGACATACATTTGGGATCGAGAAATCTCTTCTTCAATAGATTAGAAATTATATTTTGGAACGTTCAATTCAGATTCAAGTCCGATACTCTTTTTAATCTTTTGAAGATCTCTTATCTGCTACTTCTAATCCAATATATTCCTTTGCTCACGACGATACTCTGCTTTTCATATTCGTTCCTCGACTCATGTCCCTGCTATTCGGCTGTAGAACGGGAGCGGCAGTGTATGCTAAGCTCATTAAATTCCGGTATTAGCAGCATCACTAAATGGGGAACTAATTACCAACAAAGCGGGATTTAATGCTTCCAAAAGACAATGCTGTCTACTCTCGTTAAAACGAATTACAAACACCCAGCCACTATGCATGAAAGGCACTTGTATCGTCCAACCCAAAAAACTCTTCATTCTCTGTATGTGTATCAATGACAACCTACGTTGGAATGACCACATATTTGATGTCGATAAAAATGCAACGAAATGTCTAAGTTTTCTCAAACGATGTAAGAAATATTTCTCCTTCTCATCTGTATAAGGCATTCATCTGCCCAACATTTGAGTGCAATGCCCACATCTATTCAGGTCCTCCCAAAACATCTCTGAACCTAGGTGATGCTATTATCACTAAGTCAATTGACACTCTCGTACACCGACGTAATGTCACGACGTGAAATAGGGTCTCACTTTCTTCTTTCGCTATTTCCACCACAAGTTCCCCATAGACTAGTAGTATTCCGCCCCTTTAAACGTTCAACCGTAATACTCGTCTCGCTATGAATGCTCATTAGTATACCCTCAAACTTACTTTCCTACATACTCTGAAATATCGTGATTCGTTCATAAACCGTACAACTCTGTTATGGAATGCCCTGCCGAGCTCTATATTTCCTAGTCATTAAAGCATGCGAACATTTAAAACCAACGAACATCGGTATCTCTTTCCTTTTTCCCTACATTCTTTCCTTCACCCGCGCTGTGTGCAAACATTTTAAGGGTACCAAAAGCCCTTGACGCGCTAATTATAAAAATTAAATTAAGTCCATTTTCTCCGCCACAATTTGCAAATGTAAAGGGTGTTTCAACCAGAGGTATAAGACTTTTTTTTTTGTTGAATAAAATGAACAATTTTTGAGATATCTCTGAAACACTTATTGCTTTATAAAGTAAATACATATGGAAACAATCGATTTATTGCGCACGAAGTTTCCTAGTCGCGTAATTTCGTGTTTCGGAGACACTCGAAACTTTCCTTTCTTTGGGGCTATGTTAAAGCAAGGTCTACGCCAAATCCAACTCTGAGCCCCAATTATGCGTAAAAGTGATTAAAAATTTCGAGAAAAGGATGCGGGTCTGCAAGTAGAGCCGAGGCGATCTGTTGGAAGATAATGTATTCCATAAATAATCCCCATGCGTCTACTTTCTTAAGTTATAAACTTTTCAGAGATATCTCAACAATTGTTCGTTTTATTAAAAAAATATACATATATCCTACACCTCTTGTTGAAACACCCTTTATAAAAAATTCGTAGATACAATGCCAATGTAGGCATGCAGATCCATAGTACCTACATTAAGATATCCTTTAGGGACTAAAAAAAACCCGAACTTTTAGGTGGAAATATGGAAATTTAATTTTGATTAACTAAACAAATTACAGCAATTGCATTGTACATATGTGTGTTTAAAACCTAGTCAATAAATGTAAATGCATTCTAAAGAAGGAAACGCTAACATTAAAACAATAATATGAACATGTCTATACTTTCGTACAATCCTTCAGGGTGGACGAGGTATGTCAGAATTTAACTTACAATAATTTTTCTTCTCCAAAAAACTGAGCAAATGAATTCTTAAAAAAACCATACATAAATACACACATGTATATAAATATCCACGCACACATATGTTATTTTCGTTAACAGGTAAAAACTAATTTAACAGAAAGGAACCGGTTAAACGATATTTTCAATAGAAACAAAAGTGAACAGATGGTATCGACGACATAAGGGAAATAAAAGAATCAAGACCTAAGCCACCTGTGATGCAGGTGGTGTTGAAGCGTCATACACCAAACGTATATATGTATGTGCTTATGTACATGTATATATATATTTTTTTTTTTATGCCCGGATGTGAATGGCGAACGAAATAAAATAAATACTACCCGTAAGAAAAACATAGGCCAGTCATATTAATTCCCTTAGTACATATATTAAATTTTAAAAAGTTGGTACCCTTATACATATGTATATATATGTATTAAATGATGAATAACTTAACCAAATAATGTAAATCTGAAAAATAAAGAATTTATTAGATCTCCAGCGCAGATTAAAAAATATCTCTGATTTTTTTCCAAATATTTATTTTAATTTTCGTTTTTCTTCTTTTGATTGATTATCCCACCTTTATTTCAATTAGCTGCACTGATATTACATACATATCCATATGTACATATGTACACTCGTTTTGAGTTATCACTGATATTACATACATATACATACATATATTATACATTCGTTTTGTGTTATCAATTTTTTTTACATTTACTGCGATCAAACGTGTGCAGAAGTGCACTACTGCTCTTATACAATGGGGTCAATACAATAGATAAACCCTTTTGAGATTACAATTTAAAGGAAGGCGCAAAGGAAAGAAACTTATTAAAGATGTTTTCAATTTTCCCACTCTAAGCGTATGATAAGTGTTATGTGCTTAAGAACTAAAATGTATTTAGACATTTTAATTAAGCAAACCACTTGCGTTAATCTCCGTTCCACAGCGTCCAACAAAGAATTTCCAAGTGCATTTCTCTCATTTATTGTAGGAATTTAATTGTTGGAGTCGACTCTGCTTTCAGATGATGAAGTGTTCGCATACGTTCTTCAATAACACCATAGCACAAAAATCATAAATCTTGTGTATAGAAGAAGTTCTGGCAAATAATTATGTTCCAAATCTAATTTGTGTAGGTATGTACATATGCATGTGGTTGTATGCAATATGATTGTCCAATTTCCTAACTTAGTTTATAAAATATTGGTGATTTATATCATTTTAATAATTAAACCGAACTGTTATTTTCTAAGGTAAATTTACAGGGAAAACACGGGCTTCTCAGGCGACCCGGCGTCCTCAGGTGGTGAATTTTTTATTTTTTTTTTTATAAAGAACTTAACACTCAAGTGGATATGACAGCACTTATAATGCCTCAGCATATGTTAAGTTTTTTGGAAAATTGGATAGAGAGAGAAAGAAAGATGTTTGGGCTCAGTGGTTATTTCGCTCCATGGGTGACACCCAACATTTAATTAATGAGCTTAATTAAAGAGCTTAAAACAAATCCCATGAGGAAACCAGACGTGCGCACTGCGAACAGTGCAACGCCTCATTCAAATTTCAAAGATTTATTTATGCCCATGATACCCAGGCATAAACACCCTCTGGTAAACGCAAACAGCCTGATAAAATAGCCGATGCACCAGTATCAAAAACGGCAGAAGATGCATTCTCGACGTGTTTGACGCCTGAAAACAACTCTTCAACAGAGCCAAAAAAATGGAGAATGGGATAGATATAGGGATAGCCTCACTAGAATCGCTAAAAGAGAATCGTGGAAAAATTTTTTTCAAAATCTTTGCGTAACACGTAGTAGCCCACGCAGCGCCCTCATCCACAACCTCCAGAGAAGATTGATTGAGGGAAACGGGACTATTTCATGAAGCTAAGATAAAATGGGCAATCAGTTCGTCTCAACCCTTCAAAGCCCCGGGCGGTGATAGAGTCTTCCCGTCTCTGCTCCAGAAGGGGATCAAAATCATAACACCCTCTCTAATAAACATCTTTAGAACAAATTATCTTTGGCGATAAATTATAAACAAATTGGGAGACATTATCCTAAGATACATGCCCAAAATTGGGATTAGAACTAGGGCACTACCAAAAGGCACTACTAGGGCCGATAAGTCTCTCTTCATTTTTCTTCAAAACTATAGGAAAAGGCGTAGACAGAGGCACATAAAAGACTGGGCTCTTAGGCGAAGCCCTCTTCATATCAATCAATGTGCCTACCAACCAGGAAATTCAACCACCCATGCTCTTCACAGTCTAACCTCCAGAATTGAAAAATCACTCAAGGATAAGGAAATTCCGGTTGGTTACTTTATAGATATCGCAGACGCGTTCGACAAACGCAAATCACGCGCAGTTATCAAGGTGTATCCAAAACGCAAAGGAGTTGATAGTACTACATGTAAGTGGATAAAAAACAAGCTAGCTAACAGAATAATAAATATAGGCAGCATACAACTCATACTCATTGCAATTAAAGGCTTTCCCCAAGGGGGGGTTCTATCCCCCCCTATTATAGTTTATCGTTGTCAATGCACTTCTGATTATGCTTAGCAACGATGGATTTTGTGCTCAAGGATATGCTGATGACATTCAATCCTAATCAGAGGAAAATTTGTAAAAATCGTCTCAGATCGTCTCTAGAGAGCTCTTAACCTCATAGCAAAGTATTGCAAAAAAAAAAAAAAGTTGAACTCAAGGTCATATTGCCTTCACCAAGAGAAGAAAATTGGACAAACTTAAAGATCCAGCACTTTCTGGTAAAAGAATAAAGTTTTTAAGTGAAGTGAAATTGTTAGGGCTTATCCTGGATCAAAAACTCACTTGGAAAGCACATATCAAAAAAACCATAGAAAAAGTCGGAATCACAGTGTGGACCAGCAAAAGTCTACTGAGTAAAAACTGGAGCCTTAACCCAGGAAGGGTGTACACATCAATTACTAGACCTATAGCAAAATTTTACACAGGTTGGACTAAACAAACTTCAAAGACTTGCCTGTGTGTGTACTACGTGTGCAATGAGAACAGCAACTTAGAGGTTCTGATGAACTTGCCGTCTTTTCACTTCCACATACAGAAAGAAGCTTTGGCAAACGCCACATACTTATCTCGGTGGATGAGAACAACTCCAAAATAGTTCACCCAGAGTTTTTACTGGAAGTCAGGAGAAATGAACTACTCTTACAGACAACTGACTGAAAAAGTACAACTTTATTCATAACCGTAGCTTCCAGATTACATTCCCTGATCGACAGAACTGGGAATAGAATAAACCCCTGTTGACAAAAGATTCATTGGTGTGGTACACGCACACAGCAAAGCGACCCTATTTGCTATCAACGCTTTTGAGATAATTTCAAAAATTGTGTTGGAATGCATTATACTTCTTATAAAACTATCCAGCACCATTAGTCCATTTAATCGGGGTGCCAGGTCACACTGGTTATGACGGTAATGAAAGAGTAGACGAATTGGCCAGAAAAGATTCGGCCTCAAAATTCATGTTGCCACGACCATTATGCGGGTTACCAATTAGCTCCATAAATATAACTGGCTAAAAACAAAGGCACTCCATTACTGGACGGAAACTGAAGGTAACAGGCAAGCGAAAAATTTCTTCCCTTCCCTTCCCCCAAAAAAAACGAAACAACTCCTACAGCTCTCTAGTGGTCAGATACATGCAGTAACTGGATTCCTAATGGGTGACTGCACGAAGAAACAGCAGAGCATATCCTTTGTCACTGTAACCGCCTAAGCAGAACACGTTTACGTCTTCTAAGTAAGTGATACCTTGAGGCAGAAGATATCACTGCCACCTCACTCAAAGATATAGCCGAATTTATTAAAAATTTAGCCATCATGGGCTAACCTGGCCGCAGTGATAAGGATACATAGTCCCACCTTCCCACACAAACTAATCTAATCTTATCTAAGGTATATATACAAACATGTACGTACCTATGTAGATATACAAGTATTGTATATTGCATCTACGAATGTAAATATATAAAAATCGATGATTAATTCTAGCATTTTAAGAATGGACGTAAATTCTGTTAGAAAATGTATAATAGGCTTTTTTACCTGGAAGATAATCGATAAATTTACATTATCGCACATACATATATGTTACAAGTATGTGACAAATAACGTAAAACCAAATAGCATGACTAATCACTTGATATTTCCAAGTGCATCGACCTAAACAAACTTTACAAATGATTATTCACATTTGTAATAAAGGAAAAATATCTTTGTTGTAACTAATAAAAACGATTTCTTTGTCGATTTTCCACAAAAAAAAAATTAAATGATAATAATTACATATATACATAGTATCAATATGGTATGTTTCAATCTATGTTACATTTTAAAACATGATCTGCCCGAGCAGTGAAAGAAGATCTGCTGGAATAGCAACGAACAGTTTAAGTGAACTAGCATCAAAACTAATATTATGTAAAGGGTGTTTATCGCACAAGTTTGAACTTCCAATTCAGCTCAATTTAGCGAATATTAGGTATTTTGGCATTGCTAAATACTTACAAAAAGTATCTTTTAATAGAATTGTTTTTTTTTTTGCCATTCCATGTAGAGCTTTGCATAAAAAATCTTTGGAAACTTTTACGAGAAATTCCGATAAATGTGCTTACAAAAAAAGGGACAAGAAAAGGCAAGGCAAAAGTAGCAAATTAACAAACACCCGGATTTTTTTAAGATGTGTGACCACCACTTATGGCAGAGCAAAAAGCAATCGGTTGGATAACGTTTTTCTTTTTGCTTCTACTCGAATTTGTTTGTTCACAATAAAATTCATACTGCCCAATGTATGGATGTCTAAATTTTTTCCTAACATAATAGTAATGAAGCTATTCACTTATAAGAATGTAATTTGCAGACGGATATGATATAGCAACTCACAATCACATCCGTAGAGTTAAATAATTCGTGTGCTAAGATAGCTAGTGTATCGAGTCAAATAGATAAAATGACTTAAAGGCCTCCTAAACTATGTATGTTCTTAACTAAAAAGGTACATATGCCAATTTTAATTTTTCATCTAGGGCATGATTGCCTGTTGACTTGGAATATGTGGAGTGAACACGCTATACATAGAACACATTATGGTACTACGTATTAATATGATGTAATAACAAAAATAATCCAAAGCATCAAATGAACAAATATATACTTACAAGCAAACTGAATTCAATCCAAACTGGGTTCCACTTATAATGTCGACTTCTACGAAACAATCCCTTCACCATCACCATCGATGAACTGAGCAGATAAACGCGCGAAGAATTCTCAAATTTAATATTTCCAAAAATTTAGGCAGTATAAATAAAAAACGCGATTTTTTATAAAATATTTAAAAAAAAGTCTATTTATTTTTCCTTCTTCTTCACTTGGATGGTAAATACTATTCAATAATATGTCTCCATTCCGCTTAACTAAATGTACATATGTATTCTGTTGTTAGTAGTTCTGCCTTCTTTTCACTTAAACTACTTTTTCTTTATAAAAAAATATTCTTATCATTTATAGGCTCTTAATAATTTTTTTTTAAACTTCTATCACCCATTTTACTATATTCGCCAGCCTTGGTCATCGTCGACATTTGAATCAGTATCGGATGGCTCTTCACCATACATATCCGCTAATTTTCTAAATCGCGGCCCGAAATTCGACAAGTAGTCGAAATTGAGATCGCCGTCGTCTGTACACGACGCTAAACTAGATAAACTACCGTCGCTGTTCCCGTCGCCTTCATACGCATAGTGCCGCACATCGTCCACAGGATACGCGCCCGAGTCCTTGTCACAATTTTCTTTCTTATCCCCCAGAAAACCTCCAATGTCAGGAATATCGTTTGGATCTTGCATCGGAAGCATATTATCCTTGTAAATTTTATCCTCGTAGAAAGGTTGCGAACGCAATACATTTAAATCGTAGTCAGTATCCCTTTCCCCACCACCTTCGTCTTCATAGTTAATAATGGTTTCTCTGATGTCGTCGATATCTTTTTCATGCCATCCATTCTTTTGTTTTTTCTGCACTACAACAGCCAGCAAAATGATCAACATTAACGCAATACACGTAACTATAGCTATGATAAAGTTCCGATCAATGCCAAATGAAACAGCTACAGCAACAGCTCTTTGACAACCAGGATCGACATTTTTGAAAACTGATGGTGTGCCCAAATTATAGGTGTAGCTATCTACAGTTAAATTACGAATGCAGCCAAAATAGCCGGTAGTTTTTGGGATATGAGTCCAATTTAATTGTCTACCAAGACGCTCCAAATCGATAGGGGTCCCGCCTAACTGCAATGGAGCATTCACATTAAGGAACTCATTGGGTCCCTGTGGCGCACCTAAACTCATGCAAGTGGACAATTTACAGTTATCGACTGTCATTTCGATGCTTGTTTTTTGTAAAATTATATCGAGAGCATAGCTCTTTCCACTCTGAAGTTGAATATGACGATGTTCGATGCGTATAGCTCCCGAGCCATAGTCAACCATTAATACAGGGTATCCCTTAACTAACTCTAGTGAAAGAAAATCAGAAATTGGTAACAGAGGATTATAGTTGATAGGTCCAATATACATAATAAGACCATTGTCAGTGTGTGGTGATATTTCCATTGAAATTTTTGTGTTATCACATGGTGCTACGGGTTCGTACATTGCATAACCACTACCATAGAACCCAATTGAAACAAGTTCACAATGCGGTCCATTGAATCCATCAATGCACTGACAGATATCATCGTCATTTAAAACACCTCCATTCAAACAGTATGTTTTGAATTTCTCTTCGCAAACACACTCAGCTTCAATGAACGCGTTTACTCCCACAAAAGATGTCTTATTGGAATAGATCATATAAGGAATACTAGATTTATGTAAGGTATTCGAACACGATGCTTCACACTTATATTTCTCAATAAGACACTCATCTATATTTACCATCAACATCTGTAGATCTAGTTCGTTTTCAATTTTTCTTTGATATTGCGCAACCATTGAATTCAGCTTTTCCGGAGCATAATAAGGACTACCGTGTGCTGAAAATCGTACATCCAATGTTCGGTTTGCATGTTCTAATACCGTAAACACATCTACATTCAGCACGGATATATTAAAGAGTTTTGCCAGACTTAGTTGCAATTTATCCTTTAGACTTAGCGCATCTGGATTTCCGTATCGTGGAATTGATATAAAATCTTCCTTGGTAATGTTAACAAACCTAATCGAACCACTTTTATCAACAGCTTCTTCTGGAATTTCTTTCACCACGATCGTTACTTCTGCATCTACTGAGTGACGGGGAATAAAAGTGGACTCCTCTGTTACTCTGAAATTTAGGAGATAATCACCTTCATGAGTTCCTTCCAGCATAGTAATCATACCACTGCTGGGATTTAAACGAAAATTGTCATGCGGAAATCCATCTTTCCACGCAAAGGTTTTATCATCCAAGTCCCAATCATCTGGGTCATCAACAAATACACGTCCAATTTCTGTATCTGGCGCCTCTCCTTTGTAATTATAAATAAATATTCTACTGGCGCCTTCACTCATTGGATTGTCATTAACATCACCAATAATCAAATGCAACATGCTGACGCTACTTTGCTTCGGTGTTCCAGAGTCGCTTATGCGAATCGGAATAAAATACTCCTTCTGTGCCTCACGGTCAAACTGAACGTTAGCAAATAAATAGTCATTATCAATAGAAAACTTAGTTTTTATATCTGCCGGGGCATCGGGATCTATTCCATATGTAAATGGTGGACCATTTTGGGGTTCGTCATAATCATTCGCTTGCAATTGCACAACTTGTCCAGGATTTCGATTCTCTTGCCAAATGACTGGCATTTTGTTAATTAAAAATGGAGCATTGTCATTAATGTCTTGCAGAGTAATTGTTACCACTGTTGCTGACTTTAATCCACTTCCATTCTCATCGATTGCCGCAATCAACACTTGCCAATTCTTATGTCCATTCGGCAAATCTCTATCCAACGGTTGAATTAGGCGCAAGCAACCTTTATCGTCTATGGTAAGTAACTTTTTTTGCTCTTCTTTAACCACAAAATATTTGATTTGTTGATCGGCTAATGGATCCTTTATATCTGGATCATAAGCTTCTATTTCCAAAATACAGTAGTCCAGTACCTGTTCTTCTTGGATTGTTTTACTGTAAGTCTCCTTAAACACAGGTGGATTATCGTTGACATCTTCAATCTTAATTGTCACTGTCGCATAATCGTCGTAAATTCCATCAAACGCTCGTATTTTAAGTACATACTCCGTAATTTTCTCATAGTCCAACCTATTGTTGACAGTAATCTTTCCTGTTTTTGCTTCAATCTTAAATGCTTCACCGACATTACCACTTTCAATCGTATAGACAATCTGCGATGCATTATCCTCATCCACGGCTGTTACTTCAATCACCATAAAATTAATATTGGCATCTTCGGGCAATTTTTCAGCTACATACTCTAATCTTTGAAAATGTGGCTTATGATCATTTTTATCAGCAATCTCGATACGAAAAACCTGTTGGCCACGATTAGGTTCCCCATTTTTATATAGTGCCGAAGGTGAATTATCACTTGCTATCACTTTCACATTATAAAAATCCCTTTCCTCTCGATCGAACGTTGTCAATGCTGTTATGTTACCTGTATGCGAATCAATAGCAAACAGATCTTTATTGTCGGCCAGCTCAAAAGACACTATATTATTTGCCTCTGTACCATCCATATCAAATGCACGCACTTGCATTACAGGCGTTCCAGCTGGTTCATTTTCTAAGATAGTACCCGTTTTAACTTCTGTAAAATAAGGTATATTATCATTCACATCTTCAATCTTTATTTTAAGTACATGTTCAGCAACTAAATCATAAATATTACGAACAGACATAGTAAGCGTGTAGTCAGTGATTGCCTCAAAATCTAGAGTTTTACCTAAACTGATAGCAACCGTATTTCCAATTTGGTTAAACACAAATGTCTTTTTGCTATTTGTTTGCTCTGTTCGGCCAGTTATTAATTCAAAAATTACTTCCGGCTTATCAGGAACATTAGAGACGGCTTTAAGGGTAACTATGGGCTCGGAGTATTCCTTAAAGTCTTCTTTAAGATATATTGGCACTTCAATGGGATTAATAAATGATGGTGGTTTTTTACTTGATTCAACAACGCGGATACGAACTTCGATTTGAGCATCTTGTGGTGGATCTGGCGCTATATTATATGCCCGCACAGTAATAGCATAATACTGATTAGGTCGTTTGTCTATGGGTCGATTAAGGTATATGATACCAGCAGCTTTATCGATTCGAAAATATTGAAAATCACGTTCAGGCAGTATTTCGTACTCAATAATACTGTTGTCGCCATCATCCAAATCTGTAGCAGATATGCGCATTATTATAGCATCGGGCTGAAAAAAAAAATAAAAAAAAAATACATAAGCAACCATTGAAAACCGTTAAAAGTTTACTAATCATTTTCTAACACATACGAATTTGTTTAAATTTGGTTTGTAAAGAAAGAACAAAAAAAAAAAACAATTTTGATTCATAAAACATAGGTACCATATTTCAAAAATATCCTGAAAAATGAATTTGGTAGCAACTATTTACATTGCATATGGCGTTATGTTAATAAATACAGGTTTTCTTCTCTGTTGTTCTTCGTTGAGCAGTTTAATTTTTCTTTTTCCATACAAAACATTGTGTACATATATATATTTATATGTATTTTATGTACTGAAGTGGGAAAAATTTAATGGTAAACGACCAGGAGAATTGCTATGACATTAACATGCATCGAGTTAGAGTGGTAAATTTAAACGCTTCCTTTAAAGTACAGTCATTGGCCGGGCTTCAATATACCCATGCCAGTTTTCCATATTAAAAAATCCATAATGGAAAAACTTTAGGCTGAGAAAATAAGCTTCGCATGTTCCACGAAAGACGTGTGAAAATCCCATCCAAAACACGATAGAACTTCAAATGCCATCAGAGGTTCGAAGAAGGGACCAAAAGAAACAATCGGATTATCCGAAAAACATCAAAACATGCAAAAACATCAGCAAGCTCTTGGCCTCATCAACGAGATGATCCAAAACAGAGCGGCATGTAAAATAGCATTATATACGATTATTACAATTTAGCCTACCCCACAAGCGGCGAAGAAGCCGATTGTAATAATATGTATCACACATTTCACCGTTCAATAATAGAAGAAGGAAAAGAAGGAAGAGGTTTTTCAATTTGCTTTTAAAATTCAAGATGGTCATATTGGAAGAGCCAAAATATGAAAATCCAGGTGAGTATTCCGATACCCCCAACACACGTTAAAATTTGCCTACATACGTGACAAGGAGGCATAAATCATAATCGTTGATTGTAGAATTTTGGTTACTAGTCACTGTTTTAGCATTAATACTTTTTCTCATTGAATTGTTTTACTATTATTATTATTAATAGTGGTAATAACCAAATAAAACAGCTCGCTAAAAAACTCAGACGTTTTGAAAATTCCTAAATTCCATTGGAATGAATTTTCACATCATATTGATTTATCAATATCCTTCTGATTTAATTTAAAAAAAATATGGGTCCACGGTTTTTTATTTTGACTTGAGTAACTAATGTCGGCGGACGACCACCTTCAGCGGAATCCACAATTGTTCGGACAAATTTGGATGCGTCTAGAGTCGTATACAATTTACTTCCACTCAAACGTTCTAGAAATTGTCGATAAAAATTGGCGTTTAAATAATCGAACTTCAGTTAGCAACAGGTTTTTACAAACAAACTATAACAAGAATAAATGCACACAAATTTGAATCACTGGTTGTTTTATAGAAAGCTTATTTATTGCACCAAAACAACACGACAGCAATCATTTAAAAAAAAAAAACGTCTCTTTGTAGAAAGAGTTTTAGGTAGTTCTACTACTTAGTGGGAATTATTCTTTTTTTAATTTACGACTTGAACCCAGGATATATCACTTATTTTTATTATTGTACATTACAATAAAAATCCCTTACCTTTAAATCATTTGCCAAAATATAATCGAAACACATTTCTTTTCTTTCGTTTCGGACAGCACTGAATTGTAAACACAAAGTTTAAAAGCAATAATCAACTGTTTTTTAACCGTCAGAATATGTAAAGCTGCTTCCACGCCTTAAACTGGTTTCTACTGAAGCCAAGCAAAAAAACAAAGCAGAGTCAATCCGCGAATAAATAAAACGGACGCCCAACAACGTGGGATATTGTGAAACTTCAACGTGAATTTAAAATAAAAATCCTATTATGCATTACCAATGTACTTATGTTCTCGTACGTATGTATGTAGAATAAAAAAAAAAACACATTACAATTTAGGTATCGGATGGAGTAAATAGTACAATTAAGCATTTAGGTTGCAACGTTTAAACGCAAATAAAATCAATTAAAATTAACGTTCTTTTATCGACGAGTATGTATGTATACATATACATATATAAAAAATCGATTTGAAATTTGAACTTAACGTTCCAATACTTTCAATACATAGGTACGAGTAGGTACATACAAACTGACTGGTCATGCAAACTTGCATTAGCAAATTCTCATTATTACATTGGTTTCTTTCTTCGCTTATTTGAGCTATATTAGTTGTGAGATTGAATATTTCATCTATGACAAGAATTTAAGTTACATAGTTAGTCTGGCTGGTCTTTGTGCTATTTTAGTAACTGAGCTTTATGCTAGCGAATTTAGCAGCGACTGCTACAGATAAGTGTTTTCTATACGATCGCTCAGTAACGTGGCTCTTAGTCTTAATGCTAGATTCGTACAACTAAATACAAAGTTCGTTCCAAAGTAAACAGGACTTTTTAAAAATATGTAATTCTAGTTAGGCCATCTATTGGTAATTACCTGCGTCCGAAAGGTAGTACATCCTTCACTGATGTACTGTCGAAATTTCATGACATTTGAACAAATAGGAGCGGATTTATTACGTCTAAAGTGACAGTATGTTTGTGTCATCACTCATCAGTATAAAAATGACTGACGACCAAAAATTGTTCAGAATTCAATGGCCTCATCAAGGAGGCCAAAAAGAACAAAAACGTCATGTTTTCAATATGATCCAGAAAGCAAGCGCTAAAGTGAAGACAATGTTGATTCCAAGGGCATTGTCCACACTGATTCGTTCCACCGGGCCAAACAATTCATGTACAATTCTATCTTGGTGTTTTGAAGCGAGTAACAGCGCATCGTATTCGGCTAGAATATCGCGCAGAAGGAATCTCATTAATCGACATTTGTAGCCAAATTTTTGGTTAAAAATCACATTTTCCCTGTTAACCACTCCCCGTATTCACCTGATTTCGCACCGTGTAACTTTTACCTATTTGGAAAAATGCATTTGCCGATGAAAGGAAAGCGTTTTGTGGATGTAGAAGTCATCCATAAGACTTGTACCGACATCCTGAAGAACTTCCCGGCTGACGATCTAAAACACCAATTCGACATGCTTTTAGACCGTGCAAGTTGCTGTATTGAGCCGGAAGGTGACAATTTTGAATAAAATAAATTGGTTTTGCCACAAAAAAATTTTTGTTCTTATTTTTAAAAAGACCTGTTTACTTTGGAACGCACCTTGTATTTATTACTTTCCCTTTTTTTTGGATATAAGTATCTTCTTTTTCATATAAAGTTTGAACAAATAAGAGTCATTTGTAAGATATTTTCACATGTATTGAGGGAATCGTGATTATATCGTAGACAGTTTCAGTCACCCACCCATGACATGTGATGTGAAAGAAACGTGTAACGTTTTAAATTGACAATGTCTAAATTCTTTAGACCCAAATTAGATAAGTTAGATGACTGGCGCACATCTTTCTCTTACTACATAGCTATCCAAATGGGATACAAATCCCAAATAAGCAAAAAAAATTAAAACTTGTGGTTTTTGCAAAATAATGCTGATTTGGCGACGTTCTCTTTTTCCACGGTGTGATAATGCATTATATTTGTCTGGCAAAAGGCGACCAAATGGGGAAAATCATATTCAGGCACTGCAGCTGAAGCGCATTTACGAGTACATCTGAATGTTCCCGGAGTCTGTAGACTCCCGGTGGGACAAAAATAAAGTGGGATATAAGTTCATATTTCACGCGCCACATGGCTGGTTCGAAATTACAGCATTATGGCAAAGAACGTACGTATACACTCATAAATGCATTACCCCGCGATACACTTATTGGCAACAAAGGAATATAACAATATAATGCTTTCAGAAAATAAATCACGTATAGCAAATTGTAACGCCTATACAATGATGGGTGCAAGTTTCGAATTTTCAAAAACAGGGCGCGCTACTTGAATCTGCAAACGAATACGTGTTATTACGGAACGGAAAAAATTATCTTGACAGCTGAACTTCTAGTGGCCACGTCCAACTAACGAAGGGGAAAACGTTTTTGTAACCAGAAATAATGTCATACTCATGGGAAAAAAATGATTACCTCTTTTGCAGGAATTACCAAAGCGGCAAGTAAAAGATTCTAAGGTGATCTTCAATGAAGCACTACCAAGTCTACACCGACTTTTGTCGATAGATTTTTTCGTGAAGAAGCTCCATCAAGGTCGGTAAAGAACTCATCGACACCTTTGATGTCAAAAAAGCATTTACTCAAGGCGATGTGCTGTCACGGATTTCTTCGAATCCGTCCCCGAGTAAAGGCCAAGGCCCATGGAATCCGTTGCGTTGGGTGTGACAAAATATAATCTTATAAGAAGTAACGTATCCATAAAAGTCTTCACATTAAGAAACCGATAGTGAAAAAAACCATAAAATACGCTGGTTTTGCAATCTAATATGAAGGTCGTACGAAATTCGTGTCGAAAATGCAATGGAGGTTCAAGTTGCAACCGAAGTTCGAATGCAAAATTTTACTTAAGCTATTGGTGATCCTAAATATAGCTGACTGTAGAACGTCCGTAAATTTAGGCAACCCTACTAATAAGCAATGTAGATATACGAGGGGCGTTCAACATATTCTCGATATCGGAGTGAAGCTGTGGTTGTATATATAAATTGACTTATTTATCAAGTAATACTATTATTTTAGTGCATTCATGTAAAATTTCATATAAATGTGATTATTAATTCGCGTTTTATCTCTAGTTAAACAGAATCATAATGGCAACTGAGACGATGATGGTGAAAATTGAACATCGCGCTGTAATTAAATTTCTCACTAAGCAAGGAAAAAGTCAAAAAACTATTCATGAAGAGATGGTGGCTGTTTACCAGGGTTCTGCACCTTCATTATCAACTGTGCAAAAGTGGTCAAGTGAGTTCAAGAGAGGCAGAGAGAGCATTGAAGACGACCCCCGCTCCGGCGCCCCGGCTACTGCTTGTGCGGGAGAAAGCATCAAAGAAGTCGAAAAACTTGTTCTTGAGGATGCCCGAATAAAGGTGAAAATGATGGCAGAGATCACCAAGCTTTCAATTGGTACCATTCACACCATTCTTCATGACCATCTTAACCTTTCAAAGGTCAGTGCAAGGTGGGTGCCACGAATGCTCACAGCGCCTCAGAAAAAAGTGAGAATCGCATGCTGTAGAGAGCTTTTGGAGATGTGTAGTGAGAACGCGGACGGTGTTATGGATCGAATTGTTACTGGCGACGAAACATGGGTCCACCACTATGACCCTGAAAGCAAACAAAAGTCCATGCAGTCGCACAGACCCCCCGAAGAAGTTCAAAGTCACTCCGTCTGCCGGGAAGCTCAGGGCCACAGTTTTTTGGGACTCAAAGGGAATCTTGCTCATTGAGTACAAAAAAAAGGTGAAACCATCAACGCCACATCCTACGCTTCCACTTTGCATAATTTGCGGGAGGAAATTAAAAAGAAAAGACGGGGTAAACTCGCAGCGGGTGTGTTGCTTCTTCATGACAACGCTCCTGTTCACACGGCGCGAGTTTCCAAGGCTGCTGCGCGAGATTGTGGTTTCGAAGAAATCCAACACCCACCCTATAGTCCAGACCTTGCCCCTAGTGATTATTTCCTGTTTCCGGATTTGAAAAAATGTCTTCCTGGAAAAAGATTTTCGGATGATGAAGAACTCAAGTTGGCAATAAATGGGTATTTTGCAGAGAAAGAGGAAATTTATTTTTTTGAGGGTTTAAAAAAGCTTATCTCAAGATGTACCAAATGCATTGATGTTAGGGGAGATTATATTGAAAAATAAAAACAATTTAAATTGAATTCGCATTTTCCTTCATATCGATACCGAGAATATATTGAACGCCCCTCGTAGTACATGGAATTAGATGTAATTTTGCCCTTCACATATTCTAACCGATAATAAAATACGAATGAAGGTGAACCGACTTAAAATCTGTTCGAAACCCCAGGGAACGAGGTTAAAGGTAGGGCTAGCTAACAGAGCTATCACCAACTAGTTATTAGAACTTAGAACTGATTTAGTGTACCCACACATGTATATAGCCATAAGTAAAACTTATAATTAGTACCAAAAAAAAATTTTATTAAACTTACGAGTAGTGTTCCCTTTTTTTTTTTTGTAGCCAGAGAACCGGTAAAATAAGATCGAGTACTCAAATTTGCTTAAAATTAAACAAGTAGTAATCTACTTAACACGAAATATTAATACATACATGCATATACGAGTAGGTAACAAAAAAGTAAAATAACGTTACATATTTTTACTAGGAAAACTTACGACATCGTACGTGTTGGTAATTTGGTGGCGTTATTTTTAGTTGGTACAAGTATGTATAAAGTTTGATCGAAATGAGATGTTTAAGCGAAAAAATATATAAAACAAATTATAGATTTGTTTAGGTTTGATGAGATTTTACGAGAGTTGAGAAATTAAAAATAGTCGAAGACTAAAAACAATTAAAATATTGAGAGTTTTTTAAACCAAATAAATTTTCTTCAAAATTACTATCGCAAAAAGCAAGCATTTTCACTTTTCTGCAACATTCTGCTAAAAATGAGAGGTTTGCAATTAAGAAGCACCATCAAGAAAAACTTTTTTGGAAATACGCCAAAACTGCAACCTTGAAAATTATAAGATACCTTTCTTTCGTTAAATTTTTTGGTCTCATATGGAGGTGTAACACAGTATTGAAAATACAGCACAGAGCTATAAAAAATACAAACGTTCACATTTACCGCAATTATACCGCCTTATCGCTAGTAACGGTATCCAGCGTGTTTTTCCTTTTGGTATGTTTATTCCCATTGTGTAGATATTTGATTTTTAGTAGCAGTTTCTAATTGCTGGCCTGATAGTGTTTACGAATTTGCATTTAGAAAAGAAATACGAAATTTTGTTCGAGAAAGAAAAATGCAAATGGCGAATATTTCTACCAAGTTAAGCATACCAAATATTTGTTTTTTATTTTTTCGTAAAAACCAATGTAATACACAATAATAAGAAACAATTGTCCTCTGATTGTAAGGATACTATTATTACCGCTGTTAACAACGGTAAAGTAATGCAAGATATTGCTCTGGAGTTTGGCTTTGCAACGTCAACAATTTCGCGTATTGTGTCCCGATATAGTGAACAAAAACCTTTTATTTGTATTATATTGTATTGTATTGTACATATTGATCTGAAAAGATCGCAAAGCCAGCAAAATTATCATATATGTATACAGTGCTGTGAAAAGTTATAGACTCAAACCAAAAATTTTTTTTTTTACACTTTTTTAAAAAAAACGTTTTTTTCATATTTTTTTTTTGTCCTAAAATATTTCCAAATAATACCAATTCAGGGAAAACCCTTTAATGGTATAGTTCCCTTTTTAACGGGAATTTCTAAAAAAAAAATGAAAAATTCACCTGTGAAAAAGTATAAACTAAAGATTTTATTTGACGACATGCTTAGTTGTTAAGCAAAGGTCGGTGTGCTCACTACTGCTAAAAAACAGTCCAAACCTCCTGCAATGATAATAAAGTTTTTTTTTTTCAAAAGTGATTTTCTTCGAAGTCTTAAATATGTCACGTGGTAAGCAATCAACAAAGAATAGTCGATTTAAAAAATAGTGGAATGATGCAGCGACAAATTGCTACTGAAATAAATAGCTCTCAAGGTGTAGTAAAGAATTTTCTACAAAATTGTTGGACAAATAAGCGTTCTGGATGACCAATAAAAATTGCACGAACGGTTAAACGATCTGTTTTACGTAAAATGTCACACACAGCAGCTTTTTCATCCCAAATGGTTCGACGTTTTAATTTTTTTAACCGAAAGTGCTGGATTAAACCACCACTTAAATAGCGGTATAAAGAAGCACGTCTTGAATTTGTTGAAACACATGCCTAACACGGTGAAATATGGTCGCATGTAATCTTTAGTGATGAGATGAAATTCAACCTCAACGGCCCCGACGGCTTCAAATACTATTAGCATGATCTTAGAAAAGAACGAAAAATCATGCCACGCAGGCCTTTAGGAGAAGGAGGTGTTATGGTTTGGGCAGCTTTCATCGGTAATCTAAAAATAGAAATTGTCTTTATTTCTGGAAGAATCGACGCCGAGAAGTGTTGGAGGAACACCTTCTTCCCCTAATAACGGTGACTGAGGACAATTATGTAATTTTTCAACAAGACAACCCTCCTATCCATAAAGCACGGGCTACAATAACGTGGTTTCAAGAATATGGAATTAAACTTCTAGATTAGCCAGCCTTAAATGCAGACCCAAACTCCATTGAAAACCTGTGAGGCATCCTGGCAAGGGCGGTTTATGATCAGGAAAATCCAGAAATTCAAAATGTGGAACAACTCAAACAAAGAATTGTTGAAGCGTGGAATAATATAGCGGAAATCACTTTTAGCAATCTTATTTCCAGTTTACCACGACGATTGTTAAGTGTTATAAGAAATAACGGACAAAGTATTATAAATTTTTAACTGAAAACTAATAAATAAAAATCTTGAGTTTATACTTTATCACAGGTGAATTTTGGGTTATTTTTTAGAAACCCCCATTAAAAATGGAAATATACCATTAAAGGGTTTTCCCTGAATTGGTATTGTTGGCAGTATTTTAGGAATTAAAAAAAAAAGTGTAAAAAAAAATTGAAATTTTGGTTTGAGTCTATATTTTTTCACAGCACTGTATGTAAGTATCCTCTTAATTGAAATTAAAATATTGTATATGTACCTGAGGTTAAGTTCAAGTTGTAAAAAAAACTGAATTTAAATAGCAGGGTTCCGCTAATAAATAAATGAATTGAATTGAAAAGTGAATCCCTTAATGACTACTGACGTAGAAGTTACCGACTACTGCATCTGGAGCTTAATGGAGAAGCAGATTTTTTATTTTTTTTTTATATAATTTACGCGCGCCTAAGGGGTTATAATACCCTTTTACTGTTGCCAGGGCGCGGGCGGAAAGATAGAAAGAGGAGAAAGGAAAGCATTGTTGTGATGTAGTGGTTTGAAACTCAGGTGTGTTTAGTTTCGATATTGACTCTCCAGGGGTGGGAGTCCGAATAGGACGGAGAGATTTTTCTTCTCTCGGAATGTGAGGTTGTGAATTTTAACGGTTGTTTTGTGCTTGAAAACTCTACAACAGCCAAATCTACATGTCAGTGTTATGCCTTCACACGCAGATTTTTCTGACTGAGTTCCAATTACACAAATGAAAACTTGCCGAGGCTAGGATTCGAATCTTAACCCTCCGAGTGAGAAGCGATTGCTAGTACCACTACACTACTGGTTAGGCGACGATTAAGGGAATCAGAACTCTACGCAAGACGTCCAGGAAAAAAAAATACATCAGCCCTATCAGTGTTAAGAAACGGCTGGGTTTCGGGTAGAATCAAGCCTAAGGTTTTATGGAGTGATAAGAGCAAGTTCAACTTGTTCTCATCAGATGATATTCGCTATCTTCAGAGACCTCCGAACGAAATATTGAGTCAAGAAAAGTGAATAAATTCGCTAATTTCGTAATATTCTTAAGAATTCTTTTTTTTTGTCGCCTTCAAAGCTTTATACGCATGGTGCAACCGTGGGCAGATAGAAAGACTTCAAAAACGTTAAAATAAAGAAATGAGAACCATATTAGGATCCAACTAACACCAATAAGATGCATGCTGGGTGCGCTTAAATGGCTGACCATGAGAGAAAGGGTGGAACTCAGAACAGTTATAGCTGGAGCGCTATACGCCGTAAGAACGTGAAATAATTGTGCCGATGTTTTTGACCAATAATCGATCGGTGGTGTTAGCGCAGCGTGAATTTCGACGTCGATTTCCTAATCGTGTCGCCCCAACTGGGTAAACATTCCGGCGCTTAGCTACTCGACTCAAACAGAGTGGAACAACAGGAGACCATGCAGGGCGAGACCGCCACCGGACTGGTCGTTCGGCCGAGAATATCGCGGCTGTGGCTGCCGACGTCGCTGAAAACGGAGAAACGTCAACCAGACGACGGGCCACGCAATTGTTCCCGTACAAAGTGCAAACAGTGCATCAGTTAATGCTTCCTGATCGCCAGTCGCGTGTGAATTACTGTAAAGCCATCCTCAATCGCAACAACGAAGAGGACGATTTTGTGTCGAAAATCACCATGAGCGACGAGGCACATTTCCACTTAAGCGGTTACGTCAATAAGCAAAATCTTCGTTTCTGGGGCACTGAAAATCTGCGTGTGATGCCATTGTGTGGTGCGGCGTTCACGCGGGAGGAATGATTGGGCCGTATTTTTTGAGGACGCCATCTGCAATACGGTCACTGTTACTAGCGAACGCTACAAGGCCATGATGAATGACTTCTTACTACCGTAATTGGATGAGCGGGGCTTGGTGAAGATGTGGTTTCAACAAGACGGTGCAACCGCATACACAGCGCGAGCCACAACGGTTATTGTGAAGGAAGCGTTTCCTGGTCGCGTAATCTCCCGTTTTGGTGATTTGGCATGGCCAGCAAGATCACCCGAGTTAACCATTCCAGACCTCTTTCTTTGGGGCTAGTTGAAGTCGCGGGTTTATGCCAACACGCCTCAGACAACCGCAGCCCTTAAGGAGTATATTCGACAGGAACGCGAACAGTTATCACCGGAAATCTTGCGGAAAGTCATGGAAAATGCGACAAAACGAGCA
Organism: Volucella zonaria; assembly: GCA_963966105.1. Lineage (NCBI taxonomy): Eukaryota > Metazoa > Arthropoda > Insecta > Diptera > Syrphidae > Volucella > Volucella zonaria. Next base: position 1,468,079 of record OZ014531.1, read on the forward strand.
CAAATGTGTATCAACACTTGCGGCAGCCACTAGGCGGATATCGTCTTTTCCATTTAACAGAAATAATTGTAAAGGTCCAAATAAAGATTTCCATCACTCTAAATTTTTTTTTTTTTGATTTTGTAAAAAAGTAATTCAAAAACAAAATTGGCTAATTAATTTTGCGCCACCTGTTATCATATTTATTGACATATGATTTGTGTTTAGAAAAGCGGTTAAGGTCACGTGGAATTAGCAGTGTATTTTTGAAAGTTGGTACGAAACGTGCCGTGATAAAATGGAAAACTAAATACATGTGTACATTGTTTCTTGTGTGCGAAAAGCACTGTTCTTACCGAGCTCATATCACAAAATTTTCCAAACTCGTTTATTACCCAAAAGGATATTAACTACGCAAATAAGGAAGATTTTTATTTGTCAAGACCCTCTTGGTAGGCCAAGATTTTTGATAAGTGGTTTCTTTAACGGGACGAATGATAAAAAGGCAATTCTGGGAAAAGCCAAAGAAAAGAATCGACTATAATGTCAGCACTGACGCTTTAATTAAAGTTCAAAATATACTCGCTTATGTACGCATAAGCAAACTACTCTGTAAAGATAAGCTTATTCCACGCTGCGGTGAAATTTGTTTTACTTCGCGTTATAACTGCCGCGTTAGAAGACGTCAAACAAGGAGCAATCATCACCGTACAAGATTTTGTTTCACAAGCTTTGCATTACCTGTCAAAAAGTCATTTCATTCAAATCTTTCCCAATAGTTTCCAATATTTCGGCCTCTAAAACAATGTCCTTGTAATATTTGTCACTCTGGTCGTATAAAAATGTTGCACAAATTCAATTATTACAATATTTCCATTGTTTCACAAAAAGCACCAATATCAATGCCGCGTTGAAATAAAGAATTTGTATTTCAACACATCACCGCGTTTCGCCGCCGCGTTCTGTGTGACAGTTTCTATGATTTCAATAGATTGGATGGAGGGTTAGATCTAGCATATACATATAACATTTTATGAAAAACGGTGACAGAATTCCACAAAAACACATTGAAAAATTACCACGTCGCATTCATGATGTAGGATTTATTTTTATTAGTTACTCCAACATGGATTCATTGCTCGTTAAAGAAAATATGAATACGTAATCACATTACTTATATGTTTTTCCTATAATATGCAGCATGACCATTTTATTTAAAAAATATTACAACATAACATTCTTTTGATGCAGGTTTGGTTTGGTTCACCACGCTTAGACCATGTTCATTTTTCGATGGATGTTGATGTAGATATTTCATTTTTCATCAGCAGCGGTGATTCGATTCAAAAAAGGATCAATTGCGTTTGAAATCCCTATCTCCAATATTAGGCGTTTTTTTTGGCGGCACCGGTATCAGCGCTTATTTTCAATCTACGTGTAAATGACACTAACGACTTAATCTATACGCGCTAACTTAATGAAAGATATTTATTGGAGTTATCGCGGATAGCAACAATGCTTCCAGACCTATTTTTCCATGATAACTATAGCTTGTATGAGAACGCCAAAACAACTGTCATTTTTTGAACAAATGAAATTCCAGTACTGCCAAATTAACCCAATGTGAATAGTTAACACCAATTGCCGTTCTTTTGGGAGCTGAAAATTAAGCACTGATACAGATGCCTACTGATTCGTTTATTATTGGGTCTACAAGTAAGTTTCCAGCGTTTTTTTCCAAAATTTGAAGTTTTATTATGAAAACATAGTTACAATGCTTTATTCAAAGTATCGTCCATCGGAAGCTACAACTTTCCCCCATCTTTCTGGCAATTTATGAATTCCGGACCAAAAAAAATTTCTCGTCTTTCGAGCCCAAGAACGTATCGAGCCAATTTTTGATTTCCTCTACTGAGCTGAAGCGTATTCCCGTAAGAGCGTTCTGCATCGAACGAAACAAGTGGTAGTCAGATGGTGCCAAGTCTGGACTGTAAGGCGGGTGAGGCAGAATTTCCCATCCACTATTTTTTATATAGTTAGTTTTTAATAGTTTTTCACCGAAACCGCAACATGTGGCCGAGCGTTGTCGTGATGAAAAATGACGGACTCATGCCGGTCTCATATTCTGGCCGTTTTTCTTTTAATGCCCGCTTCAAACGAATTAGTTGGGTTCGATATAATGGTCCTTTGATGGTTTCACCACTCGGAAGCAGTTCGTAGTATACGACACCCTTTTGATCCCACCATATGCAGAGCATGACCTTATTCACGTGAATATTTCGTTTCGGCGTCGATTGGGCGGGCTCGCCGGGCTTTGTATACGATTTTCTGCGTTTAGGATTATCATAATAAATCCATTTCCCATCACCAGTGACAATACGATGCAAAAATGATTTATTTTTGTACCGCTGCAGTAACATTTCGGACATGCAAAATCGCCGTTCGATGTCTCTTGGCTTCAATTCGTACGGCACCCAGTTTTCAACCTTTTGAATGAATCCCAGTGCTTTTAGGCGCAGGAAAACGGCTTTTTGCGTGACGCCCAATGATGCAGCAAGTTCTTCTTGAATCTGACACGGATCCTCATCCAGTAAAGCGTCCAATTCCTCGTCTTCAAAACTTTTCGGCTTTCCGGGGCGATCTTTGTCTTCAACTCCAAAATCACCACTTTTGATACGTTTGAACCACTCGCGGCACGTCGATTCACCAATACATTCCGCCCCATAAGTTTCCGAAAGCAAACGATAGGCCTCAGCCGCACTTTTCTTCATATTAAAGAATAAAAGCAGCGCTTCCTGCAAATGACGTTTATTTGGCTGGAAACTTGCCATGATTTTGCTCGATGAAATGTACGACACCGATAGAACTGCTCAAATATAACGCTGCAAAGTTGTTGACAGATACAAAACCTACAAATAAAACACATGGGGTCTGACATTTCTGCCCGGGATCCACTGGTGGCGCCATCTCTGACAAACGCTGGAAACTTACTTGTACACCCAATAAATGAATTTCTTTCAATTCATGTGGCACCCAAATATCGAGTTTTATTCGGACTCCAAGATGTTTTTGTGATTTTCAACTGTTGTATGTTATGTATTTAACTTCATGGCAATCTGCCACGTGCGTATGTTAAACAGTCAACATCATAGACTTCACGTATTTCTTTGTGAGCCTAAACAGCAAATAAGGAGAAAATGTTCGTTTTTGCACTCCATGTTTAAATTGACATTTACTATTAGGTGTAGACATGCTTCTAAAGTAAGCTTAAAGTGAAACCTATCATATGTCAAAAGAAAAATATCATAACATTGACAATCTATCTACAGTGGAAATCGATTATCACAACATCGGTTACAATGACATATCGGTTATAACGACCAAATCCTTAAGTCCCGGCTGATAATCGCATTGAATAAAATATCCGTTATAACTATTTATGAATCGACGCAAAAACTCGGCTTTATTGCTGTGAAACTACGCCAAACACTCGATTGAAGCATCCTCACGACGGTGTGTTTGTTCCATCGCAGCACCTATCTGGCGCACAGCTTTTTCATGTCCAATTTTTCAGTCAACGTGAGATGTACAGTGTTTTTTTGAAATTGCTAGTTCACGCTCTTTCAAACGACGGGCATCCAAAATCATTTCGTGGATTTTTTTCAACATTTCTGGTGAACTCAACCCACTTGGTCGACCACTGCGATGGTCGCCTTGGCAACTCTAAAACTCTGCCACCCGATATTTTATTGTTGTAAACAGAGGAGCAGACTCACCCAGAGTAGAATCCAGTTCCGTTTTGATGTTGGTTGGATTGACGCCTTTCAAATGAAAGTATTGTATCACATAACGATAACCCATTTTTTCCATATTTGAAAATTCATTGAGAGCGTTCACTATTGATGGCTGCCGAAGAAATACTAAACAACATAGCGCCGTCAAACTTCAAATTTAAGCTTTATAAGGTTGGTACTTTCTCCAAATTTTCACCCACACATTTTTCGTTTCGTGTTAGTTATTTTTGAGTTCGTTCTTTAGGAAGGAAGTTATTTTGTAGAAATTTGTGAATTTTACCAGATTTGCGTGAATTTAAGTTCTAAAATGCCAAATAATAAAAAGCAAACTATTTTTTTAATTGAAGCGAAAGCGGGAATTATTTTTATGTTGGAGAGGAAAATAAAGACTTAGCTAAAACATATTCAGTTGTACCATATCAATTATGAAGGATGAGGACAAAATCAAGAAGCAATTCGAGGAAGCAAATCACAAGTTGATGATAATTAAATTTTCTTACGATACAGACATTGATGCAGCGATACTAATCTGGTTTAAGTCTCAAAGAAATTCCGACATACATATAAGTGGACCCATTCTGCAAATTAAAGCAAATGAATTTTTTTAAAAGAACTTAACACTCAAGTCAGTATGAATATACTTATAATGCCTGTGTTAAGTTTTTTGGAAAATGGGATAGAGAGAGAAAGAAAGATGTTTGGGCTCAGTGGTTATTTCGCTCCATGGGTGGCATCCAACATTTAATCGGGAGACTAAATTCTTAGTGGAAGTTGGCTTGATGTTGATTTCCAGTGGATTACTTCTTATTTGATTTTCGTTAACTGAAAAAATGTATAATGTCATTCGGGCGAGGCTGGGATTCGAACACCGAACCTCCCGATTTGGAACGTCCATTACCACTTGAGCCACTTGCCAATGAGATGGGGAAAAAGGACTTCATTTGCTCATGAGCATGGGTCAACTTCACGGATTTGTTGGTGACAAAACTGTAAAAGCCAAAAGTGTTCCTAAAGATTAAGTAGATAATTGGTTGCATGCAGGCTGGCACAAATTTCGTCAAGGCTATGTGGATGACGACATCTTTAATATTGAGGAAACCGGCAGATTTTTTAAAATGACACCCACTAACACGCTGAAATTTAAAGGTGAAAAATGTGTTGGTGGCAAAATGTCTGAAAATCGGATTACAGTACTGGTCGTTGGAAAAGTCTCGCAAAGCCAGATGTTTTGACATTGTGAAACAGCTTCCAGTAGTATACAACAACAACAAGGAAGCCTGGATATATATCCATTTTCGAAGACTATCTTCGGGACTGAGGCAAGCGACTTGAAAAAAACCATAAGATGATCTTATTGCTTGTCGATAATTATCACACACACCCGGCAATGAAGCGCTTCCAACCCATAAGCCTAGAATTTCTCCCATTAAATACTACCTCCATGCTTCAACCAATGGACCAAGGAATTATACGATCACTTCAGGTCCATTTTAGAAAGCTTCAAGTGCTCGAGTTTATAAAGGCCCTATAAATTTACTAGAATCAATTTTAATATTGTAGTTTTTAAAGCTTGGGATAGGGTAACTTGTTCTACCATTTCAAACAGCTACATTCATTCCGGTGCTCCTACTCAGAGATTTTGATGGAGAGTATGAGTGGGCTTTAAATCAGTGGATTCAACACTTAGCATCTATAGAATATCCTGCCATGTTTGTTTGACGAATGACTGCAAATTGACGACCATCTTTTTACTACATATAGCTACTTTGACTAAAGTGGCAGACAGACTGCTGGTATTGATACCATGTTCTATACCACATGTCTCTCACTACAATACCACATTAAAAGCTAGTATACCACAAAAGACACCGGTATTGAGATTCACAATTTTTTGGTGGTAGCTCACCTTCTTACTGATTGTAGCCCCATTTTCACTCTGTTGGTGATTCTACGTAGTTGCTTTGACAAGTAATCACAGTGAAAAAGTATAGCATTGTTTTTGTACAATGGATTCGAAGAGAACGATTTTATCCAACTGCGAAACAACATAAACATCAAAGTATACTACTTAACGCGAAGATCAGCGTATACTACGAAATGCTATCTGTCAGAAGTTGTAGTTGTACCATGTACGGCGGGTCAATAAGTCCGTGACTTCTGGATTAAAACAGATTTTTTGATAAAAAAATAATTTTTTTTTTCAACGTAGTCTCCCTTGAGCTCTATACACTTTGTCCAACGCTTCTCCAATTTTTTTATCCCTTCCAAAAAAAAATGATTTGTCGAGGTCCTCAAAATAGGCCTTTGTTTGCGAGATGACTTCATCATTGGAGTCAAATCTTTTTCCACCAAGCCATTTCTTCAGGTTTGGGAACAAGAAGTAGTCGCTCGGAGCCAAATCTGGAGAATAGGGTGGATGAGGGAGCAATTCATAGCCCAATTCATGGATTTTTGCCATGGCAACTGCACATGTGTGCACCCTTGCATTCTCTTGGTGGAAAAGAACTTTTTTCTTGGCCAAATGAGGTCGTTTTTTTTTCAAATCGTCATTGAATCGGTCCAATAAGTTGGCATAATATTCCCCATTGATTGTTCTTCCCTTTTGAAGGAAGTCAATGTGGATTATCCCGCGTGCATCCCAAAAAACAGTCGCCATAACTTTATTGGCTGACAAACCCACCTTGGCCTTCTTTGGCGCCGATTCACCCTTAGAAACCCACTGTTTTGACTGTTGTTTGTTCTCTGGTGTGTTGTGATGGATCCATGTTTCGTCCACGGTTACAAAACGGCGCAAAAACTCCTCCATATTGCGATTAAACAACGCCAAACCTTCCTGTGAAGTTGTTACACGATTGCGTTTGTGGTCGACTGTGAGCAAACGCGGCACCCATCTTGCGGAAAGCTTTCTCATGCCCAAGTGATCATTCAAAATTGAAACCACTGAGCCATGCGAGATCCCTACGGCTTCCACAATCTCTCGCACTTTCAATCTTCGGTCGGCCAACACCATATCGTGAATTTTTTCGATTGTTTCGGGTGTAGAGACCTCAACTGGGCGTCCAGGACGTTCGGCATCTTCAGTGCTTGTACGGCCACAACGAAATTCAGTAAACCACTTTTTTACCATTGAAATCGATGGTGCAGAGTCCCCATAGTATTTATCAAGCTTAGCCTTGGTCTCGGTAATGGTTTTTTTTCGCAAGAAATAATGCTTAATAAGCACACGAAATTCACTTTTTTCCATTTTCTCCTCAAATTAGTGAGTAGTCTGATAAAAATAGCTGTCAAACACAAACTAACTGACGCAGCAAGTTTAAATTTTGACAGGAGTCAACTGACATATGCCTGTTGACAGGAGCAGTGTTGCTGTTTCAGTAAAGAGGTCAGAAATTCAAAAAGTCACGGAGTTATTGACCCGCCCTCGTATCAATACCAGCAGTCTGTCCACCTCAGAAGAGATTGTTGAGTTAGCATAAAAAATCGAAGAAGAAGAGGGTAAACAAGATATCTTTTCGCGATTAAGGCTTTATATTTATCATTAATATTTTATTTTAAATACGGAATTTGTTCAGCCAACAATGGCGCCGCACTTAATTCAATTCGGATTCTTTTCATTAAATGATTGACGGCAGGAATTTTACAGAAAATCTTATAGAAGTAGAAAAAACAATTGAAAAGCAGTTTATAAACGTAAAACCTAAGCAATTGCTAATTTCAGATTTAAAAAAAAAATAAAAAGGTCATGTATATATACATACATACCATATGAATCTAAACATGTACATGCTTAAAATAAAAGCATGTACACAAGTTTAATTTAGATTGATTTAATTTAAAGCCATAGGTATATTAAATATACAGGGTGTCCCCTAATTCGTCAACGATAATTTGGGAAATAATTCCTAGGTATATTCTAAGAAAAAAAATCGTTCTACTATATAGTAAGGGCCTATCTCCAATGTTGACAGCATTTCTCGAGGATTTAAGAAAGGGCTTACTTTGGAGTACCCTGACCCATGTTAACGGAAATTGTTCTGTTAATGCTAATGGTAGAAGTTTCGTCTAGGACTTTACTTTTATTAGAAATGATAGCCTTTGTAACGGCGTTTAAATAAAGTTCATATCTTGTTTGAGTCTTTAGATATTCAATTTCTAAGCCTGTTCAATTTTCATCGCCCATGCTAATTTTTGACTTTGAGGTAATTTTTCTCCAGAAAATGCCTAATTGAGATAAAAATCATCATCAATTTTGCACAAAAATCTACAGATTTTATGATACTTGGGAAAACATGCAGCAGATAAAAAAAGAAATTTATGACTTTTTACCAACGTTTCTAACAATAGTTGACAATACTCGTAAGAGTGGTTTTCCAAGTATTACTAATTTTCCAATATTTTTTTAAAATTTCCATAGCTATTAAAGAGTTATAAAGCGGTCTCGTTTATTTGACTACCTTTCAAAACCCTCATTTCATAACCTTGTTCCTTTAAAGTTCTCAGAAAGAGTTAGGTTTGGGATTTAAAGACCTATTTCGAAAATTGACCAAACAAAAATGGTATAAAAGATTAGAAAAAAAAATATTTCATCAGTATAATTTTTTACGTTAAGGTTACAGTTGCTTAGAAACGCTATTTGAAATTTCTTCATTTACAAACCAAGAATATGCAGACATTATTTACGTTTATGGGTTGTGCAATGGAAGTTTAACAAGTGCGCAACAAATACTATGAATTTTATCCTAACCGACGGTTTCCTAGAGAAGGAGTATCTGGAAATACGTGTCGAAGGCTTCGAGAAACGGGGTCAGTTTCAAATGCACGAAGCACAAGTAAGAAGGATTTCGGCTGATGAAAGAATACTGGAAGCTGTTACAACTGATCCACCAATCAACATCAGACGGTTAGCTTTGCAATGCAATGTTTCCAAGCATAAAATTTCTAATGTACTGCATAGAAAAAATCTCTATCCATACCACCAAACACCTGTACAAGAACTGCTGCCTAATGATTTGGAAAAGAGACTTGAATTTTCTAACTGGATACTGGAGCGGAGCTCGGATGACAACGAGTTTGTTAGCAGAATTCTTTGGACGGACGAATATCAATTTACAAGAGATGGGATTACAAATTTTCATAATCTTCACACGTGGGACGCAGACAATCCACATACAAGGAGACATAAATCATTTCAACACAAATTTAGCGTTAATATGTGGGCAGGTGTACTTGGAACAACTTAATCGGCCCCTACAAACCATCACCTAGGCTGAATTCTAAAAACTATCTGGAGTTTTTGCGAAATGATTTACCAGAACTATTGGGAGGACATTCCACTGATTCAACCAGCTTCATCATATTTTCAACAGGACGGTGCTCCAGCCCACTATAGTCGTAAGGTTAAGAATTGGCTAGATGAAGAGGACGGTAACCGTTGGATAGGAATAAATGGACCAATTCACTGGCCTGCAAGATCACCTGACCTTACAGTATTGGATTTTTTTTGTATGGGGAAGAATGAAAGAACTTCTTTATTCAACCAAAATAGCAACTTTAATTGGATTTGAAGAGCGTATGCTCGAAGCGTCATCAAAAGTGAGGCAGCAGTTAGCATCAATAAACATTCGAATTGAAATCTAAAAACGGGCTCTAGCATGCATACAAAACCAAGGACACTTTGAGCACCTGTTACAACTGTTTTAGTACACAATTAAAATAAAAATTATCCAAAACCACATAAACTAATTTTTTATTTTTGGAGCTTAAAGCAAAAAAACTTTTTTTTTAAATTAGATCTGGTCCAGGTTTTCGCAAATATCATAAAATCTGTAGGTTTTTGTGCATTATTGTTACTTTCACAAGAAAAAAATTGTAAAACGTTATGTTAATTAGGCATTTTCTGAAGAAAAGTGACTTCAAAGTCAAAATTGCTAATGAAAATAGAACAGACTTAGAAATTGGATATCTAAAAACTCAAACAAGATATCAACTTTATTTAAACGTCGTTACAAAGGCTAGTATTTCTTCGAAAAATAAAGTCTAACATGAGGTTTCTACCATTAGTACTAACAGAGCAATTTCCGTTAACATGGGCCAGGGTACACCAAAGCAAGCCTTTTCTTAAATCCTCGATAAATGACGTCAACATTGGAGATAGACCCTTGCTGTAGAACAATTGTTTTCTTAGAATATGCCCACGAATAATTTCCCAAATTATCGCTGACGAATTAGGGAACACCCTGTGTATCGGTCACAACGACGACGACGCTTATAACGACCATATACGCCTGTCCCTTTTCCTACAATGGTGTACATCTCATGACTTGGTCTGCGCAATCCCCCGACTTAAATCCAATTGAGTATTTATGAGGGACATTTAAGTAAAAAATTTGTCAGATGATGCTTCTTCATGCCGAATCTTGACTAATCTTTTACAATAAGTCTTTAAAAAAAAATATATACACAATAAAAAATTTTTTTCTTAAAACTAGAGAACTTTTTCGAAATTTGATACACATTTAACGAAAATTTGAAAAAAATTGGGCCAGAATTATTCAAGGAATAGCAACAATTTTAGAACCGTCAATGCAGTACTAAATAAGAAATTACATGACAGGTCGGCTTATCCGCAGTTCCCTTTCAGTAAGAGGGGGAAGAAAACATGTCCAAGGCTTTCTAAGTTATTATTATTATTGTTCCAAAACAAACTCAAGTCCGTACACTGATTACGTATTAAAAGAAGTATATTCAGCTTAGAGCACTAATAGAAGCTTTCGGGCAAAGTCCTGTAACTTTTTTTCCTATTCGCTTCAAGTGTGTGTTCAACTCTTTTTTGCTCGGCGGTGATAGCAGATACACTTTCCAAATTTTGATTTTCTTAGCTTTACCGAGACTTGCCAGGGTTAACCTGTTTTTTTGATCATTTTCGGACTAACTTGTCCTAAATTCTAATAGGATATGAAATATAAAAAAAACAACTGGAGAATACTGATAAAAGTTCTCTTGGCCGGTCGTACCCATTTCGGCTAGGTTTTTTTTTCTTATTTAACGTTGTCCCTATTTTATTGTCCTTAAAAAACAGTCTTTTACTCATTGAAGTTGTTCCGTTTGTTGACGATTTTTCTAAGCTTGATATTTAAGCTTCAAATAAAATTAAATTTACATACTTAATATAATTACAGTGGATTTGCAGGTATTTGTTGGTATATTATTCAAAGTATTCTGATACCCCCATTTTATTGCCTAGAACTTCGGTTATTAATTTAAGCTTGATTTAAGTATTGTACAACACTCTAGAAAATCCTAATTTTAGAATTTACATATTGTAAAGCAATTGATTTATGTATTGTATTTATAAATCTATATTACAATTTTTTCATAAAATACTTACTTGTGAGTCCTCCGACATGGATTCATCATACTTGGCTTTGTTGAAAACTGGTGGATTATCGTTTATATCCTCTATTGTCACCTTAAATGTACAAACATCGTCCAATGGCGGCCGGCCATCGTCGGTCGCTTGTACTGTAACATAAACAGCCTTTTCGTGAATGGGTTCATCACGATCGAAAGTGTGCGCTGTCACGATTACCCCCGTATTCGAATTTATATGAAATTTCGGTCTTTCGCTCGCCGATTGAATTAAACTGTACTTTATAGTTTGGCCGGGATCAGGATCTTCGGCCTGTACTAAAATAACAAACGTATTTTCGGGTTGTTCTTCTTTTACCGACGGTGCATATTCGAGACAGTTCTTAAAAGCCGGCTTCCGATTATCCACCGAATTCCATTCTTCGCTACTGCCGCCATTCGCAATGAAGCTGTCGGCACCATTTCGAAGAGAAGGCAAATTTTGATACACCGAATTCGATTCGCGTTTCAGGCGAATAAATCGTGTGTCGTTTTTATAACCAATTTCGGTTACCTCTAACTCCTGCAAAAGTTCACCTAGTTCACCCAGTTCACTGCCGCTGATGACTTTCATCGTTACAGCGAAACAAACCACCAATACAAATAAATTGAATGTTTTAACGATCATATTTTCATTTGTTGGGGCTATATACAGTGCAATAAACAAACTAAAATACCACTTTTGTATCCTTTACTATTCGCTATTTCTTTGTGTTCAACAACAATGCTAGGTTTAATCAAAATTGCTTATTTACATACAGATATGTATGTCCAATGCACAAATCACAAATCCAATGGCGTATGTATGCTTTAATTAATCAGGTAGATATAGGTTGTCTTGTCGTATTCCACAATTCCAAAGCGATATATTATTCGGTGTGAGATAGAAACAAACAAAGAAAAAAAAAATACATATACGTAATCCTCTATCTATTTGCTCACAAAAGATTTTTTTTTGAGTGAATTTTGTAAAATGAGTCACAATCACAATGTTGATGAAGATGCTGCTTCTGGATCTGCGGCTGAAGATGATCGTGTACGGCAAAGAGGCAACACGGCATTTTTGCTTTCGAATGCATTTCATGGAACGGAAAACTACAAAACCTGAAATGCTACACACACGAACACACGCGAACGAGTGGATAAAATGTGAATTTCATTTCTCTGTGCCTCTTTCTTTGCGTTATAATATTATTTATTACACAGGTAAACCTCAGGTAAATCCACAAAAGAGAGGTACCAAGTATCGAGTCGCAAAAGGGAGACAAAAAATGATGCTATCCGGTCACATTTGTTACTTTTCTTTTTCCTTAAGCTATAAAATAAAATAAATTTTCTTTTGAAATTAATAACCGCCGATAAGAGAAATGTAATTTGTTCATGAAATATTGATTTTAAAAGAAATTATTTAAACTATTCCCAAGCAGCGGACCACTGCCGACACACGATCGCTAACAACGCCACGACTCGAACCCGTGGAAAGTCAAACTCGTACTCCAGCAACATTCCAAACGAACAAGCAACAGAGTAGGTAAATGCTTATGCTAATGCTGTATAACGGCTACCGTCGCTTAGGAACGGACGAAGTGAAACATTTACACAATAGACTTGCATTGATGCATATATACGTAAATATATACTTGGATTGTGTGAGTATAGCAGAAACCAACCTATATGAACAAACCGGTTGTTTTATGACTATTGTAGATGTGTTGGTATCATGTTTAGTTTTTCACACGCAAAGGGGGAAAATGTTAAATGCACTGCCATTTCCCAACCACTTGTTGCCCACTACCAACGAAGCCGCTGTACTACGAAACTTAGTGTATTACCAAGGGTATAAACACAATGATTTGCTTTGCTTTCTAAAATTTTTAGATTCTCTGCTGTTCTATGTATATAACGTAAATATAAATCAAATTAATAACATCGAAATTAACAATTACGAACAATTTCGCTTTACTTTTTATTTAAAAATTTTAAATTTGCATAAATTCCTAATTTATCAAGTAATAAAAAATGTCACTTAAATTAAATTAAACATTTTACAGTGAGTGAAATTTTTGCAGGCTAATGACCAATTTGCTATCAATGACCGATATCGGAATAGGTTTCAGGAATTCGATTTCTAAATGGACGAAATGTCATCGCGGCTACGTAACACAAGTTTCCAACACTTTAACATCTACAAGGAGCGCTCTTTTTTCTAATGAATAAATCGTTAAATTGATAACATCGCAATTGACACAAATATTCTGAATGCACAAATATACCGTCAAATTGCTGCTTAGAACCAGTCTTTTACGGAATAAGTGCAAATAGACATATCCCGAACCCCAAAACAGTAAAGAAGTTCAATGTCAAATAGCCGCACGTCAAAACACAAATGGAGATGATGGAAGGAAAATGGTAGTAGTGTCACAGAAGCATTGCTTCTGAAGGCTAGATTCGACAATAATTTTCAACGTTCAGTTGTCAAGTGGGTTGAACCAACGTGACTGGGTTCATCAACAATTTTATACGAATGACTAAGATATCTCTTGCGTAGCGATAGCCAAAAGAAACCTTCCTTGCAAGTTGAGGTTGTATTCGTGTAGGACATATGTTCGCAGTGGTATGCGTGGTGTTCTTAACAAGACTACAAGTATTAGCAGAGTTTATTATCTACTTAAGATAATTTTTGCGAAACATCTAATAGATTATTTTACTATGGAGCTATTTGAAGCGGCTGGGATTTATTTGAAAAGGTATATGCTCCACTTCTTCTAAAGGTGTGATCAGTTACAAAACAATGTTCGATCTCAGCATCGCTTGCCCAATCGTATAGTAAGGAAACCTTTTAAACGGAGTCAGGCACAGGTGCATTAGGCTCTTTAATCGCGTCCAATATCGTGTCTGAATGCCTTAAATAATTGATTACTAACTTAAACACCCCTTTTACTATAATTTTGGACATAATAAACCAACGAAGGCTAGATATTTACGTTATGCCATATGTTAGAACAAGCCTAGGAACTCTAAACTGATCGCCGCTACCTGTTTTTCAGGAATTACGTCCGAAAGTATTATCAGAGAATAAAGCGAACAAGCCGCTACCACAAATACAAATGAACATGGATACCTAGAAGTAGAATCGGAATCAGTGCTAGAAATATGAAAAGACTACTCTACTCCTGCAGACTGTATAACGGTAGTAATGGTCAAAATACCGCTGTCAGACAATGAACAGACAAAGACGACAGAGACTTCCGTCCACCTAACTTACACGAAGTTAAGATAGTAAGCTTGAGTCTAATAAAATTGCTGTCGCAGACGGATTGCCTGATGATCTATTTAAAACAGGTGGAGATGTACGTGTTATGAACATGCATGAACTCGACTGTAAAATGTCGATATAGAGGAATACGTATTTTTAATATCGCCTATAAGATCTTATTTTCCGAACTATGCGAGTGTCTGAAACCATTCACGAACAATCTGGTTGGTCCATACCCATTGCGGTTTCAGGAAAGAAAAATCCTACATTGATCAAATATTCACACTACAGCAGGTCTTGGGAAATACCTGGATATTCTAGACCCATATACACTAAATATTTATTTATCGACTTCAAAGTGACATATGGACGCGTGCATAGGGACGAGATATACAACGCTCGCCAAACTCCTCAAGTGGTGCTGGATGACTATGAAGAATTCTCGTTGCCCCATCACGAGTTAACATAGACTTTTAATGTGAACGATGATGTGACTTTTTGACATCGACCTAGTAAAAATTGCACAAAACTCACTACTCAACAAGTCCGCACAATAAGTTGCATACGCGGATAACATTGATGTGATTGGGTTAAGGCATCGAGCCGTCAATAAAGCTTGCGAGCGTATTGAGGCAGACGCAGTCAAAATTAGTCTGACACTAAACGAGGGTAACACAAGGTACATGCTGTCATCAGGAAAGGACGCATACCACAAACGTGGTGCACTGGACCATCTATAAACGAGGAACAGAGGGCTCATCCCATGGTAGATTAATGAAGCGTCAACAGTTCTAAAGTTGAATTTGAAAAGTGAATTAACAACAGTGATAAAGTGGTTTAAGTAAATGAAAAAGTAAAGTTGATAAAAGTGATAAATAGGTGATATTAGCATCACTTATGAGTCTTATCGCACGGTTTTGAATCCTACCTAGCAGATGCAGAGAGGTTTTAGGAGCACCTCACCAGATATGGGCATTGTAGTCCATTTATGGACGGATGAATGACTTATATATTGATCCCAGATCAGAGGAGGAGAAGTATTTTTTACATCGTTTGAGTAAACCTAGACATTTCGCAGCATTTTTGGCGACATCAGCTATGTGGTCATTTCAACGTAGGTAGTTTTTTCAGTTTCAACGATGCAAGTGCCATTCATGGATAATGGCTGGGTGTTTGGATTTTGCTTTAACGACAGCAGACAGCACTGTGGTTGGGAAGCATTAAATCCCGCTCTGTTGATTACTCCCCAATTGGTGATGTTGTTTATATCGGAGTTTAATGAACTTAGCATTCGCTGCCGTTGCCATCTACAAGCAAAGAACATGGAGGTGAGTCCGGTAACGAATATGAAAAGCATGGAGTACTGTCATCAGCAAAGGAATATATTGAATTAGTAGTAGCAGACAATAGATCATTCATGAAGATTAAAGAGATCCGGAGACAAAACGGAACCCGGGGGCACACCACCATTTATTTTGTGAATATCAGACTTGAATTGAACGTTCCAAAAGGTAGTTTCTAATCCATTGAAGGAGAGATGCATCGATCTTTAATTCACGCTTTATCGAAAAAAGAGTCTGATGTCAAACTCTGTCAAATATCTTGGAAATATAAAGTGCCACTATCTTGCTTTTACCAGATCGGTGTATGTAGACTTTGATTTAACTTTTCGGTGAGGAGTGCCAGCAGATCACCAGTGGACTTGTTGCTAAGAAAATCGTACTGCCCGTCATTGAAAAGTTATCGTCTTTCGACATATTTCATGAGCTGCGTTTCCATGACCTTGGAAAGAAGGCACATAAGTGCAATGTGTCTGAAGAAGGAGAGAAAAAGAGATTCGCACTTTTTCGGAACGGACTGGACAAATGCTATTTTCCATCTGCTCAGAATATTTCTAAACAGTAGGAAGAAGAAATTGGTGTCACCAATAACATTGGCAGACAGCTCGATCTAGTCTTCACCACTGATACAGGTGACCGCTTCGTTTTAGAAAGTAGACATCTTCTCTCTAGGTTGGATAGTTACCACCCTCCCCGTTTTCTTACGTTGACGTATGACTATGGTCTTAATCCCGTTTCCTATGAGTATTCTTACACTTTTAATTTTCATAGGGCAAACTACGCCAAACTGAACAGCCTTTTCAGTATAGCCAATTTTAACTTTCTCTACGATAATCCTAACCTTGTGGTTAACGATGTTTTTACATCCCATTAAACCGAAATTTTAAAATGTCTCTCCCAATCTGTACCTTTTTTACCCAAAAAGTATCCCTCATCGTCACCACCCTGGTATAACAAAAAGCTGCGATCTCTTCGTAACAAGAGAAATAAGCTCTGGTATACTTACTTAAAATCGAGTTCCGACACCGATTTCTTCGAATACCAGTCTGCCCATATAATATTTCTCTGTACTTTGCAAAACTTTCTATGACACATGGACCACACACTCATTTCCGACCCCAAACGATTCTTTCAGTTCATCAAAATTAAAAGTAAATCGTATAACTATCCATCATCTCTGAATTTTCTTGATAAGTCCTTGGGCGATTCCCAAATTATTGCAAATCTCTTCGCAACTTTTCTTAGCCAAGCGTTCCCCATCCAAACAACGACAAACAACTTTGGAATCTGTGTATATAACTTTAAAGATAAAATAATAAACCGTAAAGATGAGTATTCTGCTCGCCCTGATGATTTTCCCCCTGTATTTTTAAAGAAAGGTGAATGCACCTAGCCCCACCTTTTGCAGCTTTCTAACACGCAGAGATTGTTTCCCTCAACCTGGAAAAAGTCTTTTATTATTTCCCTACATAAAAAAAGGTCGAAAAAACGATATTTCCAACTATCTTGCACACTTAAGCTTTTTGAGAGCATTATCTATGACATAATGTTTTTCCATTGTAAATCTTTTTTTTTCCAAAACCAACACCGATGTCTCAAAGGTAGATCTACAACCACCAGCTTAACGGAATTCGTATCAAGAACTTTATGTGCACTAGAACCTAAAAATGAAGATGACGTGGTTGCCACCGATTTCAGCAAAGCCTTTGATAGAATTTCTCATGATATAATCCTTCTACAATTAAAGGCCCTTGGTTTAGAAATAAGCTTTATAACATGGGTTCGATTCGAAACGAACGACATTACTACATTTGTTCTATTTAGGTCCAATTAAAGCTTCCTCTTCCTTCAAGGCAGCCACCTTGGTCCCGTATTATTTATTCTAACCATTAATGATGTTGATTACATCATTAAAAATTCGTACATATTTGTATACGCAGATGATATGAAAATGTTAGATATAGGGTATATCATCTTCCTCACACAGCCTACCACTGCAGGAAGATCTAGACAGATTTTGTTCTTGTTGTCAGAAAAACTTTTTTGAACTTAACGTCAATAAATGTCAGACCATAAGTTATATCCGCCCTCCTACTTCTCCTCGCTGCTATCTGATCTTCAATATGCATCTTTCCTTAATGAATGAGTTGCGTGATTTAGGTGTTATATGTGATAAGGAGCTCAATTTCCGTTCTCACATTGATAATATAATAAAAAAAACAGCTAACTCTGCCCTTGGCTTTATCAAGCGCCGGTCTAAGGAGTTTTACAATTCTTATGTTACCAAATCCCTTTACATAAAATTTGTTAGGCGTCTTCTTGCATATGCAAGCCAAGTTTGGTCACCCTATTACAGAACTCACACCCTCCTGATAGAAGCTGTTCAACGCAGGTTTTTACGATTTGCTTTACGTGGCCTTCCCATGGATGATAGCCAACACTTCCCACCATACACTGACCTGTTGAAACTTATAAATATACAACCCCTTTCTATGTATACGCAGAAAAGTTACCGACATTCTCTTTATTCATCAGATTTTACTTGGTAATATCGATTGTCCTTCTCTCCTTCAACTTATTTCTTTTAACACCAACCCACGCAATCTTAGGTCTATGCCACTTTTCCTGCTCAATCTTCACAGAACGAATTACGGACACCTGGAGCCAATATCTAGAATGCTTAGCGAAGTTAGCGATATTCTGCCTCTCATCGACTACCACCTCAGCAAACTCTCCCTCAAGAACATTCTTATTTCCGCCAATGCCGCATGCCCTAATTTTCTTTAACCGCTCCCACCCTTTAGATTTTACCTTTAGTTTTAAGTGGAATTGTTAGTTTTGAGAACACGCTTGCAATAAGCCTTAATAAATCTGTCCGGGTTTGACCCTGGCCACAAACTTGTGTGTATTAAAATCTTTAAGTAAGTATGGTGATCATATCAGCAGCGAGATCCACGTCGTTATCGAGGAAACATAACGACCAGTTAAAATTCCTAAAGAAGCTATTAAGACCGCTCCAGTTGGCTTTCTCGTATTGCCATACGTTTCTTTTAGGAATCTTTTCTCCAACTGTGTAGTCGGTGTACGAGAAATTAGCTGATATGACACAGTGGTCCGACGAGCCTAGAGGGGATAGCACATTGGCCTTGTATTTGTCATATTTGTCATGTATTCGTGTGGGCTCATTTACAAGCTGGGTTAAGTTATTTTCCGCAGCGAAGATCTCAACACACCGTCCTTCGGGTGTTGTCTCTCCAGAATATCGAAGCCACCCGGAATTTTATATATTAAAATGATCCGTAATAACGATTTCAGTATTAGAAAAGAGGGATACAATTCTTCGAATGAAGTCAGTCAGCGCATCAGTCATCGGTCGAATTGCTGTCAAGTTTGGGGCTTCTGTAAACAAAGCAGTAGTGGATAATTTTAACCACATGAAATTGAATTCCGGATTGGAACAAGGACTACATTGTGGTGGAGTTTGGTAAGCTATATCACTACGCACGTAAATAGCGAGACCGCGAAGTGAGAAGAATAGTGGCATTAGTTCGTAGCCAGGTAGCCTCAGATCAGAGCGATTTAAGAGGTGTGGACCGGGATTTACATACCTGTGATTCACTAAGTGCCAAAGCAGCTGGCCTGTATTTACAGACATGGACATACGCAGAGAAGTAATTACTTCTTAGCCTGCGGATATTTGCTATGCTCACTCTAAATTCCCGAACCATTATGGAAAAAAAAAACAAACACCAACGATGCTTAGCAAGGTTGCGAAATGAAATCGCTGATATTGGTTCACCAAATCAAATTGTTGCATGTGTTATGCCCTTACAGCATTTGTGCACCAACAAAATTCACTTTTTTTGTATTTTTTACGCGCGCGCGTGCACACTGGTTGCGGTGTGCACCCGTCGGTGGTCGACTCGATACTCACACAAACATTCTATTTAAGACGGAGGTTAATTTATTTAAGTTATTTGACTTCAGTATTATATTCTAGGAATGTGAAAAATTATATAATTGTAGCAAAAATCATTTAAACTTCTATACGAAATTACGAGTGCTTTATTAAACTTTTCATCCATGATTCAGTTAATTAAAATTAAAACATAAGTTTGAATTTTGTCGAATTCGCAGGCCAACACAAACGTTATCAAAGTGGGAAAAATAAATTGAATGATAGGAATATTCGCGTAAGACGTAATCTTGTATTCTTTCATTCACGTTTATATGATGAACAAAACAGATTTTAGATAAATTTATCATCTCAGCACTCCGCTTTTCTCCAACGAACTCGCTGAACTCGCCTCACGAAGTTCCGATTCCAAATCATATCAGGTTTGACAACCCACTCAATATCTACAAGAAACAAACTCGGCATTTGTTCGGACAAATTAGCAAAAAGTATAATTAGTTAATTTGTGTTGCAACTTTCAGCCAAAAAATATGACGGAGAAAAACGAAAAGAAACTAACTGCCGCACAAATTTCTCGAATAGAACGCCACCGTGTTAGGGCAGAAAATTTGCGTAAGGGAAAATTAGTAATTCACCCCTATTCTGCAAGCACAAGCAAGTAAGTAAAATAAGATTTTTAATAGCCGGTTTATGGAAACGTAACAGTAGTTTTGGTTTAAGAGATCCAAATCTTTCTGAGGATTCAGTCATAAAGATCCATGGAACAAAATTTGTTGATAGTGGTGGTGGCTTTCTTTTGGAAGCCCCGCTCACTGCCAGTCGAGCGGCAGTAAATGAAAAGCTAGCTGAGCCAACTACAACTGCATACGAAGAGCCCTCAGTTACATTTCCTATAACTTACAAGGACTGCTTGGAGTGTGGTGACAAATTTTTCGATTCCTATCTTCTAGACAACTTCGATTATTCTGTCTGTGACAAATGCCGGGACCCAGATGATAAGCATTCTCTTATCACACGAACGGAGGCTAAAACTGAGTTTTTGCTTAAAGATTGTGATTTTGATAAAAGAGAACCTCCGCTAAAATATATTAGCAGAAGGAACCCACACAACATCATGTGGGGTGAGATGAAACTTTATCTTCTTCTACAAGTAAGGCAAATATAATTAGTTTTATTATTCGATGTACTTTTGCTTAAAATCGTTCCACTTTTATGCACCATATGTACTTGTAGGTGCAGAAAAGAGCATTAGAGGTTTGGGGCAGCGAAGAAGAATTGTTTAAACAGCAGGAAAACCGTGAAGAAAAACGAGAGGTGAACAAACTGAAGAAGTACAATAAACAAATGAAGCAATTAAGGATGGACGTGCGAAGTAGCTTGTATACAAAAGCAACTAAGGCAACTCATGAACATGAATTTGGTCCTGAAACATATAATGAGGAAGATGATACATATTTCCATGAATGTGTGACTTGTCAATATTCAGAGGCTTTTGAGAAAATGTAGTATTTTTATATGGTATTTGTTTATAATATTAATTAGCTTACGATCACAACTCAAATTGGATTAGCTTGCAATTTTTTTTCTTTAATTAAAGTCGTCGTTATTATTTAAATATAATAAGAGTTTGAGATATTTCTGTGGAGCGTCTATATTTTCCATTTTGAGTTTGGTAGCCTCTAATATAAAAAGTTTTTTTTTTTATATATACAAATTAAGATTTCAATCTTACAAGAGAAAATAGTTGTCCAACGTTTTACATCAAGCTTTTATAAGTCTGATGCATAGAAAGAGGTACTTGCGTTACATTAATATATGTATAAATAACGGATATACATAAATAGAGGAATTGTGAATTGCCTTTCCGGCTGACGTAAGAGTTTTAAATTATATTTTTATTTTAATGTTGCTATTTAACTGTAACTAAGTAGCAACCGTAAGAGCAGTGTTAATCATTTTTAATTTCCGAGTGATAGAGTTATAAATGCATAGATGTAAAACAAATATCTGCTTACATATCGCTTTAATCAGGATCTGTTAGATTCTTTTTCTAACTTCCTGATAGGAAAGTCAGAAGTGAAGAATGTATGTTTATGTGTGCATATATGTACATCGGGATTTATGGGCCTGTTATGTGGCGACTGCGACTTTTGTTTGTGTATGCGTTTGTACTACATTTGCATGTTCTCACACCGCTGCGGAAATCTAGATTTTCACCACTCTCCCGGCGAGCCCTATTCTGTGGAGCTGGTTTCTTCATTGCCTACGCTGCTGTCTGAGTCAATATTATTTTCCTCGTCATTTTGCCTTTCTTGTCGCTCGGATCTTCTCAATTCAAGATGGGCGTTATTAACTGGGGTTGCATATGAAAGGGTGGTACCTGGTCTTGGTATGAAGCATGAGCATTGGAAAATGGCGTGATCTGCATCCTCTTCCTGGTTCGGACAGATTGTGGAGGAGTTATGTCGGAATTTGTGGAGATATTTTCAGAAAACACCATAGCCGGTTCGAAACTGTGATGTAGAAGTTTAGTTCTCCAGCTCTTCTTTTCACCCAAGGTTCTATGTTGGTTTAGTGGTTCCTTTGGTATTATCCCATGACTTTGCCATTTTTGAGCTGGGATATCCCTTTCCCCCCTATGGATGTCAACAAATGATTCATTGGGTGGACAAGAATGTATTCTGGTGTGTACGCGTCTAATTTCTTCGGCTATTATATCAATGGGCATCAGACCAGCTACAACGACCGCCGCTTCCTCTGAGACAATCCGGTAGTCGCAGATTGTTCTCAAAGCGATTAGTCTATAAATTCGCGATATCTTTCTCCTTGATTTTTTTATTGTCAGACGCGTAGACGCGTACAATATATCTGAGCTAACTACTTTCGGCAGTAATAATCTACGACGCATTTGGATCATCTGATGTTTGGCATTCATTTCGTCAGCGAGGTGACGAACGTAGTCTAGGTGAGCCTTTAATGCCGGTTTTGATTTTATTACTTCGTCTTCTACGCGTACATGCACGTATTCGACGGCCTTGCGGCTGGTGATGAGAACTGCTTCTGTTTTATGTTCTGCTAAATTCAAGCCAAGTTTTGACTCGAGACGTCGCTTCGTTTGTTTCCGATTCTACTTCGTGGGTGTACTTGGCCACGATGACGATATCATCCGCAAAGCGTATTATCTTCATGTTTGGGGGCTTTGGGAGGCTCAGGACATCGCCATACATATCTAGCCCCTTCCATAGCGAAGGGGCTAGGACGGATTCTTGTTGCACACCTGCTATAACGTTGTAATGTTTGCTCCCCTTGTCGGGCTCATAGCTTAGCTTTCTATTCCTGAAGTAGTTAGATATAATTCTATCCATTCTAGGATGTGCATTCATTATAAACGCGCAATTTTCGGAATTGAAAATGAATCTATGCTGATGTCTATTGTGACCACTGCGCAGTACTCTTTTATTCGGATTGCTATCGGTGTCCTTCGATGTGTGTGCTTGCTGTATAAGTCACTCTTTTGGTTGCGTCTACTGTGGAGCGGAATTTTTGGAAACCAAACTGGTATTCTAACAGTGCAGTGAAGTGAGCACTACTATTGTCATCAGTCTGTACTAAATGACTCTTTCGACTAAATGAATCTTCTAGTATAAAGAAGACAAATGTGGGGATATGACGAGGGAACTCCTTTGTGGAGAAGGAATAAACGTGTAGTTGCTAGTGATCTGTGTATGTCCCTTCTTTAAGGCAGCTGTAAATTACTTCTGTAAAAATGTCTGGTATTCCATCACGGCTTGGTGTTTTCCTGTCGTCAATCTTTTTGCATCCTAGCAGCAATTCATCTTCAGTAAAAGATGGAATCTCTTCATCTGCTATTTCTATAACTTCGCGAAAACACTTCGGTAATTGTTCTGGAAAGAGTGTCTTAACAATATTTTGCAAGATTGTCGGACATGTTAGTTGAGGTGCTCTATGTCATTTGACCTTTGTCATGCCCATCCTGTAGGTGGTTCCCCAAGGGATTATATCGGCTTCGTCCAGCAGCTTTTTGAAGCTTCTGTTTTTTCTGTCCTTAATGGCCCTTTTTATGGATCTCGTCGCTTGCTTAAAGATAACCAGATTCTGATTAAAATCCAGGCTGGTTTTTATTTAGTGTTCCACCGGTAGCAGGGTGAGCCGAGTGGGCTGGGCTTTCTTCTTGGCATAGAAGCATTCTGATTAAAATCCAGGCTTATGGTTTTTATTTAGTGTTCCACCGGTAGCAGGGTGAGCCGAGTGGGCTGGGCTTTCTTCTTGGCATAGAAGCATTCTGATTAAAATCCAGGCTTATGGTTTTTATTTAGTGTTCCACCGGTAGCAGGGTGAGCCGAATGGGCTGGACCTTCTTCTTGGCATAGAAGCATCATAGAAGCACAAATTAATAGGTCCGGCAATTTGGTTCTAGGTTCTCCACGGTCCCGGGTCTCAGTTGATAAGTACTAACGACCTCTTCAAATGTTTCTCTATTCAAATTTGTGTCTTCATTTTGGACCAATCTTTTTGGGGCGGCTTCGGAATTTCTCTTTTAGGAGCTCAAAAATAGCAGCCTGATGGTCACTTTGTGACCCACCATTTTTTGTTACGTGTTAGAAAGCTGCTGGAAAAGGTTATGTCTATGATAGACCTATATAGCTTTCGGAAAGAAAGTATTATTCGTGCCCTCGTTAACTAGAACTATGTCCAGTTATGCGAATGTCTCGAGTAGAGCTCGTCCTCTTGCATCTGTCGTCCTGCTGCCCTATTCTGTGAGTCACGTGTTGAAATTTCCCCTAATGTTACCGGATTTTTTCCTCTTGCATCCGATACAACATCGTCCAGCAACTTTTGATATTGTTCCCGGGACAGGCTTGGCGGAGCGAAGCACCTGTAGAAGTGGATGCCATTAATCTCGGCGCCGGCGAAGCCTTCTGTGATTCGCTAGTTTCCTAAAAGCCTGGATATTGCTGATTTTGTTGTCTTATTGGCAGACATTCGTTTAAAGCTCTATACGGTTCGCTGATCAGAACCGCGTTAATTTGCTTTTCTTTAGTAATTTGGGTTAACAGGTCTTGTGTCGATTCGCAGTAGTTAAGGGTGATCTGAGAAATCTTCATAGTTTGAGACTAGTCAGAGTTTTCTTAAATACTTGGCATTTACTACGACCAGCAAGATGCCTGATATTCTCTGGCTTGCCCCTTCTGCAGAAGAAGCAAAGTGGTTCCTTGTTCCAGTTTTTGGCTATGTCGCCCTCTTCTCCACATTTCAAGCATTGTTTCAAGTGGACTAGCTCGCTTTTGCAGTGACGTGTTTTCAATGCACTTGTTGGGTCTTTTTTTGCTTTTTGGTTTTTTCTGTGTTGTTATTTTCGTCTACAGCTTGCTTGTCAGGCTTTGTAAGCTTTTTCAAGTTCAGCTTTGCCGGCCTTCCATCTTTCTGAAAACGTGATTTGCTCCGAGGTGCGCTGTTCCTATCGGCTAAAGCTGGTTCTTGTATTCGTTTTGCATCCGGGATTTCGCCGTTCGAATCCTTTTCTTTTTCTTTTTGTTTGTTTACTCGTATTTGTTTTCATTTCGTGTATGTGTGTGTGTGTTTTTTTTTTGTTGAGACAAAGGGTACCATGATTCACTAGCCTGATTGCTCAATTTCAGGGATATGGCTACGTACTACGTACCCTCACCCAGTTTATTAAGATTCTTCTAGCATATCCGGGTCCTCCGATGTTTGCCAGTATTGCAAAAAATGCTGCCTGGAATTGTGACGCCCTTTTTCCCCGAATAGTCGATGTGAACCATAAAGTATTACTTTAAGGTATTTTATATAGTCTTTTGATTTAATGGTCGGACTTCCTACCCTTATGTCCACGTATTCCACATTTTTCCTGCTCGTTATTAGGTTATTAGCTTCCGTGTTGTGGACTTCTAATTCTCGACCGGCTGATATTAGATAGTCTGGTGAGATTGATTGCATTGTTCGTAGCTGACTCTATTGTTTGCAACTTGTGGGAATTCCGCGGAGATTTTATAATACTCTTTTTCTTCGTCGGTTTCATATCGCAACCTTTTATTGGTTAAGTTGCTGGATACAATCGCAAGTAGTATGGCGTATCCGTTCAGGCTCTTAACGCCCAGCGACACTACAGCACAATATCCCTTTGTTCCCCATCGCCGTCTTTCTCTCTTTATTGCTTCTCCCTTTATATCAACAACCGGTTTTTTTGGGGTCGACGTTGGAGCACGATTTTCCGAATCCAAACTGTTCAGGGTTCCACCAGCAGCGTCCTGGTAGTTGCTCTTGAAATGAGACGCACTGGTACCACTTAGGGTCAAATCACACTTTAACAAATCACACTTTACTATTAAAAGATCTATCATTCCATTTTGGCCCGGTAAGTTTTGGGACATGAGTCGGTTTCATTTCTTTAATCTCCATTAATATCGCCTGATGGTCGCTATGAGAATATTCCTCACTGACCCTCCACTTAATGGTACCTAGAACAGAGTTGCTCACAAAGGTGATATCGATTATGGAGCCTACTCCCGGTTTCCGATAAATGTTAGCCTGTGGGTATGGCTAACGACGCTTATTGTTAAGAGCGCGAATGTTTCTAGTAGGGTCTGTCCTCTAATGTTAGTGAGTCTGCTGGCCCACTCTATGGTTCACGCTTTAAAGTCGCCTCTTATTTTTGCCTCACGAAGGCTTCTGTTTATTTGCCTGCTTCATGGAATGTATAGGTCCGCATATTCAAATTGCGGTTTTACCTTGTCACAGATCCAGTTATTGTTTTTGTCAGGAGACTTACAGGGCTCGCTGATCACGATATCGTCCGCCCTTTCGTTCTTTGCCATTTGTACAAGGATATCCTGAGCTATTCTACAGGTTTATTTGTAATAGCTCTCCGTAAAACTGGTCATCTGCTGCTGCCAGCTACGAGCCTTATATTGTCTGAATGATCTTTCTTGCATAACATTTTTTTTTTTTTTTATAATTTACGCGCGCCTAAGGGGTTATGAACTGTTGCCAGGGCGCGGGCGGAAAGGTAGAAGGAGGAGAAAGGAAAGTTTGTGATGTAGTGGTTTGATACTCAGGTGTGTTTTGGTTTCGATATTGACTCTCCAGGGGTGGGAGTCCGAATAGGACGGAGAGATTTTTCTTCACTCAGAATGGTGAGGTTGTGAATTTTAACGGTTGTTTTTGTGTTTGAAAACCCTACAACAGCCAAATCTACATGTCAGTGTTATGCCTTCACATGCAGATTTTTCTGACTGAGTTCCAATTACACAAATGAAAACTTTTGTTGTGGCTAGGATTCGAACCTTGACCTTCCGAGTGAGAAGCGATAGCTAGTACCACTACACCACGGCCACCCCACATGCAGTTCCTTGTCGCACATCCTCGCTATTTAGCAATTTATTCCACATCTCCTAGGTCGGATCAAACTTCTGTGCGCCTACATTCTGCAGCTATGCGGCCGAACTCAAGGTATTTAGAGTATTTTTTCGCGGACTCGGCAAATAACTCAGTCGGTTTTAACTGTTCCTTCTCTGAGTAGCAAGTGAGAGTTGCACCTTATTTTCCGCCATACGCTTTGTTCATCGATAGAACGTCTGGGGGAGACATGCCTTCAATTCTGCATTGGCTTTTTGTAGCTTCACAAATATCCTCCTTTGCGGTGACCTCATCGACATCATTGATCTCGGTGGAAGTACGATTGGTGAGAGTCCTTACGTTTGCTTTCTCTCCGAACGACGTACTCATACCGTGAATTTAAATTCAGCTGTCTTGTCTCATGTCACTTTGAGCTGGATTAAAAGTTCTCCTTTTTGTGTTCTGATCCTAGATACACACTCTCCAATCACCTCCTTCACCCTCGCGTCTGCTTTTATGCTACGGAGAATCTCAGCATAGGTTAGATCGCCCTTTGCCTCTATGACTACAGCATCAGTTTTTCATTTTGTTTCACGCATTTTATTTTTAGTGGACCTTTGCTTCTTGGCTTGTTTCTTTTTTTTTGAAGACGTCGGACCAAGTGTCGTTATCGTCCCTTGTGGTTGATTTGTCGGGTTTTGGGGGCCTGGCTTTCTGGCATTTTCCATGCTTTCCTTATTTCGCGTGTCCGCTTTGATGTGAGGCTTTTTACTTCCATCAGCTGAGTGTGGTTTTTGCCTCCGCTTCTAGGCTGGGCTCTGGTCTTCTTTTTGGGTCCGCTACCATTTTCAGCCATGGAGATGTCTGCGAGGCAATATTTTTTCGAATGACTTCTTCGGACTTGTCGTCGTGCATCTTGATTGCCGACAGTTCATAAAGCACTTTGATTGTTTCGATTGGGTCCCTCACGGTTGGGGGATAAAACGCCTCTTATCATCATCCAACATTTCCACCGGTGTTTTTATAGGTATAACGAGCGACTGGATTCTATAATAAAGGCTCAAGAGACTTGTGAAAGAAGTGTGAAGTTCAAAAAATGAGTGAACTCTCTGAATCGTTCAAAACGCAGAGCGGAAAAATGAATAATAACAAAGAAGATGGCAATAGAAAACCAATTGATTGTAAAAAATGTAAGCGAGATAAAAAATGACATTCAGATCGGAGTAAAAGAAATGGCTGCAACGAAGAAGAACGATAGTGGTAAAATGAATTACGTCGATCAGTTAAAACAGGCAATTTACATTAATCCTAAAAGTAAACAAGAGACTGAGGAAGCTAAGAAAAATATTAAAGACAAAATTAATCCAGCATCGCTTTCTCTTAAAGTTGATAGTGTGTCTGACAGAAGAGAGGGCGCAATTACTATCAACTGTAGAGGAGAAGAGACGGTTCAAAAAATAGAAACGGAAGTAAAACATAAACTAAGAGAAAAGTATGATGTCAAATTTTTTAGTATGAAACGCCCAAAGGCGATGACAACAGATATAAGTGAAAAATGGAGCAAGCAGGAATTAGAAGAAGCTGTAAGAAAGCTAAACAATGTTTCCGGAACGGTTAATTGTGTAAGAGAGTTCAAAATCAAAAACAGAGAGGAATACCTTGAGCTAGACAAGCGTGACTGCATACCTACATATATTAGAAAATAAAAAGAATCAATCTCGGGTGGGAAAAATGTCGTATGTTTGAGCATCTTAATGTCTATAGGTGGCGGTGAGCATGATACCAGGGGATGTACCTCAACGGTACTGAAATGCCGTTGAGAATATAACGAAACGTATGCACGTTACGAGATTACTCGGTCTATCAAAAATTACTTCAATATGAAAAAAATAGATTTGTCATCTAGCAACAAATGCAATAAGAGGTGTCCATTGCAATATTCAAGGGTTGACTAGTAATCTGACAGAGGTAGAACAAAACCTTATTGGGAAAAAGTTTGATTTTATGGTGTTCTCTTAGCAACATATTACAGAAGAAAAAGACGATAATGAAATTTAGTTGGAGGATTACCATACTCCCATTAGATGTAATAGCGAGTCAAAACATACGGGTGGGTTTTGTATATATGTAAGAAATAACTTTCAAGTCACAGAGATTAAAAAAAACTATTCTTTCGAATCATATATATCTGCTTATAGTAAAAATCTCTTCACCTTACTGGAATTTTTCGGTCACCCAGCTCATCAATGAGAGTGTTTATCGACGCGTTTAAAGAATGGTTGGAAAAGCTAGTACTATCAACAACAGTAGTACTATACAACAGTTTATTATCACAGGCGATATAAAAATTGATTGGTTCAATGAATCAAAGTCATATACTAAAAAGATGAACCATACAATTGAAGTCGAAAACTTATGTAGACAAATCGTTAATGTGCCCACAAGAATAACAGAATCTAGCCAAACGCTAATTGATTATGTTATGACAAATACACACACAACAGCTGCCAAAACAAACCCAGAATTAAAAATAAGTGACCATGAAACGATGACAATTTATCTTATTACTGAAAGAGAGATTTTAGAAAGAAATGAACCGAAGAAAATAGAATTCCTTAAATACAACAGAGATTATTTTTTAAATCAGTTAAGACATAGCAATTTATGTCGTTTTCCATTGGGCTTTTCTTCGGGTTCGGAAGAAGAAAAGTGACGTCAAACCATTTCCCCTCATTTTTTTAGAATCAAAATCTCGCTTCTCATTTTAATTTGAGATTCGAAATTCCTCTCCTCGATTGGCTGTGTTTGGCCAATCTATTATTATTAAAAGTGTTTAAATTAATAATTCGCAAGCAAATACGAGTATAATTGGAAAATAAAAGAAGATGGAAGCAGAATTAATAAATATCTTATTATCCTCATCGTCGTCATCCAATTAATCATCAGACTTGTTATGAAGATTTTATTCGGAAAATCGGATTAAAAACTTTATTAGTGTTATTGAAAATTACGAGGGCGCAGATGTAAATTTATGTTTGTGCCAAATAACAATTGATTCACTGTACCACATTAAAAACAGTACCAATTTCTCCAACAGTACCAATTTTATATTGCTCCCATATAAAACGCATACCAATCCTAATTTCACACACAGTAAAAAAAACTTTCATACTCGTTCGAACGAACCAACCTTCTATTTAATAAAGTTTGAAATACTATTATAACGAAGTCAAGTGCGTTTTATTTAGTAGCATTTTTCTAATTTTCTTAATGGCGCCCGTGACAGGACTTTAAGTCGATAGAAAAAAAATCATAAGTGAGTTAATACCCAATTTCGCAAAAAATAACAAAAAAAAAACAGTGACTAGTTCAGGTTAGTGTTTGAACAAAACAAAAGTTCAAAGTTCAAATTAACAGAAAGTGTTCGATTACGGTTGCGCAATCGCGTACGGATCTACACAACGCCATCAACCTACAGCAAGAGGAACAGCTACATATATGTTCATACATATGTCCAGACATTTATTGGTGAGTCTGTACCGTTTCTTTTTCAAAAAAATTAATTATTTAATTTAAATTGCAACGATCGTTAATCGCTACAATCGAACCTTTGGTTGGAACGAAATTTCACCTTCGTCATCACCCATTTCGCTCTTGGGCTAGTAATTCGCTGTATAT
This sequence comes from Volucella zonaria, assembly GCA_963966105.1. Lineage (NCBI taxonomy): Eukaryota > Metazoa > Arthropoda > Insecta > Diptera > Syrphidae > Volucella > Volucella zonaria. The sequence continues at coordinate 1,498,826 of OZ014531.1, forward strand.
AATTCCCTATTTGAGTCATTTCCCAACCATTCGAAGGAAGTTTTACATTAGGGCAATTAATATATGTATACTAGGTGGAGCGAAAAGTAACCTCCTTGACCGCCAGAATGCGCTGCTATTGCAAAAAAGGTTATGGGGCTTTGAAGTCCGTTCATATTTAGGCGGACATGCCAAATTTCAGTGCAATAATGTCTTTAGTTTTGTTTTGACAGCTGATTGTTGTTGACGTGTTTGGCATCATGTTGAGTATGGACAAAAACGATTTTCGTTCTCTCATAAAACATTATTTTTTGAGAGGCAAAACGGCGAAGGAAACAAAAGAAAAGTTGGATATATATTATGGGGCTAATGCTCCGTCAGATTACACCGTCAAATATTGGTTTCGAGAGTTTCGTGGTGGCCACAACTCCACTACCGATCAAGTCCGCAGCGGCAGGCCCTCCGATGCGGCTACAGAGGACAATGTCAAAAAAATACATGAAATGGTGTTGGCTGACCGGAAAGTGAAGGTGCGCCAGCTAGCAGATACCACAAAGATTAGTACTGAGTGCACACGCCATATTTTAGGCAATATCCTGCATATGGAAAAGTTATCCTGCCGCTGCGTGCCGCGGATACTCACTCCTGACCAAAAACTCGAACCCGAGAGTACTTCGAAAGAGTGTTTGGACTTGCTGATGCGGAATCGGGCGGACTGTTGGCGTCGATTGGTAACTGGATTTGGATCCCTCCCAAACCTCAGAAGACGGCTCATCAATAAAAAATTCAGCACACGCGAGGAAATCATCGACGCCAAGGAGGAGTATTTTGCAGACCTTCCGGAAAATTACTTTTCGGACGGAATCAAGAAGTTGGAAAATCGCTGGAATAAGTGTATCAAACTAAAACGGGACTATATTGAATAAAATAAAAAAACATTAAAAAAAAAAGTGTTTTCATTCCCAAGGATGTTACTTTTCACTCCAACTAGTACATAGATAAATTGCAGCTTTGATTCGTTACAAAGTCAAATAGAAGCCGCTAAATCGTATTGATTAAAATATAATTCAACACATTAAGCTTACTCGTATCATCATTGGAATTAGGAAATTTTCGTTCGATTCGTTTTATTTGCAACTCGCTGCATTTCGCCTAATTCTCACAATTCAAGCTTTCAATCGTATCGTCGTGAGCTTTCGAAGACCGTTTGATCACAATCGTCTGCGCTCAGCTTGGTCAAGTTCACTGAACTTAGCACTAAATTTTCAAACTACAGTTTATAGTCGTTCCTTGCAAACGTTTGTAATCCCAGCTGCACATTGAACTCTGCACAGCCACCGCCACATCCACTGCCAGATCTTCCGCGCCATTGAACTGTCGTTTTTTCATTGTTTGTTTTGGGACTTGATACTCGCTCAGTGCAACACACGCACATACGTGGTTGAAAAGTTGTGCTCTTAGATTTGACTGCGTAAATTCGTCTGAGGTGTAGGAGCTTTAAAGAAATCCGCCGCTGGAGGTTGTTTCGTCGCCGTTGCTTGCAGAATTCGTGACAAATAGCTGTAGTGCGTGAGGAGTCAAATTTTTGTTTGCTGAAGCTTTCAAATTGTTAAGCAGAGCAGCAGATCGGTCTGTTGCAGACATAAAGTAAATCGATCTGTTTATTGTTTACCTTCCTTAGAAAAAAAAATGGAAAAAGATCAAGCTGCTGTATCTTCGGACAATGAAAAATCGTTGGAGGCACTGAAAGCCAGTAGGGCATAAAAACTCTAGTAGAGTAGAAAGATATGAAGTTCGAGTACGCAGAGTTAGAATGTTGTTTGGGTATTGTAGAGTCATATTTTAAGCAAGTTCTCAACTACCAAACGAGAATAGAAGACTTGTGTCCATCTGGCACTTGTCGTGGTGAGTTAGAAGAGCTCTATTGTGTTACCAAAGCGAGAATATTACCTTTGATGGGACCAACTAGAAGACCCAGTGGAGTAGAAATGTCGTTCGCTATTCCTCAGCCGAGTCTGCCAAAATTTTCAGGAAAATATTCTGAGTACAAGAATTTTATAAGCACCTTTAAGACATTGGTGGATAGTGATGCTTCTCTCAGTGGGATTGAAAAATTCAACCATTTAGTGCATTGTTTGAGTGAGCAAGTACTTGGAACAGTGAAGGCCTTCCAAATTACTGAGGAAAAGTATCCGAAGGCGCTCAAAAGGCTAGAAGAGCGATATGACAACACCTGTCTGATATTTCTGGAGTATATTTCGATTCATTTTGACCTTCCAGAAATGAAAAATGACTCGCCCACTAAGCTAAGAGCTCTGGTTGACAATGTTTCGGCACTATTCGATTCTCTTACGTCGTTAGGCAATCATGAAAACACCTCTAATGCGATAATCATTTATTTGGTTATGTCTAAAGTTGACTCTGAGACCCAAATTAAGTGGGATGAATCACTCGATTATTCAAAATTGCCCAAGTGGACCGATTGTACCACCGTACTAAATAAACGTTGCCAGTACTTGAAAAGTAGAGAATCAAAGAGTTTGTTCGCCGATACCGGAAGATTAGATATGAGGTCCAGGCAACATAATCGGAAACCAACTCATACATCTTTACCGGTAACCAATCCGTCTTGTAGTTTTTGCAAGTCACCGCATCATGCAATAGTGGATTGCAATAAATTTAAAAATTTGAATGTATATGATCGGTTGAAAAATGCAAAACGGTTGTCACTGTGTATCAACTGCCTGAAAAAAGGACATGAGGTAAGCAACTGCTCTTCAAAAAGGTGTGATGTTTGCTCAGACCCTCATCATCTATTGCTGCATAGGTACAATATGTCTCGGCCACAGGGTGAACCGTCGATTTCCTCTCAGCTCGTTGGAAATACAAGGACCACTCTGCATAATGCGATAGATGTCAACGTTGAGCCTCAAGTCGTTTTAGCAACGTGTTTGCCAGAGCTTTGCTCGGTTCAGGTTCGCAGATTAATTTGATGATAGAGGCCTTAGCAAACAATCTCGGCCTAAAAACATTGAACAGCCCCATAGACATAAGCGGCGTTGGAGATATTTCTGCGAAAATTCATTCGAAAACTAGGACAACAGTGCAATCAAGGTTTGACAATTTCGAGAAAAACATTGAGTTTTGGATCGTTCGCTCAATAACAGATTTCCAACCTCAACATCGATTGCAAACAAAGGATTGGAGAATTCCCAGAGACGTAAGCTTGGCGGATCCATTGTTCTACAAGCTTCAAACAATAAATATGCTACTGGGTGCAGATTTGATGATAAAGGGGCACATTAAATTGGGTCCAAACTTGCCAATTATGCAAAACTCTCTTCTCGGATGGATAGTTTCAGGGGCTTATTGTGCAAACGGAGCAAGTAGACCGCCGTGTAATCTCTTGGAGAAATCGTTGAACAAACATGTCGTGATTTAGAGAAGCTGATGGAAAGGTTTTGGAGAACGGAAGAGATTTCCAATAAAATTATTCGCACTCCTGAACAAATTATTTGCGAGCAGCATTTTGTCGAAAATGTTAGAATCCTTGAAAGTGGAAGATTTAGGGTCAAGCTTCCATTCTAGGACAATCCACGTCAACTTGGCAGTTCTTTCGAAATAGCCAAAAAGCGTTTTCTGTCGCTCGAACGAAGGTTGAATAGGAATCCAGATTTGAAGGTCGAATATGCGAAATTCATTCAGGAGTATTTGGATTTGGGCCACATGTCAATGACTGGTAAAATTGACTTTACACAGCCGCATTATTACATGCCACACCAGTACGTTCTCCGGCCTGACAGTTTGTCCACAAAACTTAGGGTAGTCTTTGACGCATCGTGTCAAACGACCTCTAATATTTGCCTCAACAACATTTTGATGGTAGGACCAACGATTCAGGAAGAAATGTCCGTGATTGTGCTTCGATTCAGGTATCATAGATATGTCTTAACAGCTGACATCAAAAAGATGTATCGCCAAGTTGAAATCGATCCTGAGGACAGGAACTATCAGCTGATTCTATGGAGAGATGATCCAAATGAGGATCTAAAAACGTTCCAGCTTAATACCGTCACATATGGAACTTCTTCGGCCCCATTTCTCGTAACTCGGTGTCTGAAAGAACTTGGTGTTAGGTGTAGTGAGCAGTTCCCACTAGGAGCAAAGGTCGTTTTGAGGGATTTTTATGTTGATGATCTTCTCAAAGGAGCTAATTCCGTCGACGATTTGCATCAAATTCAAAGGAAAGTAAATACTATCCTCAAATCAGCTCATTTTGAACTTCACAAGTGGCAATCTAACATGTCTTTAGATACATCGACTGAAACAACGAACGTAGAGCTGAACGTAGACGACCTGGAAACAACAAAGACGTTAGAGATTTCTTGGAATCCACGACAAGATACGTTTCAGTACTGCAACAAAGATTCTTTTTCACCAAGCAAGCTCACTGAACGCACTATCTTATCATCTGCGAGTAGGTTGTTCGATCCTCTGGGCTTAATTTGTCCAATCGTAGTGAAGGCAAAAATGTTTTTAAAATCATTGTGGATGGAAAAATTAGACTGGGACGATGCTCTGCCTGAGGCATTTGAATGCTATCAGCATTCCCCGATTCATCTTTCAACCACACTTTAGGAATGTTCAGATTCATGGGTTTTCGGACTCGTCAACAAAGGCCTACGGATGCTGTTTGTATTCAAGGTATGAGGACGAATTCGGAAACGTCTCGGTTAATTTAATTGTTGGTAAATCCAAGGTTGCGCCCGAGAAAACTCTGTTGGCCAAACTTTGGAGCAAGGTCAAAGCTGCATTCGAGTTTGACTTTAAGCACATTTATTTTTGGGTAGATTCCAAGATTGTGTTGTCCTGGCTGGATGCGTCTCCAAGTGCTTGGGAAACTTTCGTCGCAAATCGAGTAAGCGACATACAATCGTTAAGTTCAGGTGCCCACTGGAGGCATGTAAGATCGGAGAATAATCCAACGGACTTAATCTCAAGAGGATGCAACGTCAAGGACTTACAACACGCATCTTGGTTTGAGGACCTGATTTCCTGAGAAGAGGAAACAGCGAATGGCCAAACGACGCGGCGAAGTTAGCTTAAGTCGACGTACGTGAACCGTACTACAGACACAGTTCCTACGTTAAGACGCTTCGGATCATAGCGTATATGTTAAAATTCACCACGGCTGCTAGAGGTAATAGATCCACTGGAATAGAACTGTCGGGAGAAGACCTCAACAATGCATTGATTACAATTGTGTGGTATATCCAACAACAAAACTTCGCCAAGGAGATAGCAGAAATTAAGGCTGGAAAATCTACGTCAAACCCAAAACTTGCGAAATTGTGCCTGGTTTTGGACGAAACTGGAAAAAGGAGTATAGTCAGGGTAGGTGGTCGCATAGGCAATGCCGATAAGCGCTCGACCAGAAATTTGCTATGCTCTTGCCAAACGACAATCCTTTCGTCAAGAATTATGTAAGGTACGTGCATCGTGGCAACTTTCACGCTGGTCCGCAAGCGTTGCTCAACTTCGTGAGGGATCGATTTTGGATCATGAATGGAAGAATAGTAGTTAGGCAGATTGTGCGCAACTGCGTCTATTGCAGAAGGTATAAGCCAAAACTGTTGCAGCAAGTTATGGGAAATTTACCCAAGGATAGCTTAACATCCACCCGACCATTCTCTGCCTGAGGGGTGGATTTCTGTGGCCCGATACTGACGTCATGGAAGATTCGCGCTAAGCAAGCCTATAAAACCTACGTAGCAGTATTTGTCTGTTTTTCTTCAAAGCTGTGCATTTGGAACTTGTTTCTGATCTAACATACGATGCATTTATAGCAGCACTTAAGCGTTTGATAGGGCGAAATTAGCAGAATTTCGCAACAAATTTTTTACATCCCATAATAAAACCAATATCTTAAGTTTCGCTTCAGAGAAGATGATGCGAGCGCCGCATTTCGGAGGACTCTGGGAAGCAGCTGTGAAGTCCGCAAAGGGACTTCTCTACAAGACTTTGGGCAGCGCGCTATTGACATTCGAGGAGCTGGCGATAGCACTAGTTGAAATTGAAGGCATCCTAAATTCGAGCCCAATCACTGCAGTGTCTTCAGATATCAGTGCGCTAACTCCAGGGCACTTTCTAATTGGATCTGCGATCAATTCTTTCCAAGAACCAAATTTTCTTAATGATAAATTTTCCTATCTTAACAGATGGCAACGTGTATCTGCAATCTCTTTTGGAAGAGTTGGTTAAGCGAGTACTTCAAAAATATCCAGGTTCGCTCCAAATGGTTCACAACTCAGCCGAACATCAAAGAAGGAAGTCTGGTGATGGTCCACGAAGACAACTTAACCCCGTACAAGTGGGAACTTGCTCGAGTAACTAAAGCCATCGAGGGAGGCGACGGGAAGGTACGAGTAGATGAACTGAGGACTAGTTCCGGAAGCTATCGGCGTCCTATAGCAAAGATCGCCCGAATACTAGAAGACGGTGATTGACGGTCTACAACCCATCAAGGTGGCCGGAATGTTTTCGCCAAATAACAATTGATTCACTGTACCACATTAAAAACAGTACCAATTTCCCCAACAGTACCAATTTCCTCAACAGTACCAATTTCCCCAGAATTATATTCACCACACCTGCTATTGCTCCCATATAAAACGCATCCCAATCCTAATTTCACACACAGTAAAAAAACTTTCATAGTCGTTCGAACGAACCAACCTTCTATTTATTAAAGTTTGAAATACTATTATAACCAAGTAAATCGCGTTTTATTTAGTGGCATTTTTCTAATTTTCTTCAGTTAATAAGAATTTATTGTTAATAAAGGAAGGAAGAAGACTTCATGATTGTTGTTACTACATAGTTTCATGAGCATGAAAAAAATCAAAAGAACAACATCATGTGAGAACTTTCGGCCAATAAACGCATTACTAATATTTGAAAAAGTTATAAAAAAAATAGTCCAAATTCAACAGAGGAAACTTCGAAACAAATAATCTGTTTCTCGAAAGTCAATCAGGGTTCCGAAAAAAGCACTCGTGTGAGCTTGCTCCAGACAGCATTCTTATCTCTTGGAAGGAGAAGCTGTCCGAAAAAAACTTTGTAATTTCAGTCTTTTCAGAATTTAGAAGAGCATTTAAAACGATTAATAGAAGCATTTTGCTATCTAAACTTTGACATAAATCGATAACTTGGTTACAGCCACGTTGCCCTATTTATCGATGATGCCCTATTATTTATAACCGGAAAATATATTGATAACTCAGAACGCAAGATACAAGAGGACTTATTTAGGTTAAATACATGGATAAGGGTAAATAAGTTAAAATTAAATATTAATAAATCCAAATGTATGGTTCTTAAATATAAAGTTAACTAATTGAGCAAATAGAACAGGTATGTAGGAGTGGTAATTGACCATAAATTAACACTGAGTTTACATGGCGAACATACCATATAATAAAAAAAATTTCAAAAAAAGTAGGATTCTTTGGAAGAATCAGAAGTATTATTATTATTATTATTATTATTTATTCATCTTGCATAAATACAAAGAGTAACATATTTAATCTCAGCTTTAGCACCTTAGGCTTTCTGCTGAAGAATCAGAAGTAAGATTTCGTTAATGTGCACAATACAAATATATAACACCATGATTAAACCGCACTTTGAATACTGTTCTTCAATACTATATATTTAGTCTAATAGTTAAACTGCAACGTTTACAAAATAGGGCAATGCGGATAATTCTAAAATGTAATCGGTTGACCCCAATAAGAATGATGCTCGATGTTTTAATGTGGTTTAGTGTAAAGCAAAAAATTCTATTCAATGTGTTAAATTTTGTTTTCAAAATTAAATTCAACCTAGTACCTAGGTATTTAAAAAATATTTACGATTTGTAAGGGACTTTCAACCCTATTACCTAAGTAGTAGTACTGATTTTAGGTTAACTGTTTATCGGGAAAACACTGTACAAAATAGTATTGTATACAAAGGTTGCGAGTTTTTAATTCATTACCACATTATATCAAATATGAATATAATTTTCAAACATTTAAAATCAGGCTCACGATACCACATACATAACATAACATAACGTTGATTAGGTTTAGTTTAAATACGTATTTCATACTGTAAATTGAAATTATTTGATGAGACAAAAATAAGAAATTGCATTACAGGGGGAACTCTCCTTTGAGTAAGAGGGGGAAGAAAACATATTCAAACGCTCTCAAAATAATCTTTTTTTTTAAAGAGAACACATTTTTTTCAAAAATTAGTCGGCCAGAAATGTATTTTACTTCATTGGTTAAAACTGTTTGCATGCGCTTTGGAAGCTTTTCCAATCAGTTGGAAAATAAGTTCTCGCTTTTGGCGGCCAGATCGGAATAGGTGGTAATCCGATGATACAATATCAGGAGTATATGGTGACTGGGATCTTGTGTTGTAGTGATGGAAAACTATCGGCGTTTCCGATGAATTTCTTTATTCAAAAAATCAAGTTGAGTGCATTAACCGTTTGTTTTCTTTTTATCCAGCTCATAGTACATCAGTATCTTACGGTCCGCCCAGAAATATAGCATTACCTTCTTCAGATGCACATCAGCTATTGGTGTTGATGTGGAGTTTCCATTGTTTTTTTTATAAACTATTCACTTTTCATCTTACGTAACCAATCGGTCTAAGAACGTCTCCCTTTTCTGATGAGGAATGTTTGAAGCACATGGAAATTCGGTTTACTGAATTTGTTTTTGCCTTAAAGAGTGTACTCACCCCTACAGAAAGTTTTGATCCAAAATGAAGCTTTTTGCTGCGATCCAACGCAGTTGTCCAATCTTGAAGGTGAATATCCATACGAATTATCCATACGCATGCGCATTTTTATAATTTGCGAAGCGAATAGCAGAGACAGAAAATGACATTAACTCACTTATAGCCACCGCTAATGAAGGGGATCGAGGGCTGAGGAACATTTGAAACAATCATTCACACATTCTGTGAAACCTTGCTCTCAAGAAACCATAATAAGTTATTCACACTCTGATTAGGATATTTCGGGGAAATACTGTGATATCAGCGTAAATATTATTTTAAAAATTTATCAGGATTTATTTTTGAATTGTTGGAAGGGAAATGACTTCACAATCCAAACACAGAATTCATGAAAAATATAAAAAAAATGGGAAACCTCGATTTATTCTATAACAAACCAGCTCAAACTATATCAATAAGTTAGTTTTGATTTGGAAAAATAATAATTTCGAATTAATTAAAATTTTCAACGTAAGGATAATGTGAAAACGTAATCTAAAATTATGTTGAAATAAATGAACCCGTTAATTACAAATAATTCTTTTAACACATATAACATATTGTAAAATGTTTGTGTGGGTATAATTGAATTTACTCCTTTTAATACAATCGCTTTATTCAATACAATTACAATTCACAATTTAATCCCTTATCTGAACCACTTTTACTTAAACCACTTTATCATTACTCGTAATTCATATTCCACTTTAGAACTCACTTACATAACTTACGGGATGCTGATATTCATACTCCCCTGACATATTTCGAGGATATTCTGTACCATCCATACAAATTCCCGTTTTGCCAGAAAATTCCATACCATTCTTCATTCACCAATGGTCTTCTGCTATTCACATTCAAACGGATATTACACTGCTCTCTCCCTTAAGTTGTTCGTCGTCCCGAACAACGTGGTTATTCATCGTTCCTTAAAAATGAAACATTCTATCCAAATGGACCTCCTTCAATTTTTCTCGATCCCCACGCTGGATCCGGTAGACAACGTCATTAATGCAGGTTATCACCTTGTATGGACCTTCCCAATCCTGTTGCAATTTTGGTGATTTGCATTTCTTACGCTGAGGATTAAACAGCCACACCAGTTTACTCTTTGATGCCGTACCTAGTCTTCATGCGGTTGCTCCCTAGATTCATCTTTTCTCGGTTGTTTTCATGCAATTTACGAATCTTGCTGCCCAAGTCATCCAACTAGTTGTTTACCTGCTTGGGCTCTGTAGGTGGGGATACAAATGCTCATTCAAGGTCCTATTGATTCGCTCTACTATTCCATCTGATTGAGGGTGTAGAGGCGTGGTCCTTGTGCAGTTCCATTACGGTCCATAAACTGCTCATCAAGTTCTTGACTATCTCCTCTGCTACGGCCTTAGCCTCTTGATTTGGGATTGCAAACATTCCCGGGTACTTCCTGAAGTGACGAGGGTGTATCAGTTGCCACTAAATGTTTCGATAAACAGGCCGTCGATGACGATGGCTATTCGTTCGAATGGTGCTACGACATACTATTGTTGCATTCGTCATCCACTTTTCATCACAGGTGACTATCCGGTTCAGTTTGGTTTTTTAATGTAAGCGATTCGCAGACTTTCAGGCGCCGTAATTTTTGGGATTCGTTCAGTTCATCAGGTACCCACTTATCGAGTTTCTTCACCTTTCCTATGAGAGGAAGGTGTCGACTTATTGTCATTGGGGATACTGCCATACTTTGTGCAATCTCCCGTCAACTAAAGTTTCCGACTTCTTCCCATGTGGTTCATTTTCGAGGCGGAAATCTCCGGAACGGAACTTTCCAAGCCGACGTCGTATATTGCGTTCGTTTACCTCTTACTGATCTTAGGGTCACAGCACCCAGGGCTTGTTGCATCTCTGCATTGTGTCTAACTAACAGGTCGACCCTTCCCTCGATTTTAGGTTTAAACCACAGCCAACATGACGCTCCCACAAGGGGGATACCTAAACAAGGCAGCCGCGGACCGAGATCCGGGGGATCCTGACTCCTATGTAGGGATCACCGGCGGTCCTGCTGCCAACAAGGCCTGTGACCGACAGCTTGTAACTGGTCAAATCGTAGCAACCTTCGGTGGCGTCGTCTGAAAACCGTTATTAGACAACGTCATTGATGGGCGAAGCGAGATATTCAGCTTCAAAAGGTTTGCCAAGTCGAGTTTATATACAGCAGAACTTGCCGCTAACCACTACGACAACAGAGAAATCCACTGAATTGGACTTTTGTAAGACCGGCCCTTTTTTAACACCTCCGTTTTCTCAGAGTGAAACACTCCAACATACCTCCAACGAACAACCTCAACGGGATTTCCACGAAGATCAGACTGGTTAAGGAAGCCTCGTGTACTCTTTTCACCTTAGTGCTGCTGACAACGACTAAAAAGGAGAAGAACTCTTGTGTTTATAGTTTAAGTAAATGCAAACAGAATTAAATCACTAACCTCGTTCGTTCATTTCCTTATCTAGTTTACCTTTTCGTTTACTTATGTCATTCTATTGTTAAATCTCGTCGGTTATTTTAATTATAAATCAATAAAAGATATAATAACTCGAGACGTGTCCCAGCTGTTAACTAGCATTATATCGAATACCATGCCGATTTGTAGACTATTATTTCTTATTCTCGACATTGAAAGAACATACGACTCTTTTGTATAGATATGTATATATGACTCGTATTAGCTACAATTTCATTTACATAAAGTAGTGTCTCAATTTTATAAACGGCAAGTACCATTTGGTTGACCTTGTTTGTTATCATCAGTATCTCGTCTGTTAACCTTATATTACCTATCAACTTGACCTTGTTTTCCGGTTTTTCTTTCCCTTGAATAAGGTTAATATCTCACAAATTTCTCACAGATAGAATTCAGTTGTGGTTCGTATAAGTTTGAATATGGTACACAAATGTGTAGTCGGTAGCAGATGTGCTCCTACAGGGCGTTCACCCTAAAACATTGCTTCCGTACGTGAAAATGTGACCAACAGCCTATGCACATCAACTCGGGCGTAGGATTAAAACCTCTTAAGTAGCACATTACATCGAATTTCAACAAAAAGATTCAATATGCACGCTTACAACATTCAGTTAACGTCAAACCTCCAGACCAATTCCAACGCCCTACATTCGCCGATTGGATGCAAGAACATGATATAATTTTTCAAAGAAAAGCACCTCAGTGGAACCGAAATAAGAAAAATTGCCACATTTAGGCCAATGAAAATCCAAGAGAGATTGCCGATCAACCGATGGATTCTCAAAGAGTCACTGTTTACACCAAACAGTTTTTGGGCTAAAGGAATTATTGGACCTTTTTTTTAATGACGCCGGCAATGGTGTTACTGTGAATGCTGAACAGACTGAATTATGATAGTTAACTTTTTGTGTCCCAAATTGGATGTTGTAGGTGTGGAGGATATGTGGTTCCAACAAAAAGGTGTCATATGTTACACAGAATGCAACAATAACTTTATTACATGAGAAATTTCCGGGACTTATTATCTCGCGAAACAGCAACGTCAATTCAAAGCGCTATTCGCAATTCGTTTACAACTAGGTTTTTAAGATATGATATTAAAAGAGTTTCTCTTGCTGCATAGTCTGGCTAGTTGGCTTGCCGTACATAGATTCTTCGGCTTCGTGGATATACATGCCTGAGTCGATTTTACTTACTTCTTCAGGAGACGTGTTTGAAGTTTTAAATTTGTGAAGGAAGTGAGGGGATTGCATTAATTAATTTCCTGCAATTTAGTACATATACTCGTAGATTTTGAGTTTTGTGATACTAACAACAAGTCGACTTATGCGGTTTTTCCTTGTGACCGCAGACTTTTTGAGAAGCTAAATAACAATTGATTAAACCATAGACTTGTAAAGTGATTGGAAATACTTTGTCGATTTTTGGTGTATTTGTTATTTTTATAAAATAGACTCGGTCTAAAATTCACAACAAAAAGTATTTAACTTATCATGTAATCATAGAACACTGTATGAGCAAACCTACCATAGCAAGGGAAAGAATCCGTAGGTGTACGTACGTAAATGTGCGAATACAAGCGATTTGTATCCTGCACATATAATGCCGGATTGCTCATTTTCGATCACTTTTGCTTTCGTACATAAAGTGCGACCGGGATTGCATTTCGAAGGAAAAATTAACAGCTAACCAACTGATTGTTGTTTGCAAGTACAAATGCAGTGGTTTTTTTTTCAGAGAAGGAAATTTATTTCTTTAGCAAACATTATTTTTGGAAAGAACACAGCTTATTTGATTAAATTTTTCATTTAGGATTAGAAAAAGCGAAAAAAAAATTGGAAAGCAGGGAGGGCTTAGTAATTGATTATTTTCATTCATATTTCATAAACGATTGAAAATACTTTTTGCGAAATGAAAACTTGATTTGACATATGGATACGTTTTCAAAATCCTATTATGGGCAACTAGTCCATTTCGTCCAGTTCTGACACTAACTTCAGTTTTCTTCGCCTATTAAGGCTCAACCATAATCAACATTGGGTAACATAAGCTAATGTCAGAACTGAACGAAATGCTTCCTTATGTTTTGGAAATTCCTGCAGATAACCATAATGCTTATGCCTGCCTAGCTATCTGTCAAATAAATAAGAAATACGGTTTTGAAAATGCACTTTCATGATTTGCCCGTTTGTTTTGATGCAACCTCAAAACAAAATGCATCTCCCTTACCGAAAATGCACCTAATTCTCCTTACACTTTCGATAAGGAGATGAACAAATTGATATTCAGATCTTTTTTCCGGCAATGTTTTTACAAAAAATATCTTATCTGTCAAATTTACACATGCAATGAGCGACTGAGTTCGCTCTCACTTATGTTTGCAAAGTGAACGAAAATTTAACGAATCGACTCTCATAAGTTCCTGTGTAATCGCATGTTTACATATGCGTGCATACGCGGGCGAAAGGTGATTATGGTTCTCACTTTATGGTTAAGCTTTTTCGGCTATGCGAACATCGTAAAAACGTTTTTAAACTTCTTTCTTTTTTTTTTGTTATTTCATATGATTATACAACATCTTAACGGTATTATGTAGAAATTTGAAACAAATCGGAAAAAACTAACTAAAATATAGAACTGTAAGGGTTCGTTTTTTCGTGTTTAATATTGGATTTTCTAGTATACAAAACTTTAAGCTGGCTTAACCTCACCAATGTCCATTATGGTTGGACCTTTAGCACATTACTCAATCATACGAAAGTTTTGTCGACACCCTATAGAACACATAGCCAATGGAACCAACATTGCCGCTTAAAAATTTATTAACTCATTACAAATCTACTACAAAGTTACCTACATTTTGTAGGATTTGTAGTTTGTACTGAGTGGACTGACATTGACAGCCGCTCTCGTAGTTTTTCCTTCTTCCACGAGTAATAATATAACTTTTTACACATAAGTTATTTTTTTAGCAGTGTATTTATTTTATTATCTTTGGCAACTAATTACATTTATTATTGCTGAATTTGATGCTTTTAATTGGAGGGTGTTGGTTGGCCCTAACTTGTTCACTTTTTATCTGTCAAGTTTTTTTTTTTTTGGTTGATTCATTCTGCTCTTATGTTTACTGAAAGTACAGAATGAATCATATTTATGTATTCTAGTACAATTGTATTAAGTATCGTCACCTAAAAGAATAATATACATATTAATTTGTTTTCTTGATATAAAATTTATTTAAACGATAATTTGTTTTTAAACAGCTTTTCCGCTCGTTTTTACTTTCAACATCAAAAGATACAGGATGGAACAAACGAACATCAGTGATGCCGAAAAAGTGAGAATCGTGTCGGATTTTATACTTCATGCACCGCCTGGAGAATTCAATGAAGTGTTCAATGATGTCCGTGAGTTGCTCAAGAACGATGGATTACTCAAAGAAGGAGCTAGCTCAGCTTTCGCCCAGTATAATAAAGATCAGTTAACTCCGGTGAGGATTGAAGGAAGTGAGCATAATGCTGTTATTTCGGAATATAATGATTTAGGTAAGATAAGTACTTTTTGAAAGAGCTTTTTTGTCTTAACTATATATGGTAATGGTTGTCATTTATCAGTTTTAAATGGATTAACAAATTATACACTTTACACTTTTATTCTTATATAATTGCAAAACACTCATGTTTGATTTAGGATCAGCTTACAAATTAGTATCAATTGAATTCAACTTAATTGAGAGACATTAATCACACTGACCCTTTGCATAGTATTGGATTTTATTCAATTTAATTTGTTTTTCTGATTTTCAATTTGGAACACAATCTACTATATATATGTATACGTACGAGTATATGTAAGTTTTAAACATACGTAGTTGATGCATATAACTTTTATCATTAGTACAGATAGTCTCAAAATATCCTACCACTTATCATCTAATGAGGATAAGTTAATCACATTAAACAGCTATCGGCTCATCCAAAAAACGCTGCTGAACTTCTGGAGTATTCAATAATTGATTTTGATACTCAGCATATATTCTTGTTATAATAAATGTTAACGTTTTGTATATACGAAATTGGAATAATGCAGTGATATCGATCTTGTAGGTACATATAAGCATCGAGAATATATGCATGTTCATATATATGTACATATAAATATATGTGTATATGTAGTAACTAAAGAAAAAGAAACTTGATTAAGATTTAAAAGTTAAATATCGAAGCGGATTGACTTAAAATTATTTGATATTATAATGATGTTCAAAAAAGCCAGATTCCATGATCCAAATCCATGAAATGCATTTGTTACATCAAGCGCAATTGTCTTTCGACAGAACGACGTAGACTTTAGTTTCGTTTTTCGGTGAGATACATTTAATCATTATTGGCTCAGTTGTTATGAATTTCGTACTACCCCTTATTGAAAAGTGTTCGAAAAGTGGATAACTGATCAGTGTTTTCATAGACTTCGAAGGATAAACTGTTTCTAACTGAGAAGGTGAAAATTAAGGTTCCATGTTGTTTCCCGTCGGCTCTGCATAACAGGACTGAATAACACTCATGCAGTGGTTTTATCAGTAAAGAAATGTAAATCATAATCATTGTATTTGTAAATTTTAAGATCTTACTCTTAATCAGTAAAGATTCTACGCCCTATGAATGCTTTGCGCTGGTTGAAATGCACAGTTTTCCGAAGAGCTGACAAATGGATGTCTTTGTAAATTAGTGTTAGAGTGACGAATGAGGTAAGATCTTTAATGATGAACAGTAAAAAAAATTCGTACTGCATTTGTGGCACTGTTTTTTCCTTTTTGTAACTTTACATATGGTGGACTGTCATTTCGGCCTCTTTAAACCTTTTTGGAATTTACATTGAAAAATTTGCTTCGTAAACTTAGAAATAATTAAATTTCGCATTCTGATAGGACGTTTATAATTCAAGAAGTACTATGCTTTTGATTTTGGTTTCGGTTATCCATTTACATTCGATAAGGGACAGTACTTCTGGTTTAACGTTTGCTCAATTTCATCCTAGTAAATGACTGGGACTCACTGGGTATGCGTACTTTAAACAAATTATAGTTTTTCGTGCTAGAATAAATTTTGTAAATTTTGCATAATTTTTAAATTCATTTTACCATATAGACAAACAGAAAAAGTAAATCCTCCAAATTTAATTTAAAATCTAAGATTATCTAGATACACTGCAAATTATTACATTGATTTAACACTACGGAATTTGAACTGATTTCATTTCATTTTAGAGGCGGTTATAGAAATCAAAATCTCTGGATCTAATAGAACGTGGAACACACTTAGGATCTAATTTTTGAATTTATTAGAAATCGTTTGCGGTATTCATATTATTATTATAGGAATGTTACAACCAGAAAATACCTATTAAACTCGCACTGTTTTCTATGAATATATACATATGTATATAACTATGTAAACATGATACGTAGTGGGTAGCCGCGTCTCAAGTGGTAGTGTATTGGCACAGATAATAAACTTACCCAGATGTCGCATCCAAATACAAACAAATGTTGATCCTTTTTGCGATGAGCAAACAACGATGGGCAAACAAAAAGTTTTTCTGCTTCGCAAAGAAAAAAAACGGAAAACAAATTTTCTGTGCAAAAGCCCTTTCTTTTGCTTTGCGAAAAGCTTTCATCACCAGATGCCACCAGCGTGGAGTTTGTGACATACCCACAGCGAAATATATTTTTTGTTTTGATTGTATTCTCGTTTTTTTTGGCCTGGCCTGCGACTTTGGCACTGTGAGGAACAGACAGAGCAGAACCTACATATGTACATTAAATTAGGGTAGGTTAAGATGAGGAATAATTTTAATGCGATCTGCGATGATGTTAAGAATTTGTAGGTACGGTACAAAAAATCTAAATAGTAGGTACTGTAGGCTAACTTTATTTTACTCAACTTTATTCATATGTATGTATGTATGTACGTATTATAACATTGAGGTTGAGACAATTAATTTGTTTATTTATTCCCTAATTGTTTGAATACATCTGTTTTTATCAAATCCTTGTGATACTCCTACTCTCATTTATAGTATGTTTGGTCTTTACATTTTACATAAAAGAAGAGGTCTGATAGGTAGCCATAGCCACTCTTTTATTATTTTGTTGCTCATGCACGTTAAACAATAGGAAACAAAATCAACTCTGCTCTTAGACCACTTTAGTTAAAGGCATTTATATATGTGAAATTGCATTTGCAAAATATTTTTGTCTTTTAGACATTTACATAATACATATTAGAAGCATGTTTTTTAACTATTCACAGTGCCTTAACCAAAGTGGTTTCCATGGGACACGAACGCGGACGTGGCAGAATATTGACCCCCACCAGCTCCCTTACCTGAGTTTACATATTCATTAAATTTTTCAACTTTTTTGTCTTTTGTTTTGGATTCCTTTTCTTATTTATGTTCTTATAAATAAACCACTTACAATTTTTCCAAGGCAGAACTATCACAAGGAAATTGACTGTATCAATTTTGTGCGAATAACATTTATTTGTGGTTTCAAACCAATCTGGATAGTGGAAATTTGTTTTTGAGATACATTGATAAACTATATTTTCTCTAAGATTAGATACAAATGGACATTTCTGAAAGTAAGTGGTAAATACTTGTATATGAAGTTGACATATTTTGAAGTACTTGTCTGATGGTCAGATAAGTATTGGATTTTCATTCGAGTGTTCATATTTTTTCAATTTGATCAACATTTCCGTGAGATCGAAATTGTGTTTGTCCTTTGTCATTTCTTTGACACAGTTCTCAGGGGTTACGAATACCCTAACACTGTTGCTTGGGCGCGGGCGGAGAGGCAGAAGGAGGAGAAAGGAAAGTTTGCGATGTAGTGGTTTGAAACTCAGGTGTGTTTGGTTTCGATATTGACTCTCCAGGGGTGGGAGTCCGAATAGGACGGAGAGATTTTCTTCACTCGGAATGGATTCAGGTTGTGAATTTAAACGGTTGTTTTGTGCTTTGAAAACCCTACAACAGCCAAATCTACATGTCAGTGTTATGCCTTCACACGCAGATTTTTCTGATTGACTGAGTTCCAATTACACAAATGAAAGCTTGTCGTCAAGGATTCGAACCTTGACCCTCCGAGTGAGAAGCGATTGCTAGTACCACTACACCACGGCCACCCACTGTTTTAAAAAAACAGTAACCTGCAAAATACTTTGTGGCTATGTCATTCATTTCTGTCATTTTTATTGAAATCGTGTCTTCTATCGCTAGAAGTTCGGATTCACAATATTTGGCTAGACCTAATATGTTTTAATTTTTCTCTTACTCCTGTGTTAGGTCAATCTTTGTTTTATTTCCAACACAACATTCAAATCTAACTATAAATATTCAGAATCTTCTTCGCAATTAGAAAATGTTGACTTAAACAAAAAATTTAGAGCCATAATTTTGGCCAGTAATGAGCCAAATTCAGACGCGTTTGGATTATTTTTATTAAAATTGCTTGCTCTTATTTTTCCAAAAAGGTTTTCAAGTGGGTCCTGATTGAATTTGTTAACATATATATAATGTAACTCACAGCAATCATTGAATTGGCTGAAAAGTCCGTTTCTAAGAGAGGGCACCACTTGAATTAAATCCATACCATTTTCAGTTAGTACCAGCCTTCAAAAGATTCGTGTATAAATTTAACAGCTGTCGGACGATTAGTTCTCGAGATATACCGTTGTGAGTGAAGCAGTTTTGTTATTGTGAAAAAAAAAGATTCAAAGCAATTTCGTGTGTTGATTTATCATAGCTTTTTGATGGGAAAAAATGCAGCCGATGCAAAGAAATGGCTTGATAAGTGTTACCTGAACTCTGCACCAGGCGAACGAACCATTCGCAAGTGGATTGAAAAATTTAAAAGTGGTCATACAAGCACTGAAGATGATGCACGCAGTGGACGTCCAAAAGAGGCTGTTTCAGATGAAAACATCAAAAAAGTCCACAAAATGATTACGAATGACCGTAAAGTGAAGTTGATCGAGATAGCTGAGGCTCTGAAGATATCAAAAGAGCGTGTTGGATATATCATACACGAATATTTGGATATGCGAAAGCTGTGTTCAAAGTGGGTGCCGCGTTTTCTCACAGTCGATCAAAAACGACAAGGTGTTGACGATTCAGAGGAGTGTTTAAAGCTGTTCAACCGCAATAAAGCCGAATTTTTGCGTCGGTATGTGACAATGGATGAAACTTGGCTCCATCACTTCACACCAGAGTCAAGTCGGCAGTCAGTTGAGTGGCGAGCAGGCGACGAACCTCGTCCTCGGTTGGCAAGGTTATGGCATCCGTATTTTGGGATGCACATGGAATAATTTTCATCGACTACCTCCAAAAAGGGCAGACTATCAACAGCGACTATTACATTGCGTTGTTGGTGCGTTTGAAGGACGAAATCGCAGAAAAACGGCCGCATTTGAAGAAAAAGAAAGTGCTGTTTCATCAAGACAATGCACCGTGTCACAAGTCGATGAAAACGATGGCAAAATTGAGTGAATTCGGCTACGAATTGCTTCCCCACCCACCGTATTCTCTAGATTTGCCCCCCAGCGACTATTTCCTGTTTGCAGACCTCAAAAGAATGTTCACCGGAAAGAGATTTAAGACCGAATCGCCGAAACAGAGGCCTATTTTGAGGCTAAACCGAAATCGTACTACAAAACAGGTATCGAAAGATTGAAAAATCGCCCTCGAAGGCAACTATATTGATAAATAAAGTTGAATTTTGCAAAAATTTTGTGTTTTACTATAAAACGGCACTGACTTTTCAGCCAATGTGTTAATTCTTTTTTTATCATTAAAATACTTTCAATAGTTATAATCAGGCCCTTAAAGGAGAAGGGTTTACATTTTGCATCGATTGGCTGAATTTGTTTTAAATATGATTGTATTTCTTTTAAAAATCCAATATTTGAGTCATTTTGAATAAGTGCAAGTCTTCCATTCAATAAATCAAATATTTTATTGATTTTACTTATAAATTCTGCTGTTGGTCGCGCAAACTGTGCAGTTTTCTCTGGAAATTTATTCAAGCGCTGTATTGCATTAATTGCTAATTTCACATTAATTTTTTGAAATTCTGTGGGATCTATATGATCATATTTTAGTATTGGACACATTTTTGTGGTATTATTTCTTTCTGTATTACATATATACTCAATTATTTTCCAGCTTACAACTCCATCCAGAGTTTGTAAGTCTGATCTTAAAAGATTGTTTCTTTTACATTCCATACACTTTTTTTCTTTATAAAGAAAGGAACTGTTGTCCTCATCCAGCTTTAATTTATTGAAAAGGCTTCGATTCGTAGAGCCTTGGTCACAGCAAATGCCTCTTACGTATGGTCCCAGATTTCTACATATGTCAATACAGTTGTATACTTCAATTTCGAGCTGCTTTGTTGGTATATTGCTTGGACAGATTACATGATAAAGCACTTGTTTATATTTACCATATATACCATGAATCATGAATACGCAAACTGATTTCGCACACAAATCTAACCTTTGATTTTCTCCATAATCAACGAAGCCCTCGATTATGTCTTTAAATTTGTTATAGGTTAAATTCCCCTGGATACTCATCTCATCAAATATTAAAATGACTTCTTTATCTTTTGGTTCGAATTTCCTCAAAAACATTTTCGTTTAGACCAGGAGATAAACTTTTAAGTTATATCCATC
Source organism: Volucella zonaria (assembly GCA_963966105.1). Classification (NCBI taxonomy): domain Eukaryota; kingdom Metazoa; phylum Arthropoda; class Insecta; order Diptera; family Syrphidae; genus Volucella; species Volucella zonaria. Next base: position 1,519,875 of record OZ014531.1, read on the forward strand.
TATGCAATGAAGCTGGGTGTAGCAAGTGCAATTGCAGCTGATCGCGAAGAAAATTATATCCAGATGACGAACGGAAAAATATACATTGGCAAATCCACCTTTCTTCTTGGGTAAATTGTCGTTTGCCTTGTGATAAAATGAGTTTGCAAAATTTTTTCGAATTTTTATTTATATCATGTAAGAAATCTATTTTTTCTTCTATAATATTGTTTGCTTTTGATATTCTCTAAGCGGTGCTTCATCTTTTTTTTGGACTGCCGACTTTAATTGCTGGATATTTCTGAATTGTAGACTTTTTTTAGCTCTCTCTTTGAGGATTTTGTTAATTTTTTTCAGTCTACTTATTTGTTGCGTATAAAAAAATTTTCCCAAAAAATTTCAAATCGAAATGTGTAGTACAAATGTACAAAAGTATGGCCGTTTATGATTTTCAACATTATCACGGGATTCTTCGCACTTTATTCGTTACGACATTTCCTCTAAGTCAATTTTTTTCGCAACTTCTTTGTATTTGTGCCAAGGTACCTAATCAACCTGAAATAAACTTAAAGATTAACTCTTCAAAATTTTTACTTGACACACACAGTAAAATATCACTTTTCACTTCGAAAAAATACAATTTAAATATTTTTTACCACACCATAGATCTACACAGATCGAAACTTCGATCAACATAGCAAAATGAAAAACATAATTCTAATATGTGTTATGTAAATGTCTAAAAGACAAAAATATTTTGCAAATGCATTTTCACATACATAAATGCCTTTAACTAAAGTGGTCTAAGAGCAGAGTTGATTTTGTTTCCTATTGTTTAACGTGCATGAACAACAAAATAATAAAAGAGTGGCTATGGCTACCTATCAGACCTCTTCTTTTATGTAAAATGTAAGGACCAAACATCAAACATACTATAAATGAGAGTAGGAGTATCATAAGGATTTGATAAAGACAGATGTATTCAAACAATTAGGAAATAAATAAACAAATTAATTGTCTCAACCTCAATGTTATAATACGTACATACCTACATACATATGAATAAAGTTAAGTAAAATAAAGTTAGCCTACAGTACCTACTATTTAGATTTTTTATACCGTACCTACAAATTCTTAACATCATCGCAGATCGCATTAAAATTATTCCCGATCTTAACCTACCCTAATTTAATGTACATATGTAGGTTCTGCTCTGTCTGTTCCTCACCGTGCCAAAGTCGCAGGCCAGGCCAAAAAAAACGAGAATACAATCAAAACAAAAAATATATTTCGCTGTGGGTATGTCACAAACTCTACGCTGGTGGCACCTGGTGGTGAAAGCTTTTCGCAAAGCAAAAGAAAGGGCTTTTGCACAGAAAATTTGTGTTCCGTTTTTTTCTTTGCGAAGCAGAAAATTTTTTTGTTTGCCCATCGTTTGCTCATCGCAAAAAAGATCAACATTTTTTTGTATGGGGATGCGACATCTGGGTAAGTTTATTATCTGTGGTATTGGCTTTCAAATGGGACGGTTTGGGGCTCAATACCAAGCGGACGTCAACAAAATGTGTTGACTTACAAACTATTGTAGGTAGATCAAAAGGTTAATCACCGCGAAGATCTCATATGAGGATATAGATATAACATATAATACTATTATTTCTAAGAAAGGCACTACTTTTATGAATTCACGTAGTGCCTCAAACTGATTTAAGTCATATTTTGGGTTTTGGCAGCTTTTTTTTAGTCTGCCAAGAGCACTATTATTGTCAAATGCAACAGCCTTGCTTTGTTTCCTATTTATGCTCATGTAGTAATAAACCCAGGCTGGGGGCTGTTCATAGGAAACAACCAATATCTTTGGATAAAAACAACGATCTGATACACACATGGAACGTTCAAATCTTGAAATGGTCAAAATGCCCTATTTTGATTCCTATTGAAAATAACACCTTTAAAATTTATTTATGGTAACAAACATGGTATCGTTGAACTCATAGTTATGAGTAGTTTAATTCTTTCAAATAAACGCTGCCCTAAAATGAATAGGTGCGAGTATGTCAAAAGTTATTGAAGATCAAAATTGATTTTTTTTTTTTAATTTAAAATTTTTACTGTCATCATTTCTTTCAGAAAAATATGTAATTAACCCCCATTTTGAATCTTTAAAACATGTACATAGGATTTACAAATAAACAAAAGTCAGGTCATTTCATCTCAAGTTACTAGTTTTCAAGATACGACCCAACTTATTGAAACAGTAAAACATTAAATGAAAATCCGTCCCCATAAATAAGAGTCTATTGTGGTCAAGTCCGGAGACCTTGGAGGCGACAGAATGGGTCTATCCCGACCTATTCACCAATATTATTACACGCGACCTAACCACTCTCCAACTGCATGACCATAGTGTGCGAAGACGCCATCCTGGTTGTACACAATGGCTGTTCTTTGTTGCAGTGGTATATCACCTAATAGTTCTGGTAATTTGTCTCGCAAAAATTACTGGTAGAGATCGAAGCCGATAGGGTTACCCAATATAACTACCCACCCACATATTCAGCTCCTGTACAATGATGGAGTGCATATGTCTTTTGAATGAAGAATTTTCTAGATGTAAGTTCTGCTGGGATTTTTTTTTTTTTATAATTGGCTCGCGCTCAATGGATTTTGGTACCCTTAAGATGTTTGCGCACAGCGCGGGCGGACTGGGATTTAAATTTCGCTTTGTGTTTTGGAAGTATTAAATTCCACTCTGTTGTAATGCTGTTTATATCGTACTGAAGGTCATTAAAAAAATGTCGTGTTTCGAGATATTTCGCGAGCTGACGGTTTATCTTGTAGGAGGAGAGAGAAGTGGTTTTGCCAGTGTGGAAGAACACCTCTTCAGCAGAAGTGGAGATATACCATTTGGACCAACGGATTTGTGTATGTTAACATCTTTAAGTACTCGTGTAGTAGGAGTTCAATAGTTGATTGAAGATTCGACGCACTCAAGTGTAAGCGGAGCCAAAGCACAATCTGGAAGTGTTGAGCTGGCCGCAAAGTATGCAGCAAGCAGATTGGCCTTATCCAAAGAGCTGACAGCTGGAATGTCATTATAAATGAGCATTGGGATGCAGGATGAGGCAGAATTTCTGATGTTTTTGACAAACGACCGGAAGTGTTTGGGACATTATAGTATTTCTTGCCTCAGTTTTTGGTCGTATTGAAATTTCACACGCTTAGAAAGACGTTGCAGTCATTCCTGGCTCGTTTGAACTTTTTTTCGGTTTTCTTCTGTCGGATTGGTATTGAAGGGCCGAAAAAACATTTCTCTGACCGGACAACCTCTTTACAGCTCGAGTCGTACTACGCCTTTCCTCATTCCAAAGAGAATAGTGTCTCTGATTATATCAGCAGGGCCTCCACGTCGAAGAAACATAACGACCAGTTAAAATTCCTAAAAAAGCTGTTAAGTCCGCTTTCTCGTATTGCCATGCTTTTCTTTTAGGAATCTTTGCTCTAACTGTGTGGCCGGAATACGAGAAATTAGCTGATATGACACAGTGGTCCGGCGAGCCTAGAGGGGATAGAACATCGACCTTATACTTATCAGGGTGAGAAGATAAATACAAGTCCAGAGTGTTGGCGGAATGATTATCAACATCTGGTATTCGCGTGGACTCCTTTACAAGCTAGGTCAAGGTGTTTTCCGCAGTGAAGATCTCAACACACCGTGCTTCGGGTTTTGTTTTTCCCGAATGTTGAAGCCACCCAGAATTGTGTATATTAAAATCGCCCGTAATAACGATTTCCGTATGTGGATACAGGGATACAATTCTTTGGATAGAGTCAAACAGCGCATTAAACTCGTTATAGGTCGAATTGCTGTCCAGTTTGGTGCTTCTCTGAATAAAGCAGTAGTGGTTAACTTCCTTACGGAGATGGAATTATAACCACATGAAATTGAATTCCGGATTGGAAAACAGGGATTACATTGCGGTGGAGTTTGGTAAGTTAGATCACTACGTACATAAATGGCGAGACCACGGTAAGAAAAGAATAATGGCATTAGTTCGTAGCCAAGTAATTTCAGATCCGAGGGATCCGAGTGGTGTGGGCTGCGATTTACCTGTGTTTCGCTAAATGCCAAAATAGCTGGTTTGTATTTACAGACGTCGGCGTACGCATAAAAGTGGTTACTTTTTAGCCCGCGTTGTTATAGGTGTTATGCCCTTAAGGTCCGTGTCCATTTGAGAGCATTATCGCTAGCAAACCCTTGAAACTCTGTCCATTTGAGAGTAAAAATCCAGAAATGTTTACCAATATAAATACAAAATTTTAATTAACAAAAATAATAATTATTATCGCACCTGGTTTCTCAAATTACATTTTTTTTTAATCTCCTTTTCAGAGCACAAGAATCGTTTCGCCACTTTCTTTAATATTGAACTTTTTTTGTTACTATTACTAAACCCAGGCTCAGTTGTATATTCCTTAAAGTTCCGGTCTATTCGTATTTCCTCTAATGTTTTCTCCTGAGAGTTCTTGGTTGATGAACTTGAATGCCATTTGGTTACAGAGGTGATCTAGTATCATTGAACTATTCGTCAGAGCTTCAAATTCCCGTCTGTACGGCTCAAGATTATAGTAGACGACCAAATTCCATCTGTTGTGTATTAAATTAATAGTTCTCTGCTGTTCAAAATGTAGTCCAGGTTGTGCTTTGTTGAATACAGCAATTTCGAGGTCCTTTTCTGCCACTATTGGCAATAGTAAACCTATCAGTAATAATGAAAGTAGTGCTGAGCGGAAGGAATGTTGCTTCCTTTGTTTTATTGGTCGCTCTGCTTTTCGAACGGTGAGCTGTGCTGGTCTGAATTGGCCTTCTTGGTGTTCTACGTTTTCCTTTTTTTCCACCTGGCTTGGCATCGTAAGCTAATTCGTAGACGATAAGCTGTTATCCTTTGAAGCTTACGGAAAGAATATGAGTGTATTATTTGTTCAATAAAAGTTCCCGTTCGTTCAGTCGTTCAGTAATGGCTAATGAGGTTAACTTCTTTCTTTCTTCTTCACGTGGAGTGTTATTTTTATAAGGCGATGGTCATATTGATTCCTTACCATGTAAAAATTTTAGACCATAGATCCATAAGTTGTGATCCTGTAGTTTTTCTGTCGAAATCCCTCTTGACAAGACATCTGCTGGATTATCGTGTGAGCTGATATGCTGCCACTGAGTACAGTTGGTTAGCCGCAATTCGCCTTTCTACGAAGGTTTGAAACGAATCTGCCTTAGAATTAATCCAGCTAAGCACAATTTGTTCGTCTGTCCAAAGAAAGATGCTTGCTTCATAATTTTTTAAATGTCTTGAAATCTCAGCAGCTAACAAAGCTGCACATAGCTCTAAACGAGCAATGGTTATTGATTTAGTTCCTGTTAAGGTTTTGGTAACTGAGTTTACTCGAGTTTGGGAGCATAGTAATCGGACTATGATTCTGTCATCCTTGTTGGTCGACCTTATGTATACCGCATCTCCGTACGCCTCTTCTGATGCGATGGCAAACGTCTGTATTTGTACTGAAGAGGGAACACATTGTACGAATACGTGTCTTGGGATTTGGAATTTATCTAATTCTCGTAGACCGTCACGATACTTGCACCATCTAGTATACATTTCGATAGATAGAGCATCGTCCCCATCGTATTTCAGTTCCCATAACTCTTGGAGGAATAATTTAGCAACAATTACTATTGGCGCGACTATTTCTAGCGGATCAAAGACTCGTGCTGTGTCAGATGCAACTGATCTCTTGGTGAGCATTTTTTGAGACATGCAGATGGTTTTTATGCAGAATAAGTCCGATTTGGGTAACCATATTAATCCTAGAGCTTTGATTAATCCCTTATTATTGCCATCATCAAGGGGTACCTCCTGATCCTCCAATTGCACGTTTGCCAATAGCTGTTGATTATTCCAACACCATTTTCTTAACTTGAACCCTCTCTCTCGAAGAAGTGCTGGTAATTGGGCCTGAACGTCCTTCGCTGTGGTTAAGGTATTTGCACCGGTCATTATGTCGTCTACGTAGAAATCTCTTCGCAATACTTCTAAACCTAATGGATATTTCATGACACGATCTTGGGCCAGCGTCTGTAAACCCCTCGTTGCCAGGTATGGGACTGAAGTTGTTCCGTGGATTACAGTATAAAGCTGATAGCATTTAAGGGGTTAGTTCGAATCTGCTCTCTACCAGATTAAATGGTACCGTTTATCTGCTTCCCGCAAACGTATTTGCCGATACGTCTTTTGAATGTCGGCCTTTATTACAAATTTCGGCAATCTGAAGTGCAACAAGATTGTGAATAGCTCGTCTTGTATAGTTGGTCCTGCATGCATGATGTCATTTAGAGATACATTCGACGATGTTTTAGAGGATGCGTCGAAAACTACTCGTAGCCTTGTGCTGCTAGTATCCGGCTTAAGCACGCTATGATACGGTAAGAAGTAGGGTGGTGTTTCAACAGAGTTTTAGTCAATTTCTTCCATATGGCCTAGCTGTATTGTTCTCTTAATTCAGTATTTTGCGTTAATTTGCGCTCTAAAGCATAGAATGTCCATGGATGTGCCCAACTTGTCTGGATCGTCGACAAATGGTAGACTTACAATGAACGTTCCTGTATTATCTCTTTTAATTGTTTAGCTGAAGAGCTCCATGTGGTAGACACCACAAGTTGCAGCTGGTGAAGGTTCTCCAATTGCTCTCCCGGTGACTATCCTATTTTTGTGGAGAAGCTTATTACATTAGGTAGTAGAGGTCTGCATGAATGCATTCATTTACTTCTCTCAATGGGTACAAGTAGTTCAGTGTATTCTATTCACTGCAGTCATATAAACTAATGTACTCTAAAAATGGGTACCACTGTTCAAGAGACAAACACTGCACAACATTCCAACACAAGATAACGGATCGAATGCACTACTTGATTTCTCTTTCGCGAGTGGGTGCTTCATTCAAACAAAATGAGTGCATGTTAAACTGTTCACCTACACCGAGTACACCGAATGTTTCGAATACTTCGAATATTCGGTGTACTTGGTATACAAAGATTCAAATTCAGTGAAGAGAGAATATAAATAAAAAAGCACAATTTTTTGAGAAGATAAGAGTTTAGCACTTGCAAGTTTTAAGATTTCTGTTACTCCCCCACCCTCACCCACCCCTATTCAAAATGTTTCTTAATTAAATACAAGTGAAAGGGGAATATGTTAATTTTTAAGGTTAAAAAGTGTTCTGTGAATCTATGCAATATACAAACTTAACGGTGGACAGAATGGGTAAATGACATCTCTATTAAAATAAATAAAACAACAATTAGATGGATTTTTTCAACATATATTATGATCTTCTTTTATATCATTACAAATGTCGGACGTTTTTACGTTATAATTCAAAAACATTATTTGGTTTACCAAAACTGAGTCGGTCGCAATTAGACTACGTTTTTCGGAAATTAACTGTCTAGCCGAAGGAAAAACTATTTTACAACTACTCCTATATAATAGAGGAAACTCTGATGCATAAGCCACCACTGCAAAACATTGAAATCGTCGTTGGAAATCACATGTTTTCGTAGTCGTGGATTTTTTAGTTTAACTTATCAATTGAATTAATTATCTCTACAAGTGGAATAAAGTCCGCAAAGAGGTCTTTATCACTTGATAACAAGCTGTGCAACTCTTCATTTATCGATTGTTCCACCGATTCAGCAGCTTGCTCAGGCAATTCGTTTTCATAACTTTGTATTAAGCGTTTGCATTCATCTTTAATAGTTTGTTTTTTCCTCCTTTACTATGCAGCCTGTGTACAGAGACAAGTGCACACCGAGTAGTCGGTGTACTCTATGAAGTGTACCCGTTTGATATGAGTGCACTGAACTAAATGTTTTGTTATCAATGGGTGAAGTACTCACTCGCTAATCGAATATCAAGTGATTCATTCATTTGATTTTTCAAGATGTGAATACAATGAATGAGGTACCATAAAAAAATGGAATTATTCGAATGTTGATCTGTAAGCCGGAGTCAAGAATCGCGCTGACTACCCCTGGATGCTTGTGGAACTGGGTTTGCAATATTCGTCGAGGTCTGATAGCAGAGAGTTTTGGTTGATGATGTAGGCAATGGCTGCATAGTTTGTGTCGTTTTATTGTAGATGGTTTAATCGATAATGAGCCGCACGAAAATAGCTGATGGGCTCCCTTGCATATTGAGCAACTTGATGTATTATAGGAATTGTAGGTCTCGGCAAGGTTCTCCTCCTCGTGTTGTCTTGTGCTCTCGTGTTCCTGGAGCACAGCGCTTCTAGTGATTGAAATCGAGTCTCTAAGAACTTTAGGAACCTTTCCATTGATTGTAGTTCCCTTGATTTGGTTAACGATTGCTCATATAATCGAGTCTCTTCAATAAGATGTGGAGCGGCAGTGGATCCCAGTTGTCGATTACAATTCCTAAGCTCTCCAGACAATGCTGACACTTTTGAGTTGTGTCATGTAGTGACTAGATTATAGCAGCAGGGGTTGCTTTTGATGTATGAGATGGTAGCGATTACAGTCGATTTATCAGAGCGGAGACCAGCAGCCATATGTTGTTGTAACTGTCTTTCAGTAATTTACAAGCCGATACGTAGTTGTCGTCTGACAGAGCCACATGCCTAATGACTCGTTCTGCTTAGTTTTTAGGTAGTACATTTTTTCGCAGTTTTACATAGATTGCTTGGGTGAACAGGTTGTAAAATGGTGTCCATCGCAAGTAGTCCATAAAATTTTGGCAAAATCATCTGTGGTAAGTTCATTTTGGAGTTGGTAGGTTCATAGGACTGCTGTGGTGCAGGTTTGTTAGCTAATGTTTCTGCCAAAAGAAGAAGTGCTTAGTGCACCTCACTTTCCAGTAGAATGTATTGCTCGATGCCATATCCGATGTCCTGGATGTCATCTATGGATGTTTTCAATTTGTGCCCAATATCTACATATGGTTTTTTGTGCATTTTGTAAAACTCTACGTAGCGATGGCATTATTGATTGTTGTCTTCTCATTTGCCTCACATCACATAGTCGTTACCTTGGCTTGAGTGTGTAGCTGGGGGTTGTTGCTGTCGTTCTGCCCTGTCTGCCTATCCTACCTGCTCGATTGTAATCTTTGGACGATCTTCATTCTTACTCGTGCTAGTCCTTTTTACTGGTTGCTTGAGCCTCTCAATGTGGTTTAAAAACTCTTCGCTGTACTGTGTGTACACCTGCTTCACCGCGTCGTAGTATCTTTTTGTGTAATATGGGTGCGCCAATTAGTGTGCGAAACTCTCCCTGATTTCAGTATCAGTGGATTCGAAATGGTTCCGAAGTTCCTCCAACTTACTCAACCGTTCGATGTAGTAGTTGAAGACCTTCCTCAATGAACCATCCTTCTTATAATTTGTTATCACCTGCTGTATTTGCGCTCCAACTAATTCTTGAAGTTCAGCCTTCTTGTCCATGGTGACTGCTGATAAATATTAATGTTAATGCTTTTAATGTTTGCAAATCAAGTGGTACACCTGAATCACGTCGGGGTCATCAAAATGTAACGGTTGTTTTACCGTCTCAGACGGCCAGATCATAATTCTTGTACTATGACTGGCAGTGGTATTTGCTAGTGATTCACTAGAACACCTCAAAGGATTGTAGATATGTCAACAGCCCTTCAAGCGGACTCACCTGAAACTAAAAAAAGTCCTGCTTAACTGAATGACAATATCTGAATTAATTTTATTTTATTTCAAGATTTATACACAAAAATCGCTTAGTCTATAGATTTACAAATGCAAGAAAAACGGAAATATAATTGATGAATATATAAATTGAACCGTGCGTGTGCAATGTGCATGGGTCGGGTTACATTATACATATTTGAAACAAAATGTGCTGATAAGTAAAATAGTATTAAACTAGAGACAAATTACAGTGTGGCAAACAATTGAGTGTATTATATGGAAAATTAATTTACAGCATGATAAGAAAGAAAAATTGTTGATATTTATTTAGTAATTATGGTTTCTGAAAACTAAACAATAAGAAATATTGATCAGAAGTAATATCCTGTGTTGTTGTTTCAATGCATGCAAACAAATGACCTATATGGATCATGGGTTATAATAAAATACCGCTAATAGCAAACAGTGCATCAACAAAATTCATACTCACAATCCACTATCCATCAGTGGTTACATGCACTCAGTCATTGCTTTTGCCGTATGACAGCGTTATACAGCAACTGTCAGTCATTGGTTTTGCCGTAGGATAGTGTTATACAGCAACTGCAGTGACTGGAGTCTAAGCAACATCATTAGACCATTGTTTGTTTTTTTTCTTTTGGATGATGTATGTACTACATGTAACTGTAATGAACCAAAAAAATATATAAAATGAAATAAAAACTTATGTTTATCAGCTAATAAAGTTGAACTTTTTCATTTATTTTCAATGTGAAAAGTCATTCTTGACATACTGTATACGAGGGCGGGTCAATAAGTCCGTGACTTTTGGATTAAAACAGATTTTTTGATAAAAAAATAATTTTATTTTTCAACGTAGTCTCCCTTGAGCTCTATACACTTTGTCCAACGCTTCTCCAATTTTTTTTATCCCTTCCAAAAAAAATGATTTGTCGAGGTCCTCAAAATGACGAGATGACTTCATCATTGGAGTCAAATCTTTTTCCACCAAGCCATTTGTTCAGGTTTGGGAACAAGAAGTAGTCCCTCGGAGCCAAATCTGGAGAATAGGGTGAATGAGGGAGCAATTCATAGCCCAATTCATGGATTTTTGCCATGGCAACTGCACATGTGTGCACCCTTGCATTGTCTTGGTGGAAAAGAACTTTTTTCTTGGCCAAATGAGGTCGTTTTTTTTTCAAATCGTCATTGAATCGGTCCAATAAGTTGGCATAATATTCCCCATTGATTGTTCTTCCCTTTTGAAGGTAGTCAATGTGGATTATCCCGCGTGCATCCCAAAAAACAGTCGCCATAACTTTATTGGCTGACAAACCCACCTTGGCCTTCTTTGGCGCCGATTCACCCTTAGAAACCCACTGTTTTGACTGTTGTTTGTTCTCTGGTGTGTTGTGATGGATCCATGTTTCGTCCACGGTTACAAAACGGCGCAAAAACTCCTCCATATTGCGATTAAACAACGCCAAACCTTCCTGTGAAGTTGTTACACGATTGCGTTTGTGGTCGACTGTGAGCAAACGCGGCACCCATCTTGCGGAAAGCTTTCTCATGCCCAAGTGATCATTCAAAATTGAAACCACTGAGCCATGCGAGATCCCTACGGCTTCCACAATCTCTCGCACTTTCAATCTTCGGTCGGCCAACACCATATCGTGAATTTTTTCGATTGTTTCGGGTGTAGAGACCTCAACTGGGCGTCCAGGACGTTCGGCATCTTCAGTGCTTGTACGGCCACAACGAAATTCAGTAAACCACTTTTTTACCATTGAAATCGATGGTGCAGAGTCCCCATAGTATTTATCAAGCTTAGCCTTGGTCTCGGTAATGGTTTTTTTTCGCAAGAAATAATGCTTAATAAGCACACGAAATTCACTTTTTTCCATTTTCTCCTCAAATTAGTGAGTAGTCTGATAAAAATAGCTGTCAAACACAAACTAACTGACGCAGCAAGTTTAAATTTTGACAGGAGTCAACTGACAAATGCCTGTTGACAGGAGCAGTGTTGCTGTTTCAGTAAAGAGGTCAGAAATTCAAAAATGCACGGAATTATTGACCCGCCCTCGTATCTCGGCCAAAAAAACGTTTGCCTTGCTGATCACGTATCCCTTAACTTCCCATTAACTCTTTTCAACCTCTATTAAGTACTGATGATCAGTGACATCGATACAAAGAACGCGTTAGAATTGATGTTCTAGGTTTCACCTGCACGAAAGCTCTGGTTTGATAAATCACACATGTACAATAGCAGCGGCACTTGTGGGTAACGTAGAAGCGAAGAACGTCGAAGAAAAGAAAGACCATTAGAAGCGAACGAAGTTTAACAAAAAGGTAAAGGAAAGTGTTAAGCCAACAAGATCCGAACAGAAATCTGTCGAAATGTCCAAATATATTTAGAAGTAAAGTCACAGTTGGTGATGAGAATATGGAAAAACCACTTCTGCAGTTAACAGTCTGCAGGGGAGTCGTCTCCCCTTTATCAGGCAGAACAAACCAATCTTTTCAAGTTTGGTGATGAATGCCAAGATTGAGAAAGAACAAAATGAAGTAAAGATATCAACATCTAAACTGAAGTATGAAAAGGCTGTTGTACCGGATGAGCCGGTATATTAAGGCTGCACCAACTTATTTCTCAGATTTGGTCGGAGGGACGTTTGCCTGATGAATGGAACCTTAGAATCACTTGCCCGATAGACAAGCAGAGACAGTTTCTTACGACAACACCATACAACGACAGCTAGAATTTTGAGGTTGTTAGGAATTTTACTTACCTCGACTCCTGTATTAACTCTGATAATGGCACATCATTAGAAATGAAGCGAAGAGTTACACTTGCTTCCTGAGCTGCAGTTCTGCAACATGTCTCTATTTCTAAATTTTCTATTTCTTGTATCTACACTGAGTTTTATGTTTCAGACGCTTTATTTGGCTGTCATTATAGTAAACTATTTTAAATTTTTTTCTTTTCACACGTTGAATAGTTAACTTGGTTGGCACGTATTCAAAATTAAACAATCAACTTCTTCGCAGTTGCAGGGGTGCGGGTATGTCGTCTTAAAGTTCTGGTAACTTCAAATTTGCAAACTTCAAATAAAGATCCGAATTAAGACTTGTTGGAAGTACTAATTGGTCTGTTGTCCAATATTTTAACTTTTGTTTTCTGATAACCGTTAAAACAGATAACGCGTATAATTGCTACGTATCTGCATTATTACTTGTGAGATTGACTGAGTTTACGGATCAAATAACTTTCTTTGGCTATTTTTTTTTTTGGATCACCTCGTTAGTGAGGCCAAAGTCATTCTGTGGTCTCTTCGAACAATGGTTGGTACATGAGTCTCAGTTGTTCTAATTATCAAAAACAAAAGTGTGCCAAATAGTGTAATAAAAAACCATTTTTTCTTTATTTCTGAGAGGACAGCGAAACAGGAACATCATATACAATATTTTATTTACTTATATATATCCTCTTACAAACAAAGTCTCATGTTGAGCAACTTCTTATAATTTTAAGCCTATTCACAAATAGTTAAATAATTGCCAAGCCAGTTAATTTGGACCCCATTAAAGGCTTTGATGAATCTGTATACATATATGGTAATTTTATAAGTTTCGAGATTTGCAGAAGTCGATTTACCGCTTATAAATCCATGCTGAAACTGCCAAATATGGTTCAAACAGCGAAATAAAATTGTATTTACAACAGGTTCAAATATTTTATGAATTAGTTGCGTTTTTTTTTAAGAGCAATATATAGTTTTTCTCCTGTTTTTATATGTCCACATCGAGATTTCAAAACATGTATAGGCAGTTTGCTGACAAACATAACCCGGAAGTCATGACACTGAACTCTTGGATCAAATGCATCCAAATGTTAATAAAATAGAATAACAGGGCTCCTGTAAGTTTACATTGGAACGATAAAATTCAGGCTGAAAACAACAGCTAACTCGAATATGTTCCCGCAATTAAATAAACTACAATATTTCGGGGGAAAGATCGAAACAGCTTTTTATGTGTAAAGATCCCTCGTACGGCAAACATCGAAAAATTACTATTAAAAGAAGGCATAGATCCAGGAGAAGCTGTCGATGATGACAACTTCTTTGTGATCGATAATTCGCTAAAGCCCAACTTTCAGAAGTCGGAATCAGAAACCATTCATTTTAGGATGCCTTTGTCTGGGTCCTCTACGAACACCAGAAGGAATTGTGGGCCAACCACTTCCTTGTCGAAATATAGTCAGATACCTTGGGATCTGACCGATATCTATTTTAGTAAACATATACATAGATGTTGCTTTTGTCAGTGTCAATGGCGCTTTTGCCATTTCGAAAACAGACTATTCTACAGCAGAAAAAGTAAGGATTTGTTCCCGAAGTTTTCTTTACATCGCTTCTATGTAGATGCGCCTTGCTCAGAATACGAGATGATTCTATGTGCTTTACCAGGCTTGAGTATTGGTAAATTTTCTTTCAAAGTACGGATTCTCAGAAGGATTTTTTTTTTAAAGAATTTAACACTCAAATGGGTATTACTACACTTATAATGTCTGAGCATATGTTAAGTTTTTAAGAAAATGGGGCAGAGAGAGAAAGAACGATTTTTGGGCTCAGTTGTTATTTCGCTCCATGGGTCGCATCCAACATTTAATGGGGAGGCTAAATTATTAGTGTAATTGGACTTGTTAAATTCTAGACAACCACTCATTTTACCTGAATTTAGTTGCCTAAAAAAAAAAGAATGCCGTTCATAGATTAAGCCTGGGTAGATAGGATGAAGAAAAATATTTTTCACCGCTATAAATAAAAAATTCTCTGAGTACTAAATCCATTTAGAAAATGAGCGTTAAATTTTTTTTTTCTAAATAATAAAGATTGGTAAAGGTTACGAGGATAAATGTATAGTATATGCATGAATATGTATTTATGTGCGTATGTATTTTTTCATTAGGTTAGTAAGAAGTAGGTAACTCTTATGTAATTTTATATTGTAAAATGATTTTAATTAATTATGTTTTTTTATTAGGAAGCGGACGATTTTACGATCCTCGCACGAAACAATCGTTTAAGTACGACCACTTGCGAAAAGAAGCCACTGATTATCAAAATTTAGAAAGTGATGTTACTACTGAGCCCTGGCGTTCTGCATTAGACATCGAAGCTATTGCGTATACTTCAAATCATTACAGACACGGAGTATGTACAGAATCAGATAAAAACAATTGTCTATCCATATTGCATAATTTAATTTTTCTTAAAGGTCTGCTCAGTTTTTGGAAAATCACAAGGTAGTCAAATTACATTAACCATCTGTATTGAAGATCATCAATTTCAGCCGAAAAATTATTGGAATGGTCGATGGCGGTCCCAGTGGCATGTCAGTTTTCAGCCAGGCAGTGGTAGTGCAGAACTTAAAGGTGTCTTAAAAGTGCAGGTACATTATAACTTAAGAAAAAAAAGCGTAACCCTCGACAGTATTGTAATAATGCAATGATTAAATTTTTTGTAGGTTCATTACTACGAAGACGGTAATGTGCAATTAGTTTCATCGAAAGAGTGCCGAGATGCTCTCGTAGTAACTAATGAACAACAAACCGCCAGAGAAATTATTCGACTAATTGAAGAAGCTGAAAATGAGTATCAACTGGCTATATCTGAAAACTACCAGACAATGTCCGACACAACATTTAAGGCAATGCGTAGGCAACTGCCAATCACAAGAACTAAAATAGATTGGACCAAGATCGTTTCGTATAGCATCGGTAAAGAACTGAAAACGCAATAAGACATAAAACGCAATTGTTCTTTTTCTTTAAATAAACAAAAAAAGGAAGATAATTATCGAACTTATAATTTCGTTAAGCAAATACTGGCATTTTAGCTGAGCCAGGTAAAAGCAACAACTCATGCGGATGCCATCAAATAAAACAAAAAAGTTGTATTACTTATGCAAGAAACTAAATAATGACATGTATGTGTGTTTGGGTTTCGTCTGTTTTCAATTATTTTACATTTTCCATAACCATTCTGTTTGATTATCCATTGGTAATGTTATTTTTTATATTTGAATTCGTTTATAAAATAAACTATATACATTTTTTAAATACATATATTTTTATCAGTAGATAATAAAGCAATTCTTCATACCACAAATTAATCAAATAAAATGAAAATAAAAGAAAATTTATTTACATTTAATTAAAATAGTGGCATTTTACTTTTGTTTTGGTATAAAATAAAATTTTTGCAATGCCATTGGCCCATGTTGTTCGAATTGCGTCCAAAATTTTCCTTCGTTTTTTTTTTTGGCAAAAAAAGCATGAATAAAATTTTAAATACAATTTAAAAAAGAAGTTACAGCAAACATGACCTAGTAAATAAAGTCGTCAATTTGTTAATATTAAAGAGATATAGTTTTTTTTTTTAATATTTATATTGTATGTATCTATTCGACTCCCAAGTTGTCATTGAATCAAATCGGAGTAATATGAAATGAACGTTAACAAAAGCGAGACAAAGGTTGAATACAAATAAATAAAACTACTATGTGTAAATAAACATTAAAGGAAATTGTATCGCGTTGTAAAATAGCAACGATTTCGTATTATATTGCAATCATTTTGGTTTTTTTTCCAGATTTTTATAAATATTAGCAATTTCAGTGTAAACCAAGAAAAATAATAAAAAATACCCTAATTTTAGTTGCTCTGTAACATTTTTTTGTTCTTCATGTGAAAGACCATAACAAATTTAGCTTTCTGCCTTTTTGATTAGAAACCGTTTTTCTGGTTGTGATTTTACTTCCAAATCTAGACGGTTTAAAACCCATCCTAGCTCGTCGGACCTTGTAGCCCAAAAAAACATGGTACCTATAGTAAACACTTTTCTTTAGTATCCGAGTATAAACATACGTTTTTAAATAAAAATCACCTTTATCCTTGGGACCCTTAATAGAAACCTCAAATTGTGCTGTCTGTCCATCGCAGTAATTCTTCTTTTCATCAGCTAAGTCAAATCCAATATCTTTGATTGGTTCACCCAGAAGACTTACTGCACCTGCCAAAAAATCATTATTTTCATCATTTATTTGATCGGAGACTACTCATTTACATACCTTTGTGTTGTCTGATAGTTTGAAGAGCAGATTTAAAGTACTCAGTGCTTCGTATTCGTTCCTGGATTTTGTAGCGCATGTACATGACAGCAGATATGGAGCCAATAGCCCCATAGACAGCTATTTTCGCAAGTGTTGCGTTAGAAGGAAATCCCATTTTACTTAATTTAAACACTTCTATTTATTCATTGAAACTAAGAAAAGAAAGTCATTAAACATCGTATGAAGCAAAATTTTCAGGATTTAATATACCGGCAGTCAACAGCTGATTATAATTTTTCGAGACTCGAATACAAAGCAGCGTGTATGTAGTTAGCAGATAAGGTAATAAAATACAAGGCAACGCCTTGCGCATTTCTCCCTACCGCTGTATTTATTTGTCCCACTTTTATGACGTAATTGAAGATCAAATTCAAATTTTTATGAACTCATAGAAAAAAGGAATTCAAGTGAATCATGAATGAAAAGAGTGTTAAATGTGCGCATTCATCTAAAAAAATAACAAGAAACTCATTTAAACTTGTATTGACGTGGAAAAAAAACCAATTTCATAATTATTTGCAAAATACAATAATTTCTTTGTTAATTTTACTTTCTTCGTTTACGTTGCTTCGTTTTAAAACGAACGTTTAAAAAAATTACAAATGACAAAACATTAAAACAAATATAAATATATTGAGAAATATAAGGTAAGTATGTCGTTGAACCCCCTCTGGGGGGTGGGTGGTCGTGGCTGAAGTGGTAGTGGACTTGCTTCCAAATCGGAGTGTTCGAATTCCAGCCTCGCCTGAAAGACATTCATTTTTTTCAGTTAACAAAAATCAAATAAGATGAGTAGTTGACTAGAAATCAGGGATGTGGCGGATGTAGATTTTTGATGTTGATCCGGGTCCGGATATTAAAGGGCTCACATCCGCGGATGCTGATGCGGATGCGGGTGTAACTTTTTGGTACATAAAAACATTAATTATTACTATTTTAGCCATTTTTATTTAAACGAAAAGAAACTTTTAATACTTAAACATAAATATAGGTGCGTTATATTTAATGAACAGCAACTTGGCTGGCTTTTCTAGGTCTAGGCGATTTCGCAAAGGGTCGTAAATTAGTCCCGCACCACTAAACAATTGTTCACTAGGAACACTGGCTGGGGGTGGTGACTGGTGACAAATATCTTCGTGCTATGGCAAATAACATCTTAAACTCTTTATTATCTTTATACCAGACAAAAGGACTTTCCGATACATTTGTCTTTTTTTGCTGCGATATGACGCTAACTCCTTTTTAAGGTCTGTTCCGGGACTGTCTGATCTTTGAATAAGGTCGTCATCTTCACTTGACGAATCTAGCATCGCTTCCAGATCACTTATTAAACAGGGTTTCCTAGCGGTACCGGACGTGCTAGGTTGTTCTGAAGAATGGTCAATTGATTGCAACAAATCCAATGAATCTTCCATTCTCATTCTTCTAGATTGGTTGTAGTTTGGAGAACATGTGCTGTCATGATCATGAAGACAGTATTTCTTCTTTAGTCTTTTCTTCTGTCAACGGTTTGAAAAATTTGTGCTTGTAGCGTGGGCCTAAATAAGTGGGTATACAAAATAAATGATTTTCGTCCAAGACTGAGAATTTAGAAGACATTTCCGTTTTTAAAATGGTGACTGCCAGCCTAATCGGATCAGAGTCCTGTGATCTAGTTAAATGGTCATCCATTTTTTTCATAAGTATTTGAGTTATTGGAATTACAGATGATATGAGTGTCTCAGTGCTGGTTAATTCCCATGTCGGTTCTTCAACTGGACACAGCATTCGCAGTCTTCTGGCATAATTGGGTCCATTTCACTGTCATTCATGTAGAGACTTAATGCGTCTTTTACCTTCAAGAACCGCTCGAACATAAAAAAAAAGTACTGTTCCATCTGGTTACGCAGTCTTGGAATACTTTGAGATGCGGTTGATTAAGTCTATGCTTAATCTTTTGAAGCTGTTTTTGAGCAATTGTTGAATGATTAAAATGAGTTGAAATTTTTTTACATTTTTGTTTGACTTCTTTTATATTTTCACGCCGCCGCAAAGTCGTTGCTGTACCGACTTGTTCAACATCCGCATCCGCATAAGCTTCGCATTGATTTTTGCGTTGCGGATGCGGATACGAATATCTGCAACGCCCCTACTAGAAATCAACAACAACTTCCACTAAAAAATTTAGTATCCCATTAAATGTTGGATGTCACCCATGAAGAGAAATAACCACTGAGTCCAAAAATTTTTCTTTCTCTCTCTATCCCATTTTCCAAAAAACTTAACACGTGCTAAGGCATTATATATGCATTCATACCCACTTGAGTGTTAAGTTCTTCTCGCCATTTACGAACGTAGTGATGTAGCTTACCAAATTCCACCACAATGTAGTTATTGTTCCAATCCGGAATTCAATTTCTTGTGGTTAAAATTCCATCTCCGTAAGCAAATTATCCACTACTGCTTTATTTACAGAAGCCCCAAAATGGACAGCAACTCGACATTTAACGAGTTTGATGCGCTGTCTGAGTCCATACAAAGAATTGTATCCCTGTATCCTCCTACCGAAATCGTGAATACGGGCGATTTCAATATACCCAATTTTGGTTGGCTTCGACATTCTGGGCAGACAACACCCGAAGGACGGTGTGTTGAGATCTTCGCTTCGGAAAATAATTTGATCCAGCTTGTAAATGAGCCCACACGAATACCAGACGTTGATAGTCATACCGCCAACACCCTGGACTTGTTTTTAACTTCCCACCCTGATAAGTTCTCCGTCGATATGCTCTCCCCTCTAGGCTCGTCGGACCATTGTGCCATATTAGGTAATTTCTCGTACAGCCACCATACAGTTAGAGAAAATATTCCTAAAAGAACCGAATGGCAATACGAGAAAGCCAATTGGAGCGGACTTAACAACTTCTTTAGGGATTTTAACTAGACGTTATGTTTCCTCGAAAACACAGTTGATGCCGCTGCTGACATGATCACAGAAACTATTCTGTTTGGAATGAGACGCTTTATCCCTCATTGGATGGAGAGTATCAAACCAAAAGAAAAAGCATGGTACGACTCGAGCTGTAAAGAGGCTGTCAGGGTTAGAGAAATGTTTTTTCGGTCCTAAAAGACCAATTCGACAGAGGAAACCCCTTTGGTCGTTCGTCAAAAACGTTAGAAATTCTGCCTCATGCCCCATTCCAACGCTCATTCACAATGACATTACAGCTTTCAGCTCTTTGGACAACCATGTTATTGCAGTGTGCAGTAACTTTGCGGCTAGCTCAACACTCCCAGATTGTGCTTTGTCCCCGCATACACTTCAGTGCGTCGAATTTTCAATGGGACGAATCCGATTTCGCACTCGTGTAGTAGCAAGAGTACTTAAAGATCTTAATATACATAAATCCGCTGGTCCAGATGGTATATCTCCCCTTCCTCTGAAGAGGTGTTCTTCCTCGCTGGCAAAACCACTGCGTAAGCTTTTTCAATCCTACTCTTTATGACTCTTTCCAAGCAGATGGAAAACAGCATTAGTCCAGCCCGTCCCTAAAAAACGCGAATCCTCTTCTCTATCCTCCTACAGACCCATTACACTTTCGTCCCTTCTTTCCAAGGTCATTAAGACGCTGGCAAAGCGTTAGCTCGTGAAATATCTCAAAACACGAAAACTTCTTAATGACCGGTAGTACCGTTTTCGTAGCGACAGGTCCACTGGTGATCTAATGGCATGTCTCGCCGAAAAGTGAAACCAAAGCGTACATCAATCTGACGAAAGTAAGATAGTTGCACTTGATATTTCTAAGGCATTTGACAGAGTTTGGAATCGTTAAAGCGGAATTTAAACATCCGGCCGATATCCATGCATCGTCGAAACCGATAAACTTGCCATTCTCGGTATGTGCGTCAATGACAGCTTACGTTGGAATGATCACATATTCGGTGTTGTCAAAAATGTTGCGAAATGTCATGGTTTCCTCAAGTGATGTAAGAAATACTTCACCCCCTCTGATCAGGCCTCAATATTTAAGGCGTTTATCCACCCGAAATTGGAGTACAATGCCCACATCTGGTCGAGTGCGCCCAAAACCTCTCTGCACCTGCTAGATTGAATCCAAACCCGTGAGATAAAACTCATAAGTGATACTACAGGGTGACTTACTCGAACTTTTTAATATGTTATAATTTTTTTACAATATTTTTTGATAAATTTTATTGTGCCAAAGAAAAAAATGTTGGAAAATACATCAATTTTCAAATTGTATCAGTAGTTTTCAATATGTCTACCTTTGGCGCGAATAATGGCCTTGAGACGGCCGAAGAAAGCATCGCACGCTGCACGCAAGTAGTTCTGCGGTATTTTGACCCATTCCCGGCGAAGTGCCTGTTTGAGGTGGTCCAAACTTTGGTATTTTGTAGTGCCAACCTTCGCCTTAAAAATACCCCAGATAGAGAAATCCAACGGATTTGTATCCGGAGAATTTGCAATCCATTGTGTCGAAGAAATGAAGTGTTGAACATTGTTTTTTAACCAATCTTCGTTGACGCGTGCTTTGTGAGACGGTGCCGAGTCTTGTTGAAATGTCCACATTCTCCGACCGAAATGATTGTTTGTCCAAGGCTTCAATACCGCCTCTAAGACAGTTTCACGGTATACGATCGCATTAATTTTGACGCCACGGTCCAAAAATACGAGCGGAGAGCGACCATCTGGTGGCCGTCCGAAGGTGTAAATTTTCAGAGGACCTCTCTGGCAACTAAACTCGGTCATTTTGTTTGTTGACATATTGCTCGATAACAAATGGCAATTCATCAGAAAAAACCAAATTCGGCAACTCCCCACTTCCGTGCAAGCGTAGCAACTCCTTCGCTCTTTCGACTCTACCTTTTTTCTGTTGCGGTGTAAGATCGTGTGCTTTTTGGAACTTCAATGGCTTGAGCCCAAGCTCATTTTTCAGTATATGTTGCATCCGTTCCAACGATATGTAGAGCCTACGAGCCATTTTTCTTCCGCTTCGACGCGGATTTCGCTCAATTCGAGCCTTCGCTTTCCAAACCATTTCTGCCGATGTTGCTGTTTTTTTATGACCACCTCCATGGCGTTTTGCAACGCTGCCAATATCACGGTAACGAGCTATGGTTCGAAACACAAGTGATTTATTCACATTGAGGTGCTGGAGGGCTCTAACGATAGCTACTTGTTATTTTCCGGCCAAATATAAAGCAATCACACTATCACGTTTGAATTCCATCGCGGATAAAAATTTTTCAACCCAACTGAGACGCAAATCGTTTAAAAGCCTTGTAAATAATAAAATTATCTGTCATGTATCAAAATTGGAGTTCACTGTCAAGAACGGTTTGGAAATTATAGCAATCTGAAATTGGTTGCAGTTCGAGTCATTCAGGGTGTAATATCAGTCAATCAATTGACACCCTCGAACGCCGACGTAATGTCTCCTATCTCACATTGTTTTATCGCTATTTCCACCACTAGTGCTCCATTGAAATCGCCAGTAGCATTCCGCCCATTCAAACTTTCAACCGTAACACCCGTCTCGATATGAATGTTCTTCAGTATACCCTCAAGCCCATTTTCGGACGTACTCTAAAATATCGTGATTCTTTCCTAAGCCGTACAACTCGCTTATGGAATGCCCTGCCGATCTCTGTATTTCCTGGTCGTTATAACTTACAAACATTTAAAAACAATGTACATCGGTACCTGTCCTTTCTTCCTCCCTAAATTTCCTTCGCCCGCCCTGTGTACAAACATTGTACACAAACCCCTTGAGCGCGCGCTCACTATACAAAAACAAAATCAACTCTAGAGAGGGTAGAATCATCAACCTTAGGGAGAGAATGATCCCCAATTCGGAAAAAATTATAAGGTGGGAATAGCACCTGGCTCTTTATGTCGGCGATCAGATTGGTTTCAGTAATCGCATAGACGTCGAAATGCAAGACATGAGGTTTAAACAAAACAATGCGAGATTTAGAGCGCATGCCCCTTACGTTTTCGTAGTAAAATGTTAGAGGAAGATTGTTGAGTGAAGGAATAGGGAAAGGTGGTTGAGGTATATATAAAAAAGACAAGTTAGGAACGAACGGTGAAGGTGAGAGACTCTTTTAGAGTGTATATATTTCCAAAAACCAGCGAGGTAATCCGCAATCTTTCGGGAAGTGTGTTGAAAATTCCGTGGTACCTATTGTAAAAATTCCTGAGACTAGTTATATTAATAGGGAGTAGGTTTGTAAAGGATGTATTAAGGATAAAATTTTATAGGAAGATAAAAAAAAAAAGCAGAACACATGGCAGCAAATACAATTTTGACATAAAAATGCATAAACTAACCTAGATGGCAAACCCTACTAATACTTTTTCAAACCCTTAACTTTCGCACAGACAGTAAGTCTGTGAATTGCCAATACTTTTTACATCTGTATAACCTGTCCGAATTTGCTAGAATGAGAGCAATTTACAAGTAGAATTGCTAGAATGAGAGCAATTTATAAGAAAAGTTTCTAGAATGAGAGCGATTTGCACGCGTATGTGTAATGTGGATGACGTTTTTTGAGTAAAATGGGCGGATTTTGTGTAAAATGGAAGAGAAATCGCCATTGATGTCAATTCACACGTATTCACAGGCAGGGTCAGACGGTAATGGCAATCAGTAGAAAATCAGTTTTGATTTTCCAATATCTGGAAAGTTTGCCATCTTGGTTAGTTCATCTATGGCCAGAATCAAACTAACGTTTTAAAACGAGACACTAGATTGCCTTAAAAGGGAAACTGAACTCGAAATGACACAACTGAACGCAGGAAAAGTCTGACACTCAAGGAGTAGACACAAGTTGTTTACACGAGTACTGGTTCACTACAATAGTCCGGACTCCGTGAATCCACAATGCGTCAGATTCGCCAAGATCTAGTCGGACTAACTTGCACGCAGATCGCCTCAGGCATGGAAATATTTAGCAAATTTTCTAGCAAAATGGAAAGATGTATGGAACGCTGGAAGGTACAATGCATTAAGAGTTCTTTAGTGACTGACCCATAGACTAACTATACCTAGATATCAAACCTTCCAGATATTGGAAAATCAAAACCGGTTTTCTACTGATAGCCCCTATCCGTGTGAACCTGTGATAATTGTCAACAGTGTCAAAATTCGAAAAGTTTTAGGAGTGACGTCACCCATATAAAAATGAGGCGGTGAATTTCGATTTTGACATTTCTCATGTTTACAAATCTAATTTCGTGTAAGTTGTAAAAAAAATTTAATATTGGGCAATAATTTTCTTTATTATATTGTATTTTCTAGGACAACAAAACATCTGGGGCAAGAAGAAATAATCTCCTAGAGAATACTGCTACCACCAACAGATTGCTTTGGATTGGATGTGGCAAAAGCAGTTGGAAAAGTTTGTTTACATTTTCTTGTTGCTTGTATGGGAAGGGATTTTCCTTCAGCTTTACCTTTGTGTATTTGGAATTGGAAAAATGATAGTGCATTTGAGCACTAGCACAAACAACGAAAGAAAGCTCAAAAGCGAAATCAAAATGAACGAACAAGTGACGACGATCAATCAAAACGAACGAACAAGTGACGACGATTCACAAAAATAAAGTAATTTAAACGCACAACAAATTTTAGGTGTATTCAAGGTTTTGTTTTTATCTCATGTAAGGTTGCTATCGAATGAACTCACAGAGTCATTCTACTGTAAGTTTTTATAGTTTTTTGCCCGTGGGAAATGGTATCAGCAACAATTCCCATTTTTTGTTGCAATGTTGACTCAAAATGCTGACTCTGCATGCTGGATCTGCGTAACAATATATTTAATGCCTTTTTCTTGGCAGATTCAACATTTGGAGTGCAATGGTCCCAACAAAACCGTTCCCAGGGTGGAACACTCGTGTGCTGTCCAAATACATTGGTTTTTAATGTTTTCAATGTATATCTCGTTTTCCTTTTTAAAATAAAAATAACAATGTATAAATTGGTGTCAATCTGGTAGACGGCCATAGGTCAAACCATGATAGACTTAGCATATATTGAATTAAATCGAATGAATTTAAATTGAAAATAAAAGTCGTATTAAACTAAATATTACTTAATGCCTTTTTCTTGAATTTCGTTTAATTTTTTTATTCCATAAATAGAATAAATATAAAGAAATAGTTTTTTCTTTCTTGGATTATGCAATTTCACACCACTTTTGAGGTATGGATAGCGGTGCGTTAACCGATTTTTTTATTTACTGGCTGTTCGGTTTCCCCTGTAGGCCTATTGCACCCATTCCGCATTCTGAAAAGCGAAGAATAAAAAAAAATATTTAATAAAACCTCTATTCTTTTATGAGAACAACTTTTGAGCGTCTATTGCCATGAATTAGAGGTGCCAAATCACTTAAAAACGCTTCAGCGAGTTCACGCCTTTCTTTGTTGCTCTGGTGGTGGTGTTCTAGGTTCATTATCTGTGCTTCCAGGCTGTTCACCAAGCAGTGGTTCACATCATTGGACCTAAATACAATCTATTCTAGATGATTGTAGGACAGTGAAATGGTTAATTGCCGTTTTCATTCTCCCAAATTGCACTGCTTAATCATGGTCTGACTTTTTCGGTTTTCTTTTCTTCACGAGACGTATCGGGGCAAAGTTCATCTTCGATTTGGAGGTCTTCATAGCTCAAGTGTCCATGTATTACAAACCATTCATTATCAACTTCGTAATCATCTTCCTCTGATTTGTCATTTTCATCTTAGCTTCAGTTAAGTGATGCGCCTGGTTACTCTTTCTTCCACTTATTATTCGAATCAGCTTTGTAATCGAAGAATTTCTATGAAAAAGAAAGAACCGTGATGTGGGTCTTATATCTTAAACTGCATTTCTTGTTTTTCAACATTTTTATCGCTCTACATTCTGTAGAGCGTTATTGAACTAAAACAGTATGAATTATTTTCACTTACATTTTATATTGACATTTGTTCATTTTATCACGGTGTGGGTAAGTTTTTCGCTTCAACATGAATGCTTTCATCAGGAGAGCATGTTCCGAAAAAATGTAAATTACAATTCATGAATAAATTGGATTATTAGATTAGATGGAAAATACATATATGTATTATAATTCAATTATTGTATTAACTTTTCATACGAAGTAATAGATAAGGATTAATAATTATTTTGACTGTTTTAATCTGTGAAAATATAACTTTACACAAGCCTTTTGCAAAATTGGATTTAAAATATTGGTAATAGCAACAAACAAAACAATAAAAAAATTAGTGCTTTATAAACCCATTTGGTGCAACAGAGAATTGACCAATTATTTTTTGAAAAAAATAAGGGTGTGACTAGACAATTTTTGCATCAAAAAATTTCCGAGAAGAAAAAAATCGATGTAAACACAACCTTTCACAAATATCACGTTGTAATGCTAAAATTTGGCGGGATTGTCGTGAATGTGAAAGAAAGCAGCCGCCTATCGAAAGCAGCGTACATAGTATGTAGATGGACACAACGAACTGAGTATAAATCCTATACAGCTAGAAGGAAACTTTTCGTCAGCGAAGCAAATAAAAAAAAGAAAAGACTTTGCTAATGAATACAAAAACAAAGGATTTGACTTCTAGGATTTTTTCAGAAGAGTCAAAATTTAACATTTATGGATCGAATAGGTCTTCGAAAGTATGAAGGCAACCAAATGAAGCTTTGAGTCCAAAAACACAAGGAAAAAAGTAAAGTACGGAGATGGTGGTTGTGTGATATGGGGCCAAATGCCCTTTTTTGTAAAGTAATTGGATCGGTAATTTAGTCATAGTCATTGAGATCATGACAAAAGAAGTATAAAGAAGTATTTAGCAAGAAAATTTGCTTCAAAGTATATAAACAATGCTTATCCCTCACTTGCTAGTAATACCACCACAACGCCCCGATCTTAACCAGCTCTCTTGAGAACGTCTTTGGAATCATCTAAAGAAGAGCTTACGAAAATATGTCATTACATCAAAGCCTCAGTTAAAAGCCTTATTTTTAGCGGAATTATTGTATAAGATTTAACATGTGAATATCTTGAAAAGTTGATGTATTCCGTACCAGACCGTCTTAAAGATGTTAAAAGCATTAAAGGATACTCAACAAAGTAGTAGCTAAGTCTTTTTTTTTCGCAAAATTAAAGTATAAACTAACACTTTTCAATACTTTAGCTGTGGTCGTTTCATATGCAGCGGAACATTTTTATTTCTATATTTTTTTTTAACGAAATATTAATGGGTTTGTTTTTGCCTCTAAGAAAGTACAAACAAACATTTATTACTTGCAAATAAACAGATCTGTTGAAAACAATTATAAACATAGTTCCCTTTAAAAAAACCAAATTAAGTTGGGATATCAAGAGTTTTGCTTCACATTGTACGTTGGCTAATCTGGGAATTTTTTTAAACAAATGAACAACTAAAATACCACTGCTTTTGTACTTTATAATGTGCGAAAAAAAAACATTCTCGAAATATTTTGGAAAACATTTACATTAAATTAGAAAACAACAAATATTTTCCTAAAAAAACTAAAAAATTATCAAAAATGTTAATTCTACTAATTAAGAATTGAAACGAATAAAATTTGGAAATTTCAAAGTAAAAAAAAAATATATTTTCATAATTCATGTAAATTTTTTTTATTTGCTTTAAAACTCTGTTTTTATTAAATTCATTCACAATTACAAAAAATAAAAAAAATTATTTGGGTTCCCATTCTTTCCTCAACTACTTTCGAATGTCCTTCATAGGGTTGGTGACAGTTACATCCATGATCTTTTTGGACGCTCTTTTCCATTTAGCACTAAAATCTTTTACGTCCTTTGCACACTGCTCACTTTTCCTCAATTTAGCTTTGACCAAAGCCCAATACCTTTCAATGGGACGGCACTATGGAACATTGGATGGATTCATGTCTTTTGGGACAAAGTCGACATTTTTAGCAACAAGAAAGCTCAACGTCGCATGAGCATAGTGAGCTGAAGCTAAATCTGGCCAAAATAATGTTGAACCCTCGTGTTTGTTTAAGAAAGGAATCAACCGTTTTTTTAGACACTCGTTAATGTACACTTCTCCGTTAATTGTTCCCGTTGAGCTTCTGTGTCCACATTGGCAAATGGCCTGCCAAACGAGATATTTTGACCCGAATTTTTCCATCCCAATCAATGTTGTTGATTGCGGAAGAATCTCAGCTTCAAACGAGTTGTAAAACTGCGCACCTGGAAGAGTAGTAAAGTCGGCTTTGACATAAGTTGCATGCATGTAAAATGCTTATACAATTTACTTTCAATACAAGCTTAAGCTTGAATTTAGAATTGTAATAGTTTCCATTCATTTATATCTTAAAATGAAACGTTCAAAATATGATTCTTAGGTCCTCTTTTAATTTTATTCTGAAACTATCCCCTTTTGTGCACTTGAAACAAAAAAAAAAAGAGGTTTTTTCATATATTCTATTATTTTCACTTTTTCACCACGTTAAATTAAATATTCACCAGCGTAAAATATTTTTCCTTTTATTTTTGCGTTTATTATATTATATATACCTAGTGAACATTACGTGAAATTTGTTGTCATTTTAGCCATTCTGACAGGTTATAGAAATGGAGAATGTGTTGGTACGAAAGTTAAGGGTTTGCAAAAGTATTAGTAGAGTTTGATATCTGGGTATAGTTAGTCTATGGTCAGCATTCTCCATCCAGATTTTGCCCGAAAATTTTATGATTTTTGGGTAGCCAAAATTACATTTTTCATACAATCGAAAAACTGGAGAGCTATTGTATAGAGAGACATATACAAAATAAGCAAAAAAAAATCAAAGCGATGGGATGATTTATCTTCGAGTTACAACTGCATCAAATTTAAAAATGTAGTTTCGACGCATTTAGAGATAAAATAACTCTGATAGACCCAGAGAGATATTCATTTGGAATTTTAGTATGTTATTTTTAAAGGTAGTATATGTAGATTATCGAAATGTGGAAAAAAAAGGATTTGTGGAAAAAAAAAGGATTTCACATTGGGTGTGCCCCTTAAGGATGTTTAGAAAGTTCTTCCTCCTCTGAGATAGTGATTCGGTTGTGTTATTAAAACGTTTAACAAAGTTTTCTATTTTGGATAATAGACTCGAAACCTCCATTCCGAATACGGTTTTGGGTAAGCCAAGGAGTTGGTTTAAGAAGTTATTTTTTCCATTGTTATTTGTGGAGTTGTAAGAGATAGAATGGGTCTTTGTCTCCATTTTATCTTTCTTAAAGAGGCCAGCGAATGAAATCTACGGGTGAATGCGGTTGGCTATTACGCGCAAAGATTTTTGATAGGAAGAAGTTCTTTCTTTTCATAATAAAGCTTCTTTGATGATTTTTTTTCTTTGGGCCAGATAGGGTTTATATCCTTTATAGTTGGCTGAATGGTCCAGCCCGCAATTTACGCATCGAGCCTTTGTTCTCTTTCTGGACATGTTGTTAAGAGGGCATTCTCCAGGTAGATGTTTACTGTCACATTTTACGCAGCGGAATGTGCTGGCACAGTTTTTGTCTAGGTGTCCAAAATGTTGTCATCTCTTACATTGGAGAGCCTCTCCTCTACCGCGTGGTTTTTCCTATGAGACCCTGAAATGTAGCAGCTATTTTATTTGAGATACTTCATCCGCCGACTTTCCCGGATACAATTTAACTAAAAAGAGGTTATACTTCCAACCTTCTTTCCTGGCCCGTGGCGTCTCAGTGTTTGGAACTATGCTGTTAATATTCCTATGTATCTCGTCGGCCAGGAAATCGGAGGGAAGACCCTTAAGTAATAGGTTCTTTAAGAGTGAAAGAATAGGCTTGAACCTCACCGCATGCATAACCCCTAGGTGAACCCCAGGATTGTCAACCAAAAGTTTTGCTTTGTGCGAATTGCTCACGACAAATTTAAAAGTGAAAGGTAGTATTTACTTTTGTTTTTGAGGTCTTCTACGAGTTTTTTTCGTATCCGCTTCGAATATGAATATTGGTGGGCAAAACTTACGTGCACGATTGGAGCTGCTACTGAAGGATTGATCTGCTTTATTGGGAATTACGATTGCGCTGTTTCTCGAGGACTTTCCAGGATGTTGTTATGTTATAACTGCAGTTGAGGATGTTCTATCTGCGTCAATCGGTTGTTGAGCCAGTCGCCCGTTTGTTGGTCAGGGTTTTTATATTTGTTATTTGTTTTAACCTAACTTGCCATCGAGATATGACAAAATCTCCCAGAATTGCGAATGTGTTTTCGTCCGCGTTGATAGAGCTTTCCATTGGTATATATGTGGAAGCGTGTGGCTTTGGAAAGCAAGTTAATCTTCTTTTTTGGCTGTCTGCCAATCATTTTTGAGGACAGAGATTTATCCTCCATTTCGCCCATATTACTTTTTCGAAATAGAAGCAGACGTGCTGCATTGATATCTGTTTTTGTGTTTGTCACATTAGTTGGTGAGGATCCCTTTTTGTTTCTTTATTTTTAGTTTTTTAAATGTCCCATATACTCGTACAGGAAAGTAGTATTGAGTTAGCACTCATATGCACGTAATATATATATTTATTTTATATATATATACATACGAGTATTTGCACATCTGTATTTTAATTAGTTTTTATACTCGAATTATCCCGAGATATAATTAACATGATCTTAAAATCTTAAAGAAAGGACTTCAAATGAACCGGAAGAACTGTACTTTTCCGTTTCCGTTAACCGGAAACCAAAAGGCAATTCCGCTTGTCACGCGATTGCGGATATTTTTGGCAGCTTATTCTTTAAATATCACCGCGAATACGGGTAATTCACTATTGGATTAGCTTTAGTTTGTCTTGTTTTTAATTATTTATGGGTAATTACAGATGCAAATAGAAATCAATGTGATAATGAAATAAGAGGAAACTCAAAAAAAAAACACTTCTCCCACTTCCAGTAGTCACTAATCGAATCTTATACGAATCACACATTTGTGGAATGCGATTAACATTTAACAGGTTGCAAAGAGCATTCACTTATTCGCGGAGAAATGAGCGAATCCTTGATTTCTGCGCAAAAGCTCATTCACAATTCCCTGACTGTGAATGGACCTTGAAGCTTAGTATGCACCTGAGTAAAAATAAAATTTGTTGGTGGTTTGCAAACAGACAGTAAGAGGTTTGGGAAATTGAACGCCAACAAGTATTTATGGAATGTTTAATCAGTTGTCAAAAAAATAAGGAGAAATAGAAACCAAAAAACCGATAGCTATATGGCAAACATATTAATATTAAATGCCCCAAAAATGCATGTTTATTTTACAACTTCATATATGATTTTTCTATGATAAAACAATGAAATTGTATTTACTAATACTTATTGCTTAAAGGCATTTCATAACGTTGTATTGATGGCCAAAGCTGATGCAAGAAATAAATTTTTGTGGATTGGAGTTGGCGCATATGGCAGTGAAGGTTATTTAATTTTGGTGGGGGCGAAAGCCCCCATTTATTCGGCTTAATACAAGCTATAACTTAAAATTAAACTTAAACTAAAACTTAAAACTAAGGTTGGTTATTGTGGTGAAGGAGAACCGATTTGAGGTAGGAAGTGGTGCGGTGGAAGTCAAAGACGCTAGGGTTTGAATTAATTTTTCGTAGCATGCGGGAGATTGGTTCGTTCGCGCCATAGATGGTGTGGTGGGTTGGGAGATAGAAGAGACGAGGGGTACTTAGATTACGAGGGTTAGTGTTGAGGAAAATAGAATTGTGAAGGGACGTGCATTCAACTTGACCTGAAAGAAGTCGATGAATGAAGAGAAAGTCGGCTGCATCTCTGCGTTCCTCAAGGGTGTTTAGGTTAATAAGGTTGAGACGGTTTTGATAGGGGGGCAGAGTAAAAGAATCATCCCAGGGCAAACCTCGAAGAGCGAATCGAAGAAAACGGCGCTGGATGCTTTCGATTCTCGAGATATGAACGCGATGATATGGGGACCATACTTGACTGGCGTACTCTAGGAGGGGACGAACAAAGGTAATATAGAGGGACCTGGTCACGTATGGGTTGGTAAATTCTTTGGACCATCGTTTTACAAAGCCTAGTGCAGAGTTGGCTTTAAGGATTATCCCATCCATATGCAAACGGAAGTTGAGCTCCCTATCACACAAAATAACGAGGTCGAAGATGTGAATAGGTGATGGATTAGCATTTGGTGATATTAAATTCCAAACAATTTTTGAGGCACCAGATCGAAAAACTATCAAGGTCGTGTTCAAGAAGGAAGGAGTCATGGGGAGAGGAAATGGTTTTGAAAAATTTGGTATCGTTTGCGTAAACGGAGACGGACGAGTACTTGATGATCCTATCGAGATCATTTATGGTTAATATAAAGAGAAGGGGACCGAGATGGCTACCTTGAGGAACTCCAGAGGTGGCCAAAAATGGAGCGGAGTGGGCTGACCTAAAACGAACACTGTAAAAACGGTTTTCGAGGTAAGAGGATATCCATTTTAACAGTATGGGTTCAAAGCCGAGGGCAGACAATTTGAAGAGTATTAATCGATGAGAGATTTTATCGAAGGCTTTGCTAAAATCGGTTGCAACTACATCGACTTCGTTGCCTTTCTCTAGGGCAGAGATTGCAAAGGATACGAATTCAACGAGATTTGTGGTGGTTGACCTACCCTTTAGGAAGCCATGTTGTTTAGGGGAAATAAGTGATTTGCATTGGAAACTTAAAGCTTCATACAAAATACTTTCGAGGAGTTTGGGTATATGGGAGAGTTTAGCGATTGGACGATAGTTTGTTATTTCGTTCTTTGATCCCTTTTTGTGGATCGGGGTTATAAAGGAGGTTTTCCAAACCTGAGGAAATTCTCCTTGTGAAAGAGATAGACGAAAGAGACCAAGAAGGGCAAGGGAAAGAGACGAAGAACATTTTTTAAGAAATATGGCATGGAGGCCATCTGGACCGGGTGTAAATTCGTCATTGAGTTGGTGTAATTTATATTCGATATAGGAGGGGTCCAAGATGTGAGAGAGAAGTGGGCTGTTGGAGAAGTTCAGTAGGTAACGAAAATAGGATGGATCTGGTACAAAGGAGTCGTTGGTGAAGGATTGTTTAAAGAATCTGGCAAATAGGTTGGCAATGGTGAGTGGATCGGTTGATGACTTGTTGTTGAAAGAGAGGGAAGGAGGGTAACCATCGGACTTTCTTTTGTGGTTAACAAATTGGTAAAAGGACCTAGGGTCATTTATAAGGTTGACTTGCGCATTGTTAAGGTAACGCTGGTAAAGGGAATCGTAAAGTTCGGTGAAATGAAGATAAGCACCAAGATAGTTGGAATAGTCGGACAAGGATCTGGTACGCAAGAAAACAGCCCATAACTTGTTTCTCTTGTTTCGTAAGGAACGAAGCTTGCGATTATACCAGGGAGGACTAGTAGATGATGTTTTAAGGCGGGAAAACGGAACGTAAAGGCTGAAAGAATTAAATATTTCTTTATAAAAAATGGATAAGGCATCATTTACGCTTAGGTTGTGAAAGTTAAAGGGGGATCTGCTAAGATAGTCACTGATTTTTTGAAAGTTTGCTTTATGAAAGTCGTAGGATGAGAGAGTTGTGGGAAGAGTAGAAGGGGGGGGGGGGTGGTAGTTGTCGATTGTAGAGCGAGATAGGGGACAAAGTGAGACTGAGGAGTTAATTGAATCTGTTGTGAAAATAAGGTCCAATTGCCTGCCCATATAGTTGGATACACCAATGGCTTGGCATAGACTTGAGTCTGTTAAGCGATCTAAGAAGAGACATTCCTTAGCTGAGTTGGCATTTGAAGCGATGAAGGACGATTGATCGTCTGATGGAATTCACTGTAGCTGAGGAAGATTAAAGTCGCCGAAAACAACGTGTGAAACTCTTGCAGACAAATTACCTTTTCCGGCAGAAATGGCAGTAGGAAATGAAACCCTTCCATAATTTTTGTTCAAGATGACGCTTTCCCTCTACGTAAAAGAATAATAAAACCACGAAAACCAAACGAACTTAAAGATGAAGAACAAATCGCTAATTACAGAATTAGTAGAACTAGACACTGTGGATGGATGGGGGGAACATATATCGCCTGATACATTATATTATTCATCACTTCATTCTACTATAGGAAGACAATGTGATGCTGAAAAATTTATAAGGTGTTTGAAATTTCATCTCCGTAAGCAAATTATCCTTTACGGCTTCATTTACAGAAGCCTCAAACTGGACAGCGATTCAATCTTTAACGAATTCGATGCGCTATCTGACACCATGCAAAGAATTGTATCCCTGCGTCCTCGGGTATACCCGAAGACCGGTGTGTTGAGATCTTCTCTGCGGAAAACAACCTGACCCAGCTTATAACTAGTCCACGTGAATACCAGATGTTGATAGTCATTCCGCCAACACCATGTACTTATTTCTGACTACTTACCCTGATAAGTTGACGTCGTATTTTCCAAAAATTTTAACAAAGAATATTGAAATGTAAAAATTTCGCTGCCTTTTATTGCGAAACAAAAAATCCCACAAAAAAATGACACGACGAAATCGTAAATGAAAAATTTCGTTGTACGTTCCGTTTTGCAGTACGCGGTTTCGCAGCGAAATGATGCTAAAGTGGATAATCATACTAGAATACTAGGCAGCAGTTTCTATTTTAGTATTTTTTCGCACACACTTTATTATTCGAGACATTAATTGCTTGGGAAATTTTGACATTTTGCTTTTTTTTTATTTAGCACAGCAACTGAAAAAAAATTAAAATTAAAATGGATGCGTATGAAAATATAGTGTAGAATTTCTGCCTGAAATTTGTGAAGACGATACGATAAGAGTGTCATCGAATCAAATGCAACAGAAATAAAAAAAAATTACTTCACCTTAGGCGAAAAATCCATTTTGGCTTCGGTGGTTTAGACGCCGTACTGTATGACATTTTTCGTTTCACTTCAGGTAAATACTCGTATTAACTTAACTGCTGCAATTCTGTGAACAAAAGAGAAAACAAATAAAAATTCCGAAACTCGAATCGTCCTGACATTATGAAAAGAGGTACAAGGTACAAAAATTCCTACTTTCTAAATCAAAATTATTGGGTATTCGAGATTTGAAACGTTGCTTTTGACTCTCGCATTATATGTTATCAATTTAACAGAGTAGGGCAGATGACATTAAAAAAAGGGTTACAAGACCCTATTTAGATGGTGACTCTCGACTACGTAGTTGGCACTCATGTCGTGTACACGCACTGTAGTCCTCACGCTTGCATTATTTTGATAAAATTTAAGGAGGAATAAATGACTTGAAACACTTCTGTATCGGATATCGCATCTCTCGGATATTATCCACGACGTTCACTATTCAACGATCGAACTAATAACGATAAAATGGAATAGGGACGAAACATTTCGGTTGTGAAACGTATTTTCCTCGATTTCTATATTTTCTTCATAACAAGAGAGGGACTCTTGACTCTTTACTCTTCTCACCTAAATACTATCGACATTGCAAACTCATGAGTCACCATCTAACCAGGGTCCAGGTTCAAATTGGCCTGGGCAGGAAGATTGTCCGAAAGAGGGCGAAAACTTTTCATTTAAGTGGACAGAAAGGTTACTTCCACCGAAAATCCACCTCGGAACTGAATTTTCGGGTGAAGCATGACGTTTATCGTTCTATGTTTTTTCACTTTGTTTTAATCGTTGAAGTGTAAGGAAGTATAAAGAAGAGGAAAAATAGGATGTTTCAGATCAATTGTTCGCCTTTAAAAATTAAAAATGGTCTAATTCAAATGTTCCGCTTGTCAAAAAGGCTTTCATCCACTTGAAAATGTGATCACGACTTTCATGCCCTCGCCAATATGAACAGGCACTATGAAAATTCACACTTTCGGAACTAAAATTATTGGGTATTCGATTGCTTCCGACTCTCGGACTACATGTTATCAATTTTCCTTTTCGGATAACTTAACTTTCGAGACGAGCTACAGATTGCGGCATCTGGTAACTGGTCATAGAAAGACTACATGCAAATATTAATTAAGCTTTGGAAGAACGCCGATATGGCCCTCAACTGGCTATTCAACATGCTTACCCACATAGTTAGGCAAGACATGTGTTGAAAAGCCCTTTGTTTCGAGGAATTTTTTTTTCTATTGTCGTGGAGTGCAAATTGTAGAAATATCTTTAAGTTATTCCAGCCCTGGTGAATTGAGGCTTAACCATCCAAAAAATCTGTCTAATAAATTTTCTTCTAAAAGTGTCTTTCCAAAATTCCAGACGTATCAGTGTGGGTAAGTGTGGGTGACATGTATTTTGAAACGTCATGAAATTTTCAACCATTTTCGAAATCTGCGTCATGTAACTTTGTTTCGACTTCAATTTAATCGTCAAGCCAGATCGATCGAATTGTTAGTAAGTATTTTTTTACTATCTAACAACAAAAATTGCTAGTTTTAAAAGTTTGGGCCTTTGATGTGAAAATATGTTTTTCCATGCGATTAAGCTTACCAACTGTCAGATGGCGCTGTCGTAGGTCAAAGATGATACATGAATCGATTTAATTTTGTAACTTCTAATTTTGTTACGACTTGAAGTAGAAACAAGCTATATGACTCCACCCCATGCCAAATATATATAGGTAAGCCTAATATGCGGCTGATACGAAATGAAATTTTTCCATAGTCCCCATTACAAATGCGAATTGTTTGCGTAAAATTATTTAATAGAGATTTCAATCAGCTTTTAATAACCCAAGTGATATATGTAGTGACAGGAGCCGATCTTAAAAAATGTATTGCATCCATTTAAATTTAAAAATAATTTCAGATGCTGTGCTGAAAAAAAAGCAAAATGTCAAAGGGGAGACTACTGCTTAGTATTCTAGTACAATCTACGAAAAAATCGAATAGATATCCACGCAATCTTGTAAAGAATATAATACCGAATCCATGGCACAAGTGATGTAAACTAGATGGTTAACTCTGTTAATAATGTTACTATGAATTGTGTCATTTATAAAACACAAACCCACTGTAAAGAAAACCACGCGCCCTATTGCAAAAACACAGGGTACATCAGCGGAGCCAATTTCAGCTTCCAACCTATATAAATTACTATGCATAGTAACGTTATTTCATGCACACATTTTCAAAGTGATTATACACTTTGCAATCAGTGGAAAGTCGTTTTTGGAAGGGCGGAAATCTGGAAGGTTTTCTATCTATATTAGACCATTTATGATTCATGTTTTTTTTTTATGACAGCAAGTAAATGTGTTTGGTAATATTCTCGGCGCATTCTTCCTAAATCATTTAATTTATTGCGTTGAACAAAATGAATATTTCTACCATAACAATTACATTTAATGTAATAAAGCAAAAAATTTTATTGCCTTCTCTGATGATAAGAAGCTATGCCAAACCAATGACAGGTAGAAAACTTTGGTTATAATTTACATATCCATGAATCCGAAAATCTTATAGCCTCGCCGATGTCGAAAAAGAAAAAGTTGGGAAAACTTGGTCCAATTGTAGAAAAAAAAATCATTCCTGTTGAAACCGATGTTAATAAGTTAGTGAATTATGTTTGCGGAAGCAACATAAACAAAACGGGGGAAGATATCAAAGTAACAGCATTTACATGTATATATTTTTCGCAAGTACATAAGTTTTAATTGTAGCTCAAACCCGATTCTGAGTATCCCGAATGGCTTTGGAGCATCAATTACGAAAGAATAATTCCATTGGAAGAACTAGATCCAAATACAAAGCAGTACTGGAGAAGGATTCGTAAAATGGGTCTAAGAAGAAATAACAAATTATCGAAACTTAAGAAATTTTAATTTAGGTATGGGATTGCATAGTTGCTCCTAATTAAAATCTGCAATCTTACCGTTATGATAGTTGATTCGAGTTAATCTAAGATATTGTTAGAAAAAATAGGAGGTAAATACTCTAAAAACACTTACGATATATATTTTATACGTTGAATTGCTCTGTTAATATATTTATGTTTCGTATGCAACTGTATAAGCTTAAAATTAGACGTTGGCCCTATTTAGAATTCTACTTTTGGATTTTCAGCGAATTTCATAGAGAATTGCGAATTTGTTTACTCATTCAAAATAAACAAGCACAATATATTTTAATGCAAAGGAACCCAAAATATAAGATTCTAAAAATTTATAAGTTGCAGAAAAAAATTTTAACAATTTTTTCTTAGAGTATTACCTATATTACGATAAATTCAAAAAGAAAAGAAAGCTAATTACATAAATGGTTCCCTCTTAAGAAATTTCATTTAAGGTCATACGATAATAAGAACATTGGTCCTTTAATAAATTTTTATCAGTTTTAACAACATGTAAGCAATCAATATCGGTACATCAACAAAATGGAATGAGGTTAGCAGAAAATAAATTGATTTAAACAAACTAGTTAACTTAGTGATATACAACGGACACATGTGTATTTCATTGTTAAATGCATGTGCATAAAATATATTTTTATGAATTCCAATTGCATTGACGCTTTGCAAATCGATATAACTGAAATAATACAAATATTTGGTTAATGGCTCTTGAAAATGTTGACGGTAGCAAATAATTATTAAGATGTAATGTGCAATATGTTTATTTTCTTACAGATATTCACTTATCACAATCTTATCATATCGGGCCTTTGGTAAACCAAAGGAAGACATTAAAAGCTATTTAGGTATAAAATCAATTACTCCACCTGATATGCTTTCAGTTCTTCCGCGACGCGAAACGTTTTACTACATTCTTTGTTAATATGGGGACAGTGGTTATTTTATTTAGTGCTTTAATTTTGTTATATGTTTCTGCCGTGGATTCGAAAAGTAAGTTATCGGAATATTAATACCTGTGGATATAAAAACAATTCAATATATATGTATCAAAATTAAGCATTTCTAGCGTTATAATAATTAATATTTTCGCCAGGTTATGTTCATATAATCGATTTTAACGGAAATCAATTGTTTAAACACTGATATAAATACATTTCTTATCGGGAAAAAAGAACAAACAGTGTACATGCACAAAGCGAATCAACAATTGTAATTGAAAATTTTTACAAGAAAAATCAATCATGCGATCTAGCCACATACTTTAAAAGGTGTGTTTCTAAGAAAAGATCAATAAGAAACCAGTAAATCGATATAGATGCATGTGAATATATGTCCCATACACGAGGTGGAGTTTCTTGATGATGTACATATGTACTTGTTTTGTAGACACTACCGTGGATACATTTGTTCTTGGATTCTTTGTTCGAAATTAAAATTATCCTCTTAAAAGTTTGAAAATCGCAAATAAAAATTACTGCTGATTACAACAAAATTGTGATGCACATTTGTACCTCATTATTCACGTAACCCATATAATTAATAGAAATGTATGATGTGCTTTTTCAGCTTAGCGTTTCATACCACATATCTAAAACGGCATTCTTTTTATTTACATGTAGTTTGATGTACAAGTCTATTGGAACTTGACCCGTCAAGTAACGAAGAAGTCGCAAGCTTCAAAATTGAAAATGCATCTAAAAAATTATATAAATATTATATATTATGTTTATCTAACCCATTTCGGACTTAACACTTAATTTTCGCAATTTGTAGAGATAAGCCATAAGAAATCCGCCAGTGCTTCACGGGATCCAAATTTTACGATTTATATCGTTTTATGACTTCTTTGTTACCAAAATTTGTAAGTTGGTGAACGTTGTCGATTAGAATTTCATTTAACACAGAAGTGTTATAGGTTGATCCTCACATACACGTTAATATCAAAACAAAAAGACACGAAAATTCCTTTATAGACGGTAATAGTTACAATTTATTTTATTACAAATTTTTAGAAAATCTATTCGACTATGTGTAAATTTCTATGATACAACTTGCTTAAAGTTTGTATAACAAAAGGCAGCTATAAAATGTATACAAGAGAACACAGATATCGCGAGAATATAAATATGTGGCAATCTTTCAGGTACTGGCATGCATATATGACATAAAATTAAAACTATACTTAAAAAACAAGACGTCCAATAGAGCCATTTAAATCTTTTAAGCATACCATCATTTGACATGGGTTCCAGTGTCATTAATAAATGAACAAAAGATTGGAAAATTACACATGTCGCTACAAACGGTAATGTTAGTTGATCTTTTTGCAAGAGTGGAAACATGCTAAATGTAGAAATTTGTAAAAACCATATCATTACGAATGGTTCGAAGGGGAAAAGCGTAATTGCCGAAAGTGCTGGTAAGAGAATAGATTTCTCATGAACTTGGAAGGAAAAAAGAAAGAATGTTATCGCTGAATTAAATAGCCCATACAGAAATGTTTTTTTAGTTGGATTTCTAAAGAGTTGAATAGCACTAGGAAGAAGCATAAGTGCAGTCACTAACATGCAAATGATTGCCATGCTTTCATTCTTAAATATAGTTTTTAGTTTAATTACAACATTAACAGTACACCAAATATTTGATACTTTGTCTTCAAACACTCCCCTATTAACAGGAAATATTCTTTGGACTACTCCAATAAAACTATTCCAGGAACCAATCCATGGAAGCCACATAAGACTAAATGTGCTTAAAACACTTGCTCCAATTTGAATAAATTTCAAAATTCCTTTACCAAGGC
Organism: Volucella zonaria; assembly: GCA_963966105.1. Lineage (NCBI taxonomy): Eukaryota > Metazoa > Arthropoda > Insecta > Diptera > Syrphidae > Volucella > Volucella zonaria. The sequence continues at coordinate 1,560,457 of OZ014531.1, forward strand.
TTGCTTCCCGGAAACAGTATTGAAGCAAGTAGACGAAAAATGGTAATGCATGGTAAAGCTCCATTTGCTTGTAATTTAATGCTAACGAGAAAACCATGGACGCGAAAATACGGCGATCTTTTAGAATTCCTATAACAGCAAAAAGCGCTAGTCCTAATGAAATGTTATTGTACTGAAAGTGACCATTATCGATTAAACTTTGTCCCGGATAAAATAAACACACAGCTAAATGTTGAAGCTCCAAACTGAATGATCCTTTGCGCTTTTGCAGTGAATTAATTGTTGTAACCAATAGTAATACAGCAGGAATGTATATAACAACATCAGCAATCAACACACTTATCCGCATAAAGAACTTGTGCTCATCTGATTCAAATCCCCTCGATTCATAAAGTTGAACGTAAGAAGTGTTTAGTCGCTTTGCAAGCTTTCCTAAACACCAGCTATGATATGCCGTAAGTGGCGGATAGTCCAAACCCCAGTAAAGTAAATCATTACGCGAAGAATTCATATACCACTCGGAGGGTGGCAAGTTCACGCAAACTTCTTGCCAATGCCGCTGAGCTTCATAGTCACCATACATTGGCGAATTCTCTGCGCCAGAATACGGATATAAAGAAATTATGCATTTTAAAGCTATAGCAAAACAAATCACTGCAGCAAAACTTCCTTTTTTAGTACTAAGTATCATGTTCTGGTCTTTCCAATGTTACTTCAGGCAGTGGACGTAGCAAAACGCAATCAATCTTTATTATTACTCTTTTTTCCAATTTACACTAACAAAAAATGACAACCAATAGAACCTTTCCAAGGCACTGTTTGTTTAACACTAGAAAGCTTAGAACCTTTTGATTCGTTAATGGAAAACACGATACAGCGATAAATAAACATTTATGAAAAAAAATCCATTTAGTATTTGTTAATGATAACATTTATGTGGTTATTATTTGACTTTTATATGGTAAGAAAAAAAACAAAAATGACATTTAATATACTGCAAAATTCACTCTTGTATCCGTATCTTATAAAATGTTCATTAGGTATTGCTTATCATTTTAAGTGTCAGATACTTTTCACTTATTTGAAAAATATTTTAATAATATTCCATTAATCAAGGGGCTGCTCAAACTAACTCAAAACTGTAACCAATTTCGTGTAGGAAATAGATAGGTAGAGGGATATGATCAACCCTGCAAATGATGCAACACGCGTTCGTTAACGTGGATTGAAGGGCCGAATTTCTTTAGAAAAACTGAAAATCTTCCCATCGGACCTGATAGACCATACGTGTCCCGAATAGCTGAGAACCAAGTTTGTACTGAATGTGAGCCCAGTAAAAGAGTCATTTTTCGCAGTAGCCAGCTTTTTAAGCTTTAGCAAATTAAGAGGAACAATTGCAAGAGTTCTCCGTTTCATCGGGTAGTGTCGTGGACTACTAACAGAGAAGGGAGTGCGAGCTTAACGAAGTAGAAATTTTAATATACAGCTAAGTACAGTAAGAAGAATACTACATGGAAATTAAACGCCTGCAGGAAAATATACCGATTGGAAGCGAAAACGACATTTAACAATTTCCGCCGTACTTAGACGAATTCGGAGTACTCCGCTTTCAAGGACGAATTGACGCCTCAGCAACGGTATCATTTAGCTCACGATATCCAATAATACTCCCAAAAAATCACGCAGTAACAAACCTAATAGTAGATGATTACCTGCCTTCGTCATCACAACGACGATACAATGAAATCGGCCAAAAGTTCTGGCTACCGAGACTGCGCACCGCCGTCAAAGGAACAAAAGCGATTTGTCAAATTTATAAGATCAAGCAAAGTCATTGCCGCCGCTTATGAGCCAGTTGCCGGAGGACAGAGTCACTCTCTTTGTCAGGCCATTCACTTGATACTCAAGAGGGTATGAGCACGTGTAAGTTTTTTTTGGAAAATTGGAAAGAGAGAGCGTTTGAGCTCAGTGGTTATTTTGTTTCATAGGTGGCATCCAACATTTAATGGGAAGACTATTATTACAACACTTCTTGTTGTATTCTAGGCAACCACTCCTCTCGCATGATTTTAGTTGTCTGGAGGGTGCCGGGAGCTGTTTGTGCAAAGGGCGTTATGCTTACGAAGGCAATTTCGAATCACACAGCAGCTCAAAGATAATTTTTGCAAGCGATGGATACCTTTGTACAATAACAAAAATGTGGGAATGGTTCCATTAAATTCAGAAGCTGAAAATTGATGACCTCGTTCTAGTATGCGGCGACCTACCACGAAGTCAAGTCAATGTTAAAAGGTTTTAAATGTATTCACGGGTTTAGATGTACGGCTTAGGTCGGCTGACTTTAAAACTAAGACGGGAACGGAAGCCAGCGGTAAAATTGGTTATGCTGGATGTTGGTTAGAAATATTAGAAATTCTGCCTCATCCTCCATTCCAACACTCATTTACAATGACATTCCAGCTGTCAGCTCTTTGGACAAGGCCAATCTGCTTGCTGCACGCTCCCAAATTGTGCTTTGTCTCTGCCTACACTTAAGTGCGTCGAATCTTCAATGGGACACAACCATTTTCGCACTCGTGTAGTAGCAAGAGTTCTTAAAGATCTTAACATTCACAAATCCGCTGGTCCAGATGGTATAACTCCCCTCCTTCTGAAGCGGTGTTCTTCCTCGCTGGCAAAACCACTGCGTAAGCTTTTTCATCAACTCTACTCTTTAGGACTCTTTCCGAGCAGATGGAAAACAGCATTTGTCCAGCCCGTCCCTAAAAAAGGCGAATCTTCCTCTCTCTCCTACAGACCCATTTAAAAAAACTATCTCCATTTCCCGAGATTTTCACCAAGAAGACTTTTTCTTCTAGTCCAGAAAGTAAGGCAGTTCGACAGCCGACTCATCATTGACAATACAGCTCCTATAAAAATCATTGTACGGGATATCTACAATGTTCTGTGACATAAATAAACTAAACACTTGTTTGCAAAACTGTACGTGTAAAGGAAGACTATAGTATGTGTGAAAAGAACACTCTATTATTTTATAAAATAATTGGCAGATATTTCCATCTGCGAGTAGTTTAATTTATACAGGTACATAACAAGCCTATGTTAAAAGTAAACGAATTGTACAATATAGGTACAATAAACGTAGTGCTCGAATAAAGATTTTACATTTACATTTTACATTTTACATTTGCAAGTAATCGTAATAATAATAATCATGTCCCTTCGAATCCAGCTGGGTGGCTCAAGTGGTAGTGAACTAGCTTCCAAATCGGAAGGTTCGGTGTTCGAATCCCAACTGCCCCGAAAGTTTTTTCAGTTAACTAAAATCAAGTAAGATGAGTAATAGCAGTAGTAGTTGACTGAAAACAACAACAAGCCAACTTCAACTAGCAGTGTGTGTCCATTAAGTGTTAGGACCCATAGAGCGAAATAACTAAACTACTAAGCCCAAACATCTTTCTATCCCATTTTCCAAAAAACATAACACATGCTGAGGCATTGAAGTGTATTTCACACCCACTTGAGTGTTAAGTTCTTTAACAAAAAAATAATAATCTGATATAAATAAAAATTAATATTTTATGTAAACTTAACAGTAAAAATGTATTTCGATATTATGTATTATAAATTATGTTATATTCGATATTTATTTATTTTATAAAAGAAATAATATTATACAGCTTTTCGTTGACTAATCTTAATAGGTATTTACCTTGATTCTTCACCCAATTTAAAGGAATTAAAAAAGTTAAATAGGGTTTCCAAGTGAGAAACTTACAATATAAAATTATGTAAGACTTGACTTAAAAAATCCAAAATTTAATACTTTAAATAACTACATTGGATGCAGGAAAATATTCAAAGATAGATTAAAATGTTTGGAAATTTAATTGAATTACAAGTATGCCCGTAAAACGTGTGCAGATTTCCTGCATATCAGCTCCGTCATTTAATAACTGACACCTGTTTTTCTTCAGAAAATTCTGCTGATTGCTTTTAAATTAAATTAATTGTTCTTCTATTATCAAAAATAAAAACGTATAAAAGAAAAAAAAATCCCAAAAAATCCTAGGCAGACAATGAAACTTCAAAGGTCGTGTACCAAAGGTCGTGTACTTTTCTTACTTCTTGTCTTGCATTTTGTAGAAAACTTAGAAATAGCCACAACTGCAGTTCCCACAGCATTTGTATGTGCTCTTGCTAATTCAATTTTGGAAAATCTTTACCGTAGCACTAACGATGCCGTAAGTTTTCAATTCGCTTATCAAATTCAAATTATCATACTATCTGTATTTACATATCAATTAATTGTTTAATTTAATTGGTTGACGAAATTAATAAAACTTACTACAAAAAAAAAACAAAAAATATGATTTTTTTTTTTTTTTAAGATTTTAACATTCAAGTGGGTATGAATACATTTATAATGCCGCAGCATGTGTTATGTTTTTTGGAAAATGGGATAGAGAGAGAGAAAGAAAGATGTTTGGGCTCAGTGGTTATTTCGCTCCATGGGTGGCATCCAACATTTAATGGGGAGACTAAATTCTTAGTGGAAGTTGGCTTGATGTTGATTTCTAGTGAACTACTCGTCTTACTTGATTTTCGTTAACTGAAAAAATGGATGATATATCATTCGGACGAGGCTGGGATCCGAACACCGAACCTTCCGATTTGGAAGCCAGTCCACTACCAGTTGAGCCACGGCCACCCACGATATGAAACGAATAACGCAAATCTTTGTCTGAATTCGTATAGCAAATTTATTTTGCTTTTGGTTTGTTCTTCACGATTGAAAGCTAATCTTTGTAAACTAAATTTTGAAGCAAAATTACAGGATAATACGAGGGTTGCCTGAAAAGTTTCCGACCGAACAATGATACAAGACATTTTTTCTCAAATTTTTTTTTTATTTTTCTACATAGTCTCCTTGTAACTCTACACACTTCTCCCAGCGATGATTCCATCTCTCTAACCCGTCCTAATAGTACTTGGCGTTTTTCTCTGCAAATTAATTGTTCACGAAAATGATTGCCTCCTGATTTGATGGAAATCTCTGTCCTCCGAGCGCAGTTTTTAGATGAGGGAACAAAAATAAGTCGCTTGGGGCTAGATCTGGTGAATAATGCGGATGGTTAAGCAGTTCAAACTAATTCATGGATTTTCCCCATGGCAACCGCTGAGGTGTGAGACGGCGCGTTGTCTTGGTGAAACAGAATTTTCTTTTTCTGCAAATGTGGCCATTTTTCCGCAATTTCTGCCTTCAGCTTGGCAAGTAATGATGCGTAGTATGCTCCTGTAATGGTTTTTCCTTTTTGAAGAATATCGATTAAGATAACCCCTTTAGTATTCCAAAAAACAGTAACCTTCACTTTCCCAGCCGAAAAAACAGTTTTTGCTTTTTTTGGAGACGGCTCGCCCTTTGCAGTCCACTGTTTTGACTGAATTTTTGTTTCGGGCGTATAATGGTGTATCCAAGTTTTATCTACAGTAATTAGTCGGCGCCAAAAATTGGATTTATTGCGCCTAAACTGCGTCAACAGAGCGTTGGAAATGTTCATTCGAACACGTTTTTGGTCAAACGTAAGCAAACGCGGCACCCAACGCGCGGACAGCTTTCTCATGTCTAAATCTTGATTTAATATATAACAAACACGTTCTTTGGACATTTCCATAACCTCTACTATCTCTCTCACTTTAATTTGGCGGTCGTCTAACACTATTTGGTGAACTTTAGCAATGTTATCGTCAGTGGTTGCAGTTTTTGGACGTCCAGAACGTTCATCATCTCCCAGACTCTTACGGCCACGTTTAAATTCAGCTGCCCAAAATTTCACTGTGGTAAATGATGGTGCAGAGTCCCCATATACAGAGTCCAACTCATTTTTGATTTGCGTAGGCGTATTGGCTTTCAAAAAGAATTTAATAACAGCTCGATACTCAACTTTTTCCATTTTCGCAAAAAACGCTCACATTGACTCACTCAAACGACTGTCAACTAAAAACTGCGCGTCTAAAACTTCGGTCAAAAGATGCACAACTAGTATTCACTAGCTTTTATTGATGAGCGCAGCTATCTTTACGTTGCGGTCGAAAACTGTTTTGAACATATGATTTTGGTTGGTTCTTGATTCATGCGCTCTTGGAATAGGGATGTATTTAGGGCTGGGAAAATCCAGGAACAAAAACCAAAAGCAGTAATGCAAACCTGAGCAAATGAAAAATATCGCGTCGTTCAATTTAGAATCTGGTAGTCCTGGTCATTTAAGAAAATCCAACAGGAATCAATTGCGTGCAAACATACCATTGATCATTCTGCCTCCGAATGACAATAAGTTTAAGGTAAATGAGTGGTAATTCACTGACTGTATAGAGCCGGGAACTGAAGGCAGGCACCAGTGTTTGAAAAAAGCTCTCCCATAAGGCCTGTTTTCAATAACACCGGCACTCAGGTCGCAAACTTTTGATATACGAATACAATACATATGCATATATACATTTATGGGCCGCAATTCATTATTTATTAGGCAATTTTTCATATTGGGCTATGAATGAATATGAAGGCTGTTCCACTAGGACAGCCTATTTTGAAATGTGAAAAAAACCCAGTACTTATATTATTTGAAAGTTCTGATGTTTTTATTTTAGTAAAGAGTGTAGACATGGAGGTTGTGTGTGGAGCACAATATCCGATAAATGCCCGACCCGTGTCTGATGGCACACGTTAGTGTTTTTGAAGAGATTTTCGATAACATTTTGGCATAGTGTCGGCTCAATTTCATCATTGTGGATTGACATGATTTCCATGCGTTGTGCATCTCTTGAGCCGTTACATTTCAACGATCAAAATTAAATGAAAAAACATGTCAGAAATGGAACGATATAGGAAAAACGTCATGCTTCACCCGAAAATGCAGTTTGAAAGTGGATTTTCGATGCAAGTAACACTGGATCTCCACTATCTATAAACTATGCTATGTAAAAATACCAGAACCAGAAAGCACAAATCAGAACAGCTGTCGAATTTTCTTTGGTGGGCATTGCAAATGACAAAAGATTGAAATTTGCCTCTAAATAACATTTAAATGACACTTCTGTTTGCTTTTATCGCATGGTATAAAAAGTTTTCGATAAGAGCATGCTTTTGTCGCGATAAATATAGCATGCAACATACTCGGATCATGCTCTGATTTCATAACTAGGGGAGATACATTGTTACTAACAATGTACAATTTATTACCCGTTTTATTCGCACTCAATAAAAATCTTATTAAAACAAAATTTACACAAAATGCAATTAATTTTTTCGTAAAAATTGAGGACTTTTCCCTAAATTTTTGCCATACTAATGGAACTCTATTAATATAACACACACTTAACGGACAAGTCATCTGAGTTATGCGAGGAATACCAATACTTTTATAGAACGTCAATGCAACACTAACTATGATTTCATCAATACAGGGAGTATTAGATCTGATAGGTCAAACTTTTATTAGTGATAGGTTTTGGTGACACAAAAATAAGAAATTGTATGAAAGGAGGGTGAGGGGTTAGGGTCAATTCCCTCTGAGTAAAAGGGAGATGGAAACTTATTGAAACGCTCTCAAAGTTAGTCGTTTCTAATAGTAAAAGAAATATCAAAAACCATTGGAGAATACTGCAAGTTCTTTCTATCAGGAAGTTCTTGGCGCGACACAACGTCGCATCCATTTCCGCTAGTTTGACTTCGGTGGACATTCTTGAACAGTTTGTATGATATTTTACCTTTTATACATTTAATACCTTATATATAGTACATCACACACATTAATATAAATTTCAAACATATTTAACCTCGATAGTCCAAAGCCCAAACTAGTGAAAAAAATCATTTATTCATTCTTATGAAAAGCATTCGAATATTTTTTCAACCCTGGACTATCGTTCAAGTTCAAGTCAAGAAATTATTAATTGGTATGAAAGACAATGGAACACAACTTCAAACCCGATAGTTCACACTTCATATGAGTGAAAAAAACATTTATCCATATGAAAAAAAATCATGTCAACGGCCTCGCCACACTGAAAGCATTGGTTTCCGCTAGATCAAAACATGGTCACCACATGGGAACTCAGTACTCCGCATGCTGTTGACAAAAACGCGCCACATGGGCATAGTACCCACGTTAAATCCCAGACCCTACAAATTAATTTGTATCGTTCCCTTGATAATAATAATAATAATAATAAAAATTCATATTCATTAATTTTTATTCGACTGGCTTGAACTAATAATTTCTGGAAAATAGTATTTGAAATTTTTTTGGATAACGATCGAATACATGAACATTTTGCAACTATCGAATAATTCGATTGTTTTTATTCCATAGTTCCCAACACTAAATCAAACTTCCAAACAGAAATCCATATATCCACCAACTGTGACAAAACTTCACTACACTTCTGTACCTTACACCTAATTACTCGTAGCTTACCTCACGAACGGTAATTTACTATTTTAACTAAGAAACCTCTTGCGAAACAAACGATTCTAATCTAGAAAACATAGTCCGCAGTTGACAATCTAATTAAAGATTTTGTTACTTTAAAAAGTATAAAGAACGGTGAAATTAAGGAATGTGAATAATTGTCAACCAAGTTAAAGATGAAGACCCGAGAGCGAAAATATGTCTATAATATTGGATTAGGGACATTCAACATCTAGACGGCAGATTCAAAACGATATGAAAATTTGTACCTATTTTAAGAAGTAATCTATAGTGTATGCAGGGAAGACGGTATGGCTGGCATGAACAGCATGTCAGCAATCGAAAAGTGTGCACAGCAGCTTCAGTTTAGACAAATACTGCTTATAGATTAGACTTCATTCAGTAAGTGAAAGAGTGAGAGACAGCTAGTGCTGCACAGCACTTCACTTTGATCATTACAGCACTATTCCCAGTCAACTGTCTACAGTGAGCGGGGTGGCTCGAGTGGTAGTATATTGGCTTCCTCTGCAGCACCAATAATTTTGGTGGCTTGTTGAAGGAGGGAAGTTTCATCGTCGAATTGTTCCAGTACTAAGTAGCTCCATAGGAACCAAAGTTGATCAGCCTAATTTTTTAGCCCTGGCCGGCTTATATAGATTTAGGTAGGATTAGGTTATTTACTTACTTACTTAGGCAGCGCTACAGTCCGGGGCGGACCCGGGTCTCAACCAATAAGCCTCTCTAATTAGCGCGGTCTTTGGCTAACTGCCTCCAGTTGGGCACTCCAAGTTGGTTGAGGTCCCCTTCTACTTGCGGGCGCCACCTAAGGGTTAGGTTAGATTTAAGAAAAAAAATAATAATAAAAATTAAAAAAATAAAAAATTAAAAAATATAGAAAATAAAAAAAATATTTAAAAGAACAAAAGAGATGGGTGACAACAAGTTGGACTAGAAGGGATCCTCCGCCTAAGATATCGCCGTTGGTACTCAAATCTAGCTAACCCTGCATCCCCATTACAGTAACCGTAAACGAAAATTATATCGGCGTATTCGCGAATCGAAAACATTTTTTCTTAAACATTTGCGAAACACTTTACTCGTTCACTCTTAATCAGTAAATAAAGCAACACCGGCACATTTCAAAAGTTGTCACCGAATTAAACAAAAACATTCCACAAAATAGCGGAAAATTTACCGTTGGTTTAATTCTCCAACTTTGTTTTACTTGTTAACTAGCAGCTTTTAGTAAATTTTTTTTAATTGAACACACTATTTATTTTGTGACCATTTGCCTGAATAAAATAGTGGTTTGCAATAACTTCCGTTGTTCGTAGGTGGAAGACATATATAAAAATCGTAGATAATGGAGAGAAGACAAAAGTTTTGATAAAAAAAGTTAACCTAAAAGTTGAAAATTTCAAGATAAACGCATTTTTGAAATTGGTCCAACGATTTTACAAAATGTTAGCTTTGAAATGCCATAATTTTGGCTAGCGTTCATTGAACTCGACGAAATTTTAGTATTTTATGCACACTGAAATTCTCTTATAAAAATGTGTACAATGGTTTCTTAAGCTGAATCCGTTAGAAAGCTACGGCCTTTTAAGAAGTTTTACCGCGAAAACAGAGGCTCCTCACTTTAACGGCCTATAACTTGGAGGAGGGTGAAAGTAGACCCCGCCTGCAGTACAATTTTTTGTTTGCCATAACTTCAGGAATCTTCAGCTATCAGGACGAAAACCTAAACTGAGACACCCTGTATAGAATCATCTCGTATTCTGAGCAAGGCGCATCTAAAAGCTACTCGTATGTTTAAAGAAAACTTCAGGAACTACTCCTTAGTTTTTCTGCTGTAATAGCAAAATCAACATTAGCACTGACAAAAGCAACATCTACAATATGTAGGTATATGTTTACTAAAATAGATATCGATCCAGTCATATCCCAAGGTATCTGACTACGTTTCGACAAGAAAGTGATTGCCCACTGTTTTGGAAAAGGGTGGTGTGGACTGTGGTAAAGGTTTTATTTTATGGATGTTATATGTAAATTTATTAAAATGTTAAAATGAATGCCACTACTTATCCTTCCTCTTAACCTTTTGCCACGTGCTGACGAATGCGTTGAGTGAATGTGGTTGTATTTTTATTATTAAGTAATATGGTGAAAATAAAAAAAATGCTCCGCGATAATAAAGTATCAAGTTTTATTTTTAACACGTTACAAATTTATTTCAGTATTGAAATGAAGTTGCTGAACCAACCGATCCCGTTGGCAATTTAAGAACCAACCCCATAAAAAAACCTTACAAAATTCTGCTCAAATGTTAAATGAGTATAGGTTCATTCATAAGAGAAACACTCAATAGAAATGAACAGAGAGTGGAATTACCAACTGTGTACAATTTTATATTGAGTGGGTTTTAAAATTGTCGATTTATAACAAAAACATTTATTAACATCCACAATACCTTCTGGTATTCTTAGAGGACCAAGACAAAGGCATCCTAAAGTGAATGGCTTCCGATTCCGACTTCCAAAAGTTGATCTTCAACTTCCAGTCATCGCTATATCACTTAATTTCATCGAAGTCACGCTGTAAGGACATATTAATGACCTCGATAATTTCATTATTGAACTCAGTGAGCCTTGAGTTCTCGAATCGACATTTCTTCATATACGAATTCTGCAAAAGGACCCGACTTTCTACGTCGTCGTTCGGCCCAAGGACATTATTCGCCTTGTACACTCTATCGTCTCTTGCGGATTATCGATCTCAAAGAAGTTGTTATCACCGACGGCTTCTTCTGTATCTAGGCCTTCTGTTAATACAATGGTAATTTTCGTTGTTTGTCGTACGAGTTATCTTTATATATGGAAAGTTATTTTGATCTTTCCCCTGAAATAATTTATTTAATTACGGGAGTAGCTTGCGTTTTCAGTCCGAATTTTATTCTTCGAATATAAACTTACATGAGCCCTTTTATTCTATTTTATTAATATTTAGATACATTTGATCCATGAACTCAGTGACACGACTTCCGGGTTATGTCAAAAACAAGGCTTATGTCAGTCCAATCGAAAATGGCATAATTAATGGCCACAGCAAATGGTGTTTTCGATTGGGCGATTATTGTACTCCGGAACAAAAAAGTGACACAACTTTTTCTCCTCATTTTTTCAGAATCAAAATTTTGCTTCTGGTTTTCAATTTAGAATCCAAATTTCTCTCCTGTGTTTTTGTCAAAATGTATCAACACATATATACAGTATATATATGTGTAAACGTCAAATAGTATAGTGTGCCATAACTAGATTTCTGTTTTCGTGCAATCAGCCGTATTTGGCCAATTTATTACACTGAGTTTCAAATTGATTCGCAAGCAAATGTATTTAAAAAATACTTGTAATAATTTTGATAGCAAAGCCCGAAGAAGTTTTTAGTGTTCCATTGGAATCAAAATCGCCCAACTTCGAGAGAGGTACCAATCGAAAACGCCATAAATTACATATCATTACTTACTAGTTACTAGCAACCTTTAGCGGAATTAAACTCGTTTTGTTTACATATCCGCTAACTCGGGTTCAATCCTCATGAAACCGTTTATCTCATGTTAAGATGTCACATTCTTAGACAAACAGATCATTTAGTTTTGCACATTGTTTGGCAGCACTTTTGAAAACATAGGAGCTTATGAACTGTTTATTAAATTTCTAAATTGAGCTTGTGTTATTGTCATCTTAAATTTGTTTATTTATTTCATTAAGTTCTTGAAGTTATAAATGTTTTATGATATATTGAACAGTTTTACAAATAACGGATGTACGGCATTTAACATTTATATTACTGGAAGTCGTTTTTATTTTTGAGCTAAGGTACCAATAGAGTTAAAAAAAGACTATGGATGCCTCCGATAGCAGAATCTGCCAAGAGCAAAATAATAAAATTAAATTAGGCGAATCTTACTCTAATGCAGTCGATTCCGGCTATGAATCAATTTATAATGCCTGTTCTTCTGTATTAATGGAAAAAACCTTAAGCAAGGACATTTTTGAAATCTTTAGCCCTGGTTCGGAGCAAAGGAGGACACCCAGTAAACGATCTTCGTCAATAAAATACCACATTTCTACCCCTAAAAGTGACGTGAGCACAAAAAGGCATTTTTATAAAACATTTAATTCAACTTGCAACTCCTCCAAACGGATAAAATGGGAAAATATTGAAAATGAACCAGAGTTGTTTCAATCCAAAGTAAGTGAAAGTGAAGCAGAACTTATCAATCCGAAGCTTGTTTCTAATGACTTAAATAATATTGGACTTCTGGATCGTAGATGCTTATTTAGCTCGAATGCAGAAAACGAGTTTACAAAAAACAATTACATTTTAAATTTAAACAGCAAGAGTTGTAGAAAAAACAAAAAGGAAAAAGTTTTAATTCCCGAAAGGCCTTGCAAAAGCCAACGATACTTTGCACCATCAGTGATACGGTCGAAGCGAAAGCTGGAAATTACGCCTGCGAAAGAAAAAAAAATACGGACATATTGTGGCGGAATGAGATATTTAAACATTATTCGAAGACTGGAAGCATTTCCCGCTATCCTTGATGATATCTTTAAGAATTTATCAAATAAGGATCTGCTAAACATGTCACTAGTTACGAAGAACTGGAACAAGATAGTAAAATCGAATTTCAAAGCAAATGGTAGACTCCAACAATATTTAAATGAATCCCACAATGTAAAAGAAAATCGCCAACAACAAATAAAACTTCCCATAGGTATGTTAGATCGTTATCCCTTTGCGGAGTTCAATCAAGTTTCAAGTTTTAACAAATATAAAAATAAAAATCCAGTGAATGGGAATTTTTATGAAAATCAAAATGTTGTGCAACATTTGCTCAAAAATGAAAAATTGGTCAAGTGTCCACGCTGCGGTAAAGGTAGCATAGTCTCTAACTCATTAGAGACATTGCAAATTAATTTACAAACCAGGATACCCCTAACCACATTAGCCTCACAAAGTGCCATTAACATAGTCCTAAAGCCGGAAACCTACAGTATTAATCTCACTTCTAGAGACAAGTCGGATCCATCTGAAATAAAGTCGTCGTTTGGGTATTGTACTAGTTTATCGTGTAAGTACACATTTTGCACAAAGTGCTTATGCGATCATCATCCTGGAGAAAGTTGTAAAATATCTGAACCAGAATCTCCCTCTAAGCTTTTAATATGTCGAAAGAATTCAAAGCTTAAAAGTAAATCTGATTGTAAACAAAACTCTAAACGACAGTCATTAAGAAGATTATGTTTTTCGTAGTTGTTTATTTCCTTTTTAATAATTAATACTATTTTTTTATTTTATCTTGTCATGTAATCAATGTTTTTATTTTAATAAATTTTTAAAATATATATATTTTTTTCTTATAACAAAAAAAGTTTCTGAGCTATTGAAAATAATATACGAGAAGGTGCTATCTCTAATAAGATGACCGAATATTACTAAGCACATTTTTAATTGCAATACAGTATATTTAAAAAGGCCAAAACAACAAAAGTTAATGAAAAGTAAAGGCGCAAAACAAACGAACCTATTCAGTATTTTTTATGAAGTACAGTTTTTAAATCACTGTCACGCTAAACTTTTTTTTGGAATCTCTAATATGTTCAGAATAGAGTTCAAGTCTGGCAATATAGGATCTGAACGCCATTGTCTCTTGAATAATCCTAGAACAACCCCAACAACATACGGTGCTATTTGTGTTTCCAAAATGTTTTTGTTAACGTAATGGTGTATTGTAGATCCAATTTCAAAGAAAGGACTAACACCTTTGGCCTTCTATTAGATCTTACTGTGGACATGATATAAGAGTTAGTCAATTTAAATTTGATTCAACATTGGTTTTCAATTTTTTCGCATATACTTCTGTCCGAAAGTTATTATTTAATCTGATGATAAGAAAATCGATTTGGCTAATTAGACTAGTACGAGGTAGCTGAGTCATATAAAGTTTTGCATATGAAAGTCAATAATTATCTAGCTTTCGAACTGTCAATATGAGTGAAGAAAAAGTTCAAAAACCACGAACGGGGTTTTCGATTGATTTCCCCGAAAGTTGAGCCAAAAACTTGTTTTGACTTTGATGCCAAACGCAGTAAATTGCTCGAAAACAAAAATCTGGATTGAAACAAAATACTATTTGACGCTTAAATTTAAATGGGCTAATACATTCTGACATAAAATTCTGAAGAAAAATGTTGCTTCTGAAATTTTGCACTGTATAATGGGGTTTTCGATTGGGCGGACAGAAGCCTTCTTTTTTTTGTACTCCGAAGATGGGCGATTTTGATTGCTGCTGTTTAGCATAAGACTTATCAACTCCCCAAGTGAGTCGTCTACCTGCAGAGTTGACAGAGCAGTCGTGATTGCGGATGTGTTGACGTTGTTAAAGGCACCCTCTATATCCAGGAAAGCAACCATTACGTACTCTCTATATTGTAGGGATCGTTTGATGTGGCTAGTCAGTTAATGCAGAGCCGTTTCCTTTGCAGTAGGCATGTTGAGCCGTTGACAAAAGTCTTGGATCAATTTTAGCGCGTATATGGATATTAATCAGAATTTTCAGAAGGAAAGATGATAGACTTATAGGTCTGAGGTTCTTTGGGACAACATGAGAACATTTTCCGGCTTTGGGAATGAAAACTACATTGACTTCTCTCCATGATAGTGGAATGTGGATCAGTTCTACACAGCTCCTTACAATATTTTTTAGCGAAGGCAGAACAATATCTGAGGACTTCTTTAACTCGGCAGGTATTACACTGTCCGGACTAGCAGACTTGTATGGTTTGAGGCCATGCAGCGCCCAGAGCAGTTTGTCTCTTGTAATCAGACAATGAATTCTGGTCTCGGTTGCAGTAAGCCTGTTTGGGTTGCTACTGGCCGCGAATTGGGAGCTACCTGGAAAGTGGGTGTCCAGTAGCAGGTTGAGTGATTTATCACTTGAGGTTGTCCTAGGGCCATCGATTTTTTTCAAACAGCTGGCGATCATAGGATTTGTAGAGAGGATTTTTCTTAGCCGCGATGCCTCAGAGGTTTCCATGATTTTGTCACAGAATAATCTCCAGGATTTTCGCTTTACCTTCTTCAGTTCTTTTTCGTATAATTTGAGGGATTCTTTGTATGAGTCCCAGTCAGTAACTTTTCTTGTGCTTTTTACTAAGTTGAAAAGTTTTCTGCAAGTGTTTCTAAGCAGTCCCAGTGCTGATGTCCACCACGTTGAATAAGAAGGAAGGAAGCAGCCATGGTCTGATTGAGACCCAAGGTGAATTCCCTGAGCTTCAAGTCAAGATCACGCGAGGGACTTGGGAGTTCATAGGATATTGTTTCTGACAGTACGAATATTCCTCTGTATTTTGGCCAATCAGTTTTTCGATAATTCCGGAATGCTGGTTGGCTGGGAGGAGCATCACTCAGGCTGAATTGGATGTAACATATCTGTGATCTGAAAAAGCGTGTTCGTTAGCATTTGAGTGATGTTGTCGGAGACAAGAGTGATATCTAGCACTTCCTGTCTGTTTCTTGTTCTAAAAGTGGACTCATTGGCAATGTTGCAAACCTTATCGTTGATGTCGGTACTGCCCCATTTTTATTTTTTTTGTGTACGTTTGAAATGTTTGTACACAGCGCGGGCGAAGGAAATTTAGAGAGGACAGGTACCGATTTACATTGTTTTTAAATGTTTGGAAGTTATAACGATCAGGAAATACAGAGATCGGCAGGGCATTCCATAAGCGAGTTGTACGTCTTAGGACCGAATCACGATATTTTGGAGTACGTGTGAAGAAAAATCTGCGTGTGAAGGCATAACACTGACATGTAAATTTGGCTTTTGTAAGGTTTTCAAGCACAAAACAACCGTTAACATTCACAACCTCACATTCCGAGAGAAGAAAAGTCTCTCTGTCCTATTCGGACTCCCACCCCTGGAGAGTCAATATCGAAACCAAACACACCTGAGTTTCAAACCACTACATCACAACAATGCTTTCCTTCTCCTCCTTCTATCTTTCCGCCCGCGCACAAGCAACAGTAAAAGGGTATCATAACCCGCTTAGGCGCGCGTAAATTATAAAAAAAAAAGGAAAATAACAATTAAAAGCATCCTCAGTAGCGAGTTTGTCATACAGTTCAGAGTTATCAACACGTAAAACAGTAGGTTTTTCAGAAGCAGTGGATTTATTCAGTAAACTATTTACAACTCGCCATTCATTTGTTAGATTTCTCTGTACAGAGCTGAATTGAGCACAGCAATAGTTATCTCGACAAATAGGAATCTCTTTTTTTAATTAAACACACAATTTCTTATACCTTCTTTTTAGATCCTGATTATCAAGATACTTATTGCACTTTATTCTGAGTTTGTTTTTACATAAAACTTTGTTTAATAATAAACTGGGTATCCAAGGTTTCAGTCTTTTAACAAATTCTTTGAACGATAGAAATGAGGAACACGATATGTGCTTCTTAAGAGAGTCAATGAAGATTGTATACGCAGTAGATGAATCGCTACAAGCGTAAACACCCTCTCAAGACTCATTGCATAAATTATTTTTTAGCCTACTAAAGTCAACTGTCACTCTTCTTTAAGAGGAGTTAGAAGAATTACAGCTTCTAGTTTTAGAAAGCGTTACTAAAAGACCCGTCATACAGTGATCAGTAATTTTCAGATCACATTTTTCGCATTTATTGAGCGTAACATTACTGAGACGCCCATTAATAAGATCCAAACAGCTCCCCGAAGCAGGACTAGTGGGCTCATTAATAGAGCATGCTAGGCCATGCGAAACAAGTAATGCCAAATAACTAGAGTAAGTTTCATTACCTGGATGGTAATGTTGTTGAAATCTCCAACAATAATTAACTTTTTCGATCAGAAAACTCATTTAAAAAAAGTCACAACATTAAACATATGCAGTCTATAGACACATAAAAACACATACAATTCATGGTTAATTTTAACGGAGACTTTTAAAACATCAGCACTCAATAAATCAACGCGCACGACATCAAGAATTACGTGGTCATCTTTGACAAAACAACCAACTCCACCTGCAGCGTAATTTTCATAAGTTTTAGCCACAAACAAAAGAGCTCGACACAGTGTGAAGGCAGAAACTGCGAGAATGTTCTTTAAGCGGTCAAAGGAGAAAAGAGTTAAAACCTCCCTCCTTCGATGGCTAGACCTCATGGTGTACATATAAGAAGAAATTTGAAATAGCTGCCCGTGCGAACAACTGGGACAATGAGGAGAAGCGCTTTGCCCTAACAACGGCTTCGCACGGTCCTGCAGTAGAATTGTTGCAAACAATAGACATCGAAAAGCATAAAGATTATGTGGCTTTAGTACACGTTACCGAGAAACGGTTTGGTGATAGTCACATGCAGGAGATTTGAAAGGTTCAATTGCAAAGACAAATATGAAAATCTTCTGCTATTCAAATATAGATGACGCTGTTCACATTGAAATGAATATCACAATCAATTCTCTTTCCGCACCAATTTCTACTGAGGTAGCCCCAGGGAAAATAATCGAGTGGTGTCAAATCGCATAATCTCGGCGCCCAATTGAAGAACGCTCCGTGAGATGACCCAGTCCCCAAATTTCTCCTTCAAAACTTCGAGCGTTGCGTTGCTTATATGGCATGTAGCGCCGTCTTGTTGGAACCACATCTGGGCTATATCGATGTTGTCGACCTCTGACCACAGAAAGTCGGTTAAAATCGCTATATACCTGAGACCGTTGTCGGTAATGCAAAATAAACCGGATTGACTCCAATTCAGCTGATCGGCGCCGAATCGACATTTCTGGATCGTTTTCAATACTTGCGGTTATGTTTTCTTCATATCGCACCAATCTCTGTCTGGTTGGTGGCTTAAGATCCAAAAGAGTGTATCCACGCTCAAACTTTTCCAGGGTGCGACGAATTGCCTGCAAACCGCAGCCATCATGACGACCGACCTCACTACGGAATTCATGTTGAGTATTTAGTATACGAGTATTATATCAATAATATTTTTTAATAACTTCCGCACGTTCGCAAACGCAAAATGATGCATAATGAAATGGAAAACCTGAGTGAATATTTTGAGAGCTGGATGTCATTTGTAACTTTGACAGCTGCTGAAACATGACATTTGGAAACATTATCGTTGCTATTTGG
Organism: Volucella zonaria; assembly: GCA_963966105.1. Taxonomy (NCBI): domain Eukaryota; kingdom Metazoa; phylum Arthropoda; class Insecta; order Diptera; family Syrphidae; genus Volucella; species Volucella zonaria. The sequence goes on from OZ014531.1 coordinate 1,579,148, forward strand.
TCACCCTATATAATGTTTTGGGATTTTAATTGCAAAAATTAACATATTATCCTGGTAATTGGCATCTCCTAACTTAATTTGCTTACGTTTAAAGAAATCTATTTTCCATGTTTTAATTTCATTGCTTGTTAGAATGTTTGGATATAGTATATTACTTCTGGCTGACACAATATTGAAAAACGTTTGTGTGGGTACAAATGATAGAACTTATTTCTTTCAATACAATCGCTTTATTCAATACAGTCACAATTCACAATTTAATCGCTTATCTCAACTACTTAAACTTTTCTTAACTTTTACTTAAACCACTTAATCTCTTCTCTTAATTCACACCTCAAATTCAATTGATGAAATGAACTGACTTGCATACCTTGGGGATGCTAATATTTATACTCCAATGACATATTTTTAGAACAATCTGTGCCATCCAACGTTCCATACAAATTTCCATTTTGCTAGAAACTTCGATTCCATTCTCCATTTACCAATGGTTGAAATTTTCTGCTATTGAAATATAGATTGCGCTGGTCAAATTTAGGGGATATCACACTGATACTTCCCTAACTATCAACTTCGTTAATCCTTGTTCCGTTGAAATGACACATTCTGTCCAGATGGACCACCTTCAATTTTCCTCAATCCCCACGCTGGATACGGTAGACAACGTCATTAATGCGGGTTATCACCTTATATGGTGAATTGCCTTTCTTATGCTGAGGATTATATAGCCACACCAAATATGCTTCGTTGAAGCGGGAAGATTTTGCCTTGATATTGTACCTAGTCTTCATGTGGTCACTTGCTAGGTTCATCTTTTATCGGGTGTTTTAACGCATTTTGCGAATTCTGCTGCGCAAGTCATACACGTAGTGGATTACCTCCTTAGGCTCTGTAGGTGGGGATCCGAATTTCGTTTCACTTGGCCACCGGACTGTGGTTTTATGTCATGAAAAATTTGCAGTTTTTATAGTGATAAGGTTTTATGGAGGGACAGGAAAAATACAATTTAAAACGACGACAACTGTTAGGGAACATATCACAATATTGTGATATCCCTTTGAATGTGAACAGCGCCATCTACATTTAAAAAGCAGAATATATCCTTATTTGAATAGCAAAAGGCTCAACCATTGGTGGATGGAGAATGGAATCGAATTTTCTAGCAAAATGGAAATTTGTATGGAACGCAGCGTAGTACAGAATATTCTCAAAAGAAGTCAGGGAGTATAAATATCAGCATTTCAAAATATGCAAGTTAGTTCTAAAGTACGAGGGCGGGTCAATAATTCTGTGCATTTTTGAATTTCTGACCTCTTTACTGAAACAGCAACACTGCTCCTGTCAACAGGCATTTGTCAGTTGACTCCTGTCAAAATTTAAACTTGCTGCGTCAGTTAGTTTGTGTTTGACAGCTATTTTTATCAGACTACTCACTAATTTGAGGAGAAAATGGAAAAAAGTGAATTTCGTGTGCTTATTAAGCATTATTTCTTGCGAAAAAAAACCATTACCGAGACCAAGGCTAAGCTTGATAAATATTGCACCATCAATTTCAATGGTAAAAAAGTGGTTTACTGAATTTCGTTGTGGCCGTACAAGCACTGAAGATGCCGAACGTCCTGGACGCCCAGTTGAGGTCTCTACACCCGAAACAATCGAAAAAATTCACGATATGGTGTTGGCCGACCGAAGATTGAAAGTGCGAGAGATTGTGGAAGCCGTAGGGATCTCGCATGGCTCAGTGGTTTCAATTTGAATGATCACTTGGGCATGAGAAAGCTTTCCGCAAGATGGGTGCCGCGTTTGCTCACAGTCGACCACAAACGCAATCGTGTAACAACTTCACAGGAAGGTTTGGCGTTGTTTAATCGCAATATGGAGGAGTTTTTGCGCCGTTTTGTAACCGTGGACGAAACATGGATCCATCACAACAAACAACAGTCAAAACAGTGGGTTTCTAAGGGTGAATCGGCGCCAAAGAAGGCCAAGGTGGGTTTGTCAGCCAATAAAGTTATGGCGACTGTTTTTTGGGATGCACGCGGGATAATCCACATTGACTACCTTCAAAAGGGAAGAACAATCAATGGGGAATATTATGCCAACTTATTGGACCGATTCAATGACGATTTGAAAAAAAAAACGACCTCATTTGGCCAAGAAAAAAGTTCTTTTCCACCAAGACAATGCAAGGGTGCACACATGTGCAGTTGCCATGGCAAAAATCCATGAATTGGGCTATGAATTGCTCCCTCATCCACCCTATTCTCCAGATTTGGCTCCGAGCGACTACTTCTTGTTCCCAAACCTGAAGAAATGGCTTGGTGGAAAAAGATTTGACTCCAATGATGAAGTCATCTCGTCATTTTGAGGACCTCGACAAATCATTTTTTTTGGAAGGTATAAAAAAATTGGAGAAGCGTTGGACAAAGTGTTTAGAGCTCAAGGAAGACTACGTTGAAAAATAAAATTATTTTTTTATCAAAAAATCAGTTTTAATCCAAAAGTCACGGACTTATTGACCCGCCCTCGTAAAAGATAAAGAAAAGTAACAGGGTTGAGATAAGGGATTGAATTGTGAATTATAATTGTATTGAATAAAGCGATTTTGTTAAAAGGAATAAGTTCTATCATTTGGACCCATACTAACATTTTACGATATAATAAAACGATACGATGAAATCAGTCGTTTGACATCTTTCCAATTGGTAAAGAACGAAAACAGTATTTGTTAGTTTATAATTCAGCAATTCGGTGCACGAAGGTTGATGTTGAAACTGTGATTATCAAAAAAAGCATAATTCAGTACACTCATTTTATAAAAAAAAATATAGTCGCTTCACTTTTCCTCTTATTTTTTCAGAATTTGTTGTCTGCTACCAAGGAACGTGGGCCACATATCGCCACTCAAATGGGAAATTTGATCCTCAACACATTAATCCAAGCCTTTGCACTCATTTAATGTACGCATTTTTCGGTGTTCAGGAAAATGGAGATATACGAATAATCGATCCATATCTTGATCTAGAAGAGAACTGGGGAAAGGGAAATATTAAAAAATTTGTTCAATTGAAAAATCAAAACCCCAATCTCAAAGTTTTGGCTGCAATTGGTGGCTGGAACGAAGGATCGACAAAGTTTTCAGAGATTGCTAGGGATCCTACCAAAAGAAATCGTTTTGTTCACTCTTCGATTGATTTTATTAAAAAACATAATTTCGACGGTTTGGATTTGGACTGGGAATACCCCAATCAGAGACATGATCTTAATTCCAACGATGACAAGGCTAACTTCTTATCGCTGCTGAAAGAATTAAAAACAGTGTGAGTCTAAATGAGTTTTTATTCTGGTATTCAATTTATTTACACATATGATATTTACTTGAAACATTATCCATAGATTGAGTAGAGATAATCTATTACTTACCGCTGCTGTTGCATCTGCAGAGTTCTCCTCATCTGTTTCATACGACATCTCAGAAGTTTCTAAGCACTTAGATATCATAAATATAATGGCTTATGATTTACATGGTGCTTGGGATGAAGTAACTGGAATAAATGCACCTCTATATGAAGGACCGTATGATAAAACTCCTTTAGAAAAGCAATTAAACGTCCATGCTAGTATCTCCTATTGGTTACAAAGCGGTGATTGCAAAGAAAAATATACATGCTATATGATACATTTTTTTTTTTAAATCGATTACCAATCTTTTTTTTTCCTTCCAGGAGCACCAAGAGAAAAAATGGTTTTAGGAGTTCCGTTTTATGGGAGAACTTTTACTTTAGCCGATCCAAACCAAAATAAACCTGGGTCACCACATGTGGGAACGGGTTTGCCAGGACAGTACTCCAACGAACCAGGACATATAGGGTACAATGAAATTTGTGAAAATATGCTTAAAGAGCACTGGACATACGTTTGGGAAGAAACCCAAAAAGTCCCCTATATATACCGAGAGAAGCAGTGGATTGGATATGAAAATCCGCAAAGTATAAAATTAAAAGCACAATATGCTCTTGACCATGGATTAGGAGGGGTAATGGTTTGGTCACTTGAATCGGATGATTTTCATGGAACTTGTGGTGAACAGTACGTTTTGTTAAAAACCATTAATTCAGTTTTGTCAGCAAGTAATGAGTCCAATAGCCCTTATACAATAACCTCTTCTAATATTTCCACATTGCTATCTTCTGATTTCATTTGCGACGGGTTAAATGGATATTATATAGACCCAAGTGATTGCTCTAAGTTTTATTTTTGTAACAGAGGCTCTAAATACGATTTCCAATGTCCTCCATATTTATTATTTGATATTGCAACCAACTCATGTAATTACCCAGATCTTGTCAACTGTAACCAACAATATTGAAAACAATATGCAATTACATACGAGTATGTATGCATATACATATAATTTACTTTGTAATAAATGATTTGCACTAAACGTTTCAAATAGTTTACTTTAAAGCATATAAGAGAGAAATTAGAGTTCACCAGGAGAAGAATACAGGCTTAAGGTAAAATTTGTATTCGATATTTGGCAACTTGTTACACCATGGATTCTTTTTTTCTTATAATTAGTGCGCGCTTCAAGGGGTTGTTATACCCCTTTAAAGAAACTTAGGGAGGAAGAAAAGGGAGATACCGATGTATATTAGTCTTAAACGTTGCAAAGATTAGGAAATAGAGAGCTCGATAGGGCATTCTATAAGCGAGTTGTATGGCTTAAGAACGGATCACGATAAAGTACATATGTCCGAAAGTGGGCTGAGGGTGTACTGTTGAGCATTCATAGCGAGACGGGTGTTACGGTTAAAAGTGTGAAGGGGCGGAATGCTACTGGCGAGTTCTATGGGGTACAGGTGGTGGAAATAGTGATAGAACGGAGTGAGACAAGAGACATTACGTCGGTGTCGAGTATGTCCATCGTTTGAGTGATGAGTTTTATGTAGCAGGTGCAGAGGTGTTTTAAAAGCACCTGACCAGATGTGGGCACTGTACTCCAATTTTGGGTGGATAAATGCCTTATATATTGAGGCCTAATTAGAGAGGTGAAGCATTTCTTACATCGCTTGAGGAAACCTAAACATTTCGCAACATTTTTGACGGCATCCAATATGTGGTCATTTCCAACGTAAGCTGTCATTGACACACATACCGAGAATGCAAAGTTTTTCGTTTTTGACAATCCAAGTGCCATTCATGGACAATGGCTTGGTGTTTAAATTTTGCTTTAACGACAGCAGACAGCATTGTATATTGGAAGCATTAAATTCTACTCTGTTAGTGGTTCCCCAATTAGTTATGCTGTCAATATCGGAATTTAATGAGCTTAACATACCCTGTCGTTCCCGTTTTAAGCCAAAGAGCAGGGGCGTAAGTCCGGGAAGGGAACGAATATAAATTCATCGTCAAACCAGGGGTTTCTTTGTGGCGGCGCTTTAAAGGCAATGACATTAAAAGCAGCTTATCTAACGGCTTGTTGGTGTTTTAAGGGAAACGCGATCGGCCAAAATTGTAGCGGTCACTTGCGATTGCAGCTTTTCAACGTCCGACTTGACTCCATTGTGCCTGTGGTATCTGCATTCGTACCCTAGCTGCAACAAGGCAATGTTCCAAGTCGTTGTTGAGTCTTCGGATATCCAGAATGCTGAAAAAGTGTCTGGAGTCGATCGCAATGTGATTAATCTGTTTGACGGTTGATTGATAAGAGGATAACCAAGTCCCTTTATGGATGTTGAGATGTGGGAACCGTGTACTGGTTTCTAAAAGGTTATGTTCCGTAACTAATTCTTAAAACTTGAGTATATTGTCGGGTGGTGCAGCCATATACATATTTGGCACAGGAGGTCATGTAATAGAATATGTCACCTATGCTGCCCTTCTTACCTCCTGTAGGAGCATGAACGCCAATCAAGCTTATATTTTCGAATTTGGCCTTGGTGCGGATTTCTATGAAGTGTGTGCTTAATATACATGCTGAAATTTAAGGCTTTTAGACTAAATTACCCTCCGTCTAATAGAAAATACGCAGCCAAATAAGCTTCGTTTTCCTTCTTTGTAGTAGTCGTCCTAGTAAATGTCTTAGTTTTTCTTCCGCTTTTTACCCAGCCCATCCCATCGCACTTCTATGATTAGCTTAGTATTTGCTTTATAACATTTATGGGCCTCAGCGGGTTATTAAACGTCCGAACATGAGGAAGTTACTCCACGCAACCCATAACCTTGAGAGCGTGGTCCTGGTCCGATGATAGCAACCTCGATGAGATTATGTCCTATTCAGGTTTCTAATCCACCTATCTCTACTCCAGGATCCCGACATAAAGCTCTAAAGGGAGGTGTGCACCAAGTAGCTCGAACTGACTACAGCCGTGGATTCGTATGTGGGATTTCTCCGCCGCCGTTCTGATCAAGGAGAAATGCTCTAGTGCGAGAACTGTCCCCCGCATGATTTGATGAGTACCCCGCATTTAGCAGTCAAATGTACTGGGCTCACAGGCTCCACCACATGGAGGTGCGAGTCGAAGTTGATGGATAGGGGCTTAAGTGTCGACACTTGTGTCTTAAACTGGAGATTAGTGATATCGAAGAGCAGACAGTGAAGGACGGACGTTGGCCATCGAAGAATATGGGCGAACGAAAGCGAAGGAGAAGACTTCATTAGAAGAACTTGATGTCGAAGAGCCTGAGCAGGTGGATAAGCTTCAGCTGGAAAAATTGACGAACGAATACAGGGATTGCTTTCGAAAGTCAAAGATTGCTCACCGGTTGTCTTAACTAAGGAAAAAGACGGGGGTGATCGACTACAGGGCATTAAACGCAACAGAAATCAGAAGAAGGTTTCCAATGCCGGTAGGGTAAGAGATACTGTCGTCACTTTCAGGAAACTCATATTTCACGGCCCTGGATTTGGCGCCAGAATACCACCAAATCAAACTGACCGAGTAAAGTAGAAAATACATTGCATTTGCGACTAAATATGGCCTATACGAGTTTACGATAATGCCATTTTGAATAGTAAATACACCTGCCGCATTCTAGGCATGCATGAATCTGGTTAAGGCTCGCATGCCTAGGGGCACATCGCCATCTATGTACCTTGATGAAGTAATCATCCCGAGCAAAACAATCGACGAGAGCTCGCAGAAGTTAAATCGATTTTTAAAAAAAAGGTACTTGAAGGGTCTGGTCTTAGCATCCAAATGAAGAAGTGTGATTCCCTGAAAACCAACCTGGAGTTCTGGGGTACTACGTTACCGGAGAAAGAATCAAACCAAAGCAAAGGAATTGAGGAATTTCCAACATCAAAGGACGTACGCGGAGTAAGACAATTCTTGGGCCTAACAGGGTTTTTCAGGAAGTTGGAAAAGGGTTATGCAAAAATAGCAACACTTCGATTTGCTAAACGATGCACTCGTACATTACAACATCGAATACCCTCATGAAGTGCACACAGACGCTTCGGTACAAGGACTCGGAGGTCCAAGAAGAACAACGACCTGCGACCAGTAGCATACAGTCGTAAAGCGACCGAAAACGAGAAAAGTTATGAATTCGAAGTATTGGCGGTGGTCGAGAGCTTGGAAAGATTCCGAGTATAGCTCCTTGGACGGGAATTTAAGGTAATTACAAGCAAAAAACTAAAAATAATCACATTATTAGCCAGATGGTGGCAGAAAATACAAAAATTCGACTTCAAAACAATTCATCAACCGGGGGAGCGGACAATCCACGTAGATGCGCGAAGTCACCAACCAGTCGAAGAGAGCGCATGGTAGAAGAGGCATCTAATTTCATCCTGAACATAAACATATCGGAGGAAGATTGGGTAGCCAGTATGCAATGGCAGAATCCGGATCAGCGTGGCATCATAACCGTTCTCTAAAGGAAACAAACGAGAGCTCGTTGGGAAAACTGCTACAAAGAGTACCTTATCAGAGTAATCCGGCTCTTTCGGCGAATGGGACAGGAGATAAAATAAAGCAATAAGGTGGAAAATCCTCGGAATATGCCATGATGGCTGTGGGCACTTTGCAGAGGATATCAGGTCGCAGAATGTGCTAAAGGATGTCTTCATAGTGCAGAAGGATGTCTTCACTTCAATGAAGTCTCAATACTTCAAGAAGCGCAACGATAAAGGCTACGCTACATGAGCTGGTTTTTTCATATACACCAAGGAACTAGAGTCATTGAACTGATGGGAATGTTGGAGAGAAGAAACGAAGCACTACGGAAGATCGTAAAGAATCAAGCATATCAGAACAGAAGATATGACGAAAAGCATAGAAGACAAATTAAATAAATGGTAAATGATATACTTATCGAGAAAGAGTCTCTTAGCACAGGTGGATCTCGTAAGTTACAGCCTTATTTTAAGGACCGCCTGGGATAGGATGCAGCAGATGCAGATTAAAAGATGGTGTGAGTCGTTAAATTATGAATTCGCCTTTGAAGAAGAAAATGGCGATTCACTATTCGAAGATGGGGAGGTGCACGAAGATGCGCCCAACAGCAGGATGGAAGAGTTGTAAGCTTATCCCGTCACACAGTCAATAGGTAGCACTAAGGAAATTAAATGCATCCACAAAAACCCAGGTCACACCATGAAACAATTCCAACAACTCACAACATCACACGATCGTTGGGTGACAACCTACAACTGCTTGTTCACCAGAAAATCTCAATTGTCCATAGCTGCTCACAAACGAACCACTGCAATAAGCAGTATGTACTTACCATGATTCATCGTGGGGAATAAAAGGATACTGCGCTTTGTCAGCCGGGGGAGTATTCAATTGAAGTTCTTAGTAATTAATAAAAAAAAAATTGGATATCTAACCTGTGTTTGACGGCTTTAATTGGCAACTCGCAGCAGGTCTGATATGATCCTTCTACACCTTTAAGCGTTTTAAATTCTCAAAAAAAAAATGCATGACCAATAGCCTTTCTAATGGTCATTAATTTGCTGAGCCGCATCAGCCTCGAGGTACCGCATACAAATACAGACGTCAATGAATGGAATGATGACAACATAACTTCAGATATTGAGGTTATTGAAACCGAAAACAAGGACGAAGAAAATGAAGAGCAAGAAAATGAGCATTGTACAACTTTCATCACTTCAAAGGATGCTATCAAAATCTTTGATCAAGCATTAGAATGGGGTATTTTGGTTCTGAAGATTATCCAATCTAAAGCAGTGCAAATGGTAGTTTCGACTACAAAAGCACAAAAAAAAAAAAAACAAATTATTTCTCCAAAGGTAGATTCTGTACCTACCCAGAACTTAAAATTGGTACACTGAGCTGCATTTTATTTTTATTTTAATTACCAATGTATACCTACCAGTGTTATTGGATACTTGTTATTTTTATTGCTTATTACTGAATGATGATTTTTTAATTGCAGGAGATATTAATTGTCGCCATAGGGATTGGGGTTGTATTAGAGCAAATGCTTGGGGAAACATATTTTCTAGTCTATCTTATATGTTGCCAATTTCTGTCATGTATCTTCCTTCTCCCACTTATTTTTCAGTTAGTTCTCGTGGTAGTTCTTCTGTCCTTGACTTATTTATTACCAATGTGCCTAGTCTAATTAGTCAACCATTATCCTTAAATGAGCTTAGCTCTGACCACAACCTGGTAGTTTGTCGCCTTCTATGGTCGGGTGGAAAAAAGGCACAATACATACAAGATTTTAAAAATGCTAACTGGACACGCTTCTGTTCTGAAATAAAACGCAATGTTCCAATGAATATGGATAATGTTTTGTGCAAGGAAGATATTGATTCTATTGTCAAAAATTTTGTGATAATGTGCTAAGCTCTGTTGATGAATCTGTGCTAAAAACTAAAAAAAAAAATCACTTTAATAAACAAACTACCCTCCTATATTTTCGAGTTATTTAAATTACGAAACATTAGCAGACGATATTGTCAAAGATATCGCCAGCCCATACTTCGATACCATATGCGTTATCTAAAAAAACATTTTCCCATGAAATTTTGCAGCACCGAAACGCTGTATGAAATAACAAACCCAGTAGCTTGGACAGAAATGCAAAACCGCACTTCAATATTGTGAAGTTTATAAAAACCAAAAAAAGACAGTTATCGTTTTTTAAAAATGCATCCAGTATCTATTTTACGGACATTGAAAAGGCAAATGCACTTGCCTCCAGTTTTGCAAATAATCATCTTGTATCTCAACATCTAGGTGATGCATATACAAATAATCTGGTGAGAAACACTGTTGATGTTTTCACTACAGCGAACGCTAATTGCGTATCAAATTTGTTTGTAAACGAGGAGGACATACAATTTATTGTTAACAGCCTGTCCATTAAAAAAGTAGGAGGCACCGATTAAATACGTAATATATACCTCAAAAAACTGCCTAAAATAGACATCAAATTTATTACCTTTATAATAAACACCTGTATTAAATTACAATACTTTCCTGATGCCAGGAAAAAAGCTAAAGTGGTGCCAATACTAAAAGCTGGTAAACCACCAGAGCATCCAGAAAGCTATAGGCGTATAAATTTATTACGCAACTTAAGTAAAATATATGAGAAGGTTATAAATGAAAATATTTTAAAATTCATCCAGGAACATGATATTTATCCCAACGAACAATTTGGCTTTAGACATTTTCATAATACTTCCCAGCAGTTATTAAGAATCTGTAATTCTGTTAAAATTAATCGTTTTCAAGGTAAACCTACTGGGATGATACTATTAGGTATCAAAAAAGCTTTTGATTCCATTTGGCATGAGGGCCTTATATACAAAATGATCAATTTTAGATTCCCTCCATCTCTATGTAAAATTGTACAGTCTTTCTTGACTAATCATTGTTTGAATGTCCATATTAATAGTACCGTTTCCAGCCTATTAAATTTTCATGCAGGGGTACCACAAGGCTCAGTTTTCGGAGCTGTCCTTTATAATATATATACATCCAATTTTTCCAATGTACCAAACTGTGTTGTAAATATTTTCGCAGACGACACTGCCATATATTCATCAAATCAATTCGCTCTCTGGAAAATTAAGGTTAATGAAGGAAAAACTCAAGCGATCTTTTTCACCAGAAAAAGAAAAGCTTGTTTTCTTCCCAGCAACCAACTTGAGCTAAATGGGAGCAATATAAATTGGGTGCCTACGGTAAGGTATTTGGGTATTCATTTGGGCACTAAACTCACGTTTAAAGACCACATAAACGAAACATTAAAGAAAATAGGAATTGCAATTAAGATGTTGTATCCTTTTATAAACCGCAATTCGTTGCTTACAATTGAAAATAAAATTTTTCTCCACAAAATGATTTTTCAGGCAATTCTATTGTACGGTTGACAAGTGTGAGGAGACTCTGCTGCCTACCATATCAAAAAGTTGCAAGTTTCACAAAATAAAATACTAAAAATGATGCTTAATTTACCATGGAAACATTCAACTTTAGACTTGCATAAAAGGGCGAATGTTGAATTGATTTCTCATAGGATTCAAAAACTAAAATACAAATTCCTAACAAGATGTAGATACCCTCTCGTTAACCAATTGCATAACTAATGTAAATATCTATCCATTGCTATTCTGTTTTTATATGTTCTTACCCTATAAGGATCCTATTTGTTATTTATCCTACCTTGTTATAACTTATTTGAATGTTAATTGTTAATTTATTTATTTGTTTTCACATTTATTCTTGATTATTTATTTATTCACTTATGTATTTATGGATTTATTTATTTACCTATTTATTTATTTTTTTATATTTATTTGTTTATTTTTTATTTATTCATTTTTTTTTTTTTTTTTGAATTGAATTGAAGATTTTTTCGTATTTTCAAAGTCTATTTCATAGCCTTTTTTTTATAATTTGCGCACGCTCAAGGGATTTAAGTACATCTTAAGATGTTTGCACACACAGCGGGCGAAGGAAAATCAGGGAGGATGGAAAGAGAGGTACCGGTGAACAATGGTTTTAAATGTTTGAATTTTATAATGACTAGGAAATAAAGAGCTAGGCAGGGCATTCCATAAGCGATTTGTTCGGCTTAGGAACGAATCACGTTATTTTAGAGTCCGTCCGAAAGTGGCTTGAGGGTATACTGATGAGAATTCATAGCGAGACGGGTGTTGCGGTTAAAAGTTTGAAGGGGCGGAATGCTACTGGCGATTTCTATGGAGCACTGGTGGTAGAAATACCGACAAAACAGAGTGAGACACGAGACATTACGTCGGTGTTCGAGGGTGTCCATTACCTGAGTGATATTAGTATCACCTATGAGTTTTATCGCACGGTTTTGAATCCTATCTACCAGGTGCAGAGATGTTTTGGGCGCACCCAACAAGATGTGGGCATTGTACTCCAATTTGGGGCGGATAAATACCTTATATATTGAGGCCAGATCAGAGGGGGTAAAGTATTTCTTACATCGCTTGAGGAAAGCTAGAAATTTCGCCGGTTTTCCGAGACTAAGTCAGGCTCGTGGAAAAGAGATGGTGGCGAATGAGCCCTTAGTGGACCAACGGCAGCGCTAGCATCCCTGAACGTATTACTAGCTTCGGTCTAACCGACCCCTCGTCCTAGGCGTATCTATAATGGAACTGGTCCTCCAGATAGGGGTAGTGCCGCCAAGGTAACTGCCCGGCAATGGAAAAAAAGCCAACTTACGAAACAACAACAAGCCTCGGATACGGACGCATCTACTTCAGATCTGTACGTGGAATGCTAAGTCCCTTAATAGGCCACCTGCAGCAGAACAACTAGGAGAGGCCCTGGACTGGTGGAAAGCAGATATTGCCACTATACTAGAATACGATGGGAAGGGCCGAACAAAAAGAGGTTGAAAAACTTCGACATCTACTACGGCGATTCGGATTTGTTATTAGAGGCAGAGTTAGGCAAGAAGTCTTGATTTTCCGGCAAGTGAACGAGCGCCTCGTTACAATCAAAAATAAATTTGCAAACATTAGGCTCATATGCGTGCATGCCCCCACAGAGAAGGAAGGTGACGACACCAAAGGTGGCTTCTACGAGTTCCTGGACAAGACGTACGAGCAATGTCCTATACATATATGACATTAAAGTTATTCTATGTCATAGGAAGAGAGGGCATCTTTGGTAGTATTGCCGGAAGATATGACCTGAACGACATTACCTCCGATAATGGATTCAGGCTAATCAGCTATACGATGAGACGAAGCATTGTCGTTGCTACTGCGCGGTTCCTGCACCTCGAAATTCAGAAGGGGACTTGTAGAACTCCTGATCAATCAACAGTCAACCAGACTGATCACATTGTGATCGGTGCAAGGCACACCTCTAGTATTATGGATGTCCGAACTTTCAGAGGGGCCAACATCGACTCGGACCATTACCTTGTTGTAGCCAAGGTACGGTTGCGTATATTACAAAGGCAAGCTAATATTGTGAGGAAGTTCGACGTTGGACGGCCATAATCGCAAGACGGAGACGGCCAGTGGCAGTATTGCCAAAAAGCCATCAGAAATGCCCCTCTGATATGCTGGGTTTTATTCGGCCACCGCCGACGACAAGGGCCAGCAAGCACAAGTAGCTAAACAAGATACATACAAAGCGGCGCTGCATGCAAGGACTAGAGCTGCTCACGTAATCTACGAGCGGAGGAGAAGAGACGAACGCCGGCTTCTCTGGAGAAAAAAGAAGGAGCATTTGACGCGCGCGGTCGGGGGAACTGAGAGATGCTACTCCAATAATGAGATTCTGAAGTTTCACCAAATGGTAACAGAAACAAACCCCATACCGGAGCCTGTAGAGACGAACATAAAGATAGTAGTAGAGTCGCAGTCGGTGCTAAGGCTTTGGAAAGAGCATTTCTGTCGACTGTGTAAAGGTGATGACGAACCAAATACCGCTGTCAGGTAGAATGAACCTTTCAACATGGACGACGTACTCGTATACCAAAAATTCCGTCCATCCGACGCAGATGAAGTGAAGCTAGCCATATCTAAGCTTAAGTCCAACAAAGATAGCAAACTTTCCAGATATTGGAAAGCCAAAATCGGTTGTCTACTGATCGCCCCAATCCGTTTGAATTGTCATCAATGGCAATTTCCCTCCCATTTTATACAAACCACGCCCATTTTAAACAAAAAAAAAACGTCTTCCACATTATGCACTCTCGCGCAAATCCCTATCATTCGCAATTTTACTTGTACATTGCTCTCCTTCTAGCAAATTTTGACAAAGTTATAGAGATGCAGAAGTGTTGGAATTCACTTACAGTGTGTTTCTGCAAAAGTTAAGGGTTTGCAAAAGCATTAGTTGAGTTTGACATCTAGTTAGTTTATCTATGCGCATTTTTGAGGACGATGGAGCAAGGTGCTACAAAGGAAAATATAAGTATTTGTAATATTTTAATGTATTTATGTATAAGAAAAAACATTTATAGTTCTAGGGAAAAAGTAGTTAGCAATAAAAAGCAATTAGAACGATTGGTTCAACTGATTGTGGAAAACGAAAACATCGCAAAAGGAGTTTGCCCAAAAAGAATTTTGCAGCAAAAGTGGGAAAGTTTTGCATTGGAGCTGAACAGTTTGAACAGCTGGACAACTCACCTTGGCTAAACTTTTCTTTCTTATGCTTGACAAATAAACAAAATATATAATTCAATGATCTTAAGTACACCTATTTCTTATTTACGCTCACGTAAACGTGAACATGTGTGGTTTTTGTTACTTCATGTTACCGAGCGCTTACTGGAATTCACAATATTTTTTAATTAAACAAAGTAAACAACATAAATAAACTGAAACATTCTTGGCAAATTTAATTCGTTGGAACATTCATGTCATCTTAGCAAAATGTGAGCAAATATATAAAAATATTGAAATAAAACAATATTAGCATTTTGTCTACGTCTTACTTTAGATAGTCATACATGTATAAAATATTGTTTGGGTTACCTTTACGACAGTTATGATAAATATCACTACTTATAACACAGAGAGACGAAACAAGGAAATTAAAAAAGATAATAAAAAACAATGAATAAAGAAATAATAAAATAATTTATAATCTCCTATTCCCTTCTCGTATTTCTTTTGTACCTAGAAATTTCTTTTAAAACTAATCTTGTCAGCATAGACATCGCAATAACATTGGAAATTATAAGCATATAGAAAACTTTGCCCCAACCGTGGCTTGATATCATTCCTGCGAGCAAAGGACCCACAGCAGCACCTTTAAATAAAAGTAAAATAATCTAATTTTAAATGTCACTAAGTTAGTCAAATTATTTACCAATTGAGCCAGTTCCATCTATGATAGCAGTAACTGTAGCTAGAGCCTTTGCATTACCTTCCAATGAACTATGTTGGCCTAATTCTGCACTAACAGAAGTCGTTATCAATGCATATGGGCCATTTACTAATATTCCTCCTAAAAACAGCAGTACAATGCTAATCGATAGTGAAATAGCTCCATACTGGTTGTACAATAGCAGCTTAAGATAAAAACAAAATTTATAAAAAAAAATTATTCGATTTATGTACAGCTTCACGGCGTAGAACTTACAATTGGACAAGCGAGAAAGAGCATAACAGAACATGTACTTGCTGACATACCAGTGTAATCAGATATCATACCCGCAGCAATTGCACCAACGATACCACCAACATCAAATACTGTCGATAGATCTGCACTTAGACTTGCTCCCAATGTAGCTATAATATGTTAAGCCCCATAAAATACGAAAAAAATTTTCTTTTATTTTACTTACTGGAAGATTGAATGTACAAAGGTAACCAATAAAGGAATGTATAGCTTACAAGTTTTGAAAAAAACAAACATAGGGCGAAATCAACAACTCCCGGTATACATAGAGCACCTATAAGTCCAATTGGCTTCTTTTCCTGTGCTAGAGATTCTGGTCTCTCCAAAATAGGAGTCCTTTCTGTTGGGCGGTGACTTACTTCCTGTACAGAAAATTATTTATCAAGATTTTAGTGTAAAAAATATTCAAAAAAAAAAAAAAAAAAACGAAACATAATACAAATTTAATATATGACAGTCATTCATATATATAGAATACATTAATATAAAACAGCATACGAATATACTACAATAATTGGACGATCTTTTTGTAATAAAGTTGTAGCTGTTGTAAGTTAAGCACAATTTTCTTTTCAGTTGCTATTATGATAGTAATTATATTTTTTAGCCTCTGCTATCCTTCAGGAATCTTGAACTGTTGAGCATATGTTGATATACAGACCATGATGGATATTTTAGCCAGTTGCCGAATTCAACGGTGTTGACAAGTTGACAATGCTCCAATATAGGTCTTACATACTGGTATATTAAAATTTTCTTATGTAACATTGACTTTTATTTCTCAATTTTTAATATAGCTTTTACAATTAATCGGATAAAAAGGTGAAGTTATCAGAATATTCAGATACGGTTAATAAATCCGGAAAATTTAATTACGCAATTAGATTTTTCAAGCCACTCTATTTTGAATCACATCATGATTGCCAATTAGGTCATGTTTTCGCATTTAGGTGATTGAATTTTGAGCTCTGCTTTGAACTTCGGCTGGAACTTTTATTTTCATTAATTTTTGGACTGGATTCTTCAATGTTGAACATAACATGGCAATAACAGCTCATTCGGTCAATCTGAAGTTTTCCAATTTTTGCTAGATAACGTTTTGATATTTCAAAGATCCAATTCCATGGTGCAAGCGTTTTTTTTTTTGTTTTTAGAGCCATTTAACTTGTTGCGGACACTGACTCTTCCGATATTCGATACAGCCGAGCCGGTATTAATAAGACACTGATATGCTCGCACATCTGCAAAACGTATTTTTTATGACAATGAAAACAAATTGTAATAGGTATTATTTCGAGAAATTAGTAAATTTTGTTTTTTATCCCTTTTTATTCTATCTATAATATTACTTCAGAAGTCATAATAGTTTGAGTATTTCTTGATTTCTTACTCATTTCTTTTCATTCATAAATCACGATATATATTGTGTTAAAATCTTCATAGATACTACGAGCACTTCTGCTTATTAATTACGAGTATCAAGTAGTTTACATTTAAAAGAAAACTCACGTTGGCCAGGAAGCATAAGCACCTGTTAATTCTCTCATTACATACGACTACTCATTATAGCGATAAATCAAATGGTTTTCTTCTTTTTAATCGACGGGTCAAGGTTTGTCTCGTTACAAATTTGAAGTACGGCGTTATTGCAATGACCATGAGGGCGAATAGAGTTAGGATCATTATTTCGTCATCAACAATAGTTATTCCCAAGTCTCTGCGAGATTACTCTTAGATGTTTCTTTTGATAAATTGTTGGGTAATTTCTATTGATTCGTTTAATACAACCCCAAAGTTGTATACCATGTGGATTTACGTTCTGTCAGTCTGTGATACTATTTAGCCGCCTTCGAAGTTGCTAAGACATTTATCTGAACCTATTTTCAAACTCGTCGCTAATCTACATACTTTTTATTGACATCGTCTTTTATTTGAGTATCGCGTATACTGTCATACCTAGATATGTTGCCTTGTTTTTAGAAGAACCTTTTTTTTTTTTTTTTTTATAATTTTACGCGCGCCTAAGGGGTTATGAATACCCTTATACTGTTGCAAGGGCGCGGGCGGAAAGATAGAAGTAGGAGAAAGGAAAGTTTGTGATGTAGTGGTTTGAAACGCAGGTGTGTTTGGTTTCGATATTGACTCTCCAGGGGTGGGAGTCCGAAGAGGACGGAGAGATTTTTCTTCTCTCGGAATGTGAGGTTGTGAATTTTAACGACATGTCAGTGTTATGCCTTCACACGCAGATTTTTCTGATTGAGTTCCAATTACACAAATGAAAACTTGCTGTGGCTAGGATTCGAACCTTGACCTTCCGAGTGAGAAGCGATAGCTAGTACCACTACACCACGGCCACCCCACCTGTCTTAGCTTTAACGCCAAATCTTCAGCCGTACTTGTCGAAGGCTTAAGCGATAGAGCATAGCCTTTTCTCCTCTGTGGTTTTGTCTAGTTCATCAGTTATTCTATAAACCCGGACAATTGATGAATGCTTGGTTCTGAAGCCCAATTCATGATTAGAAATCAAACGTCTTTCCTTAATTAGCGATTGTAGGCGATTAAACATTTTTTTAAATGCATTAGATATGATAGATAGTGCGACACCGACATTTGGATACTTTCCAGCTTTTGAAATCGTTATGACCTTGGTGGCTTTCCATTACTGATATTGTTCCTTTTAATGGATATCCTCACTGATAATATTTATGGTATCAAGCATTTTAAGGCATTAAGTTTGGAGGTTTTAATAGTATAAGAGCGGTGGAGTCCTCTAGCAACTACACGAAGCGATTGTTCTCGTATGTGTAACATTGAATCTTCTTGTTAATTAATTTTTGAGAAACTGGTTGGTAACTATTAGCGTCTATAACATCAGTCTTCCTTACATAGTTGCGCAGCGACGACACTTTGAAAATCGATGGAAAGGTTGCTTTGAGGAGCCAATCTAATTTATTATATACCATAATTCCAACGACGTTTACGTTACGAGCCTTTTCTTAAAGATCGAATTTGTTTCTCGTGGCTGAAGGGTGGTCACTAAATCCTTTCTTAAAACAAGCATGCCTACCACCGGTATATTCTGACCCTATTGAAAGGGTTATTATAACTTGCAACAAATTACACTTTTTCTATGAGGTGTCCATACAAATCGTGGAACTTTTAATTTTTTTTTCTTTACTTATTTTATACTTTATTTAGAATTTTTATATTTTGCTTTAGAATTTTTGATACATTAGCTTAGCATGTCCTTTTACGCGTGTTTAGTTAAAATTTATAATTATGATAAATATCTTATCATATTTTATTTGTTTGATACCCTTATCAACGGGCTGGAAAGAAAAAAGTAATCTTAGAGTGTGAGCTATTTTGAGTATTAGAGTGATGACACATAAACTATAGGTCGGTTCCAGGACTCCAAATTTGTGCAAAAATTTGTAAAATAGAAAATTTGAGAGAGTAATTCATTTCCCCATCCTGCTAATCCTTACAAATTTTTACACGAGATTTTTCTTTGTGAAGGAATTGTATAAAACGTCAAACCTGTGTGAATTTCAACAATTTTATGCAAATTAAATCAGAAGATGACTTGGACATGGACAAAGAGGAGAAAAAATAACTTCACATTGAAGCGAATTGTTCGTCTAATACAATAGAACTCATCAAACGCATATTACATCAATAAAATAGTAATAATAACCAATCTAAAAATCTTCTTCTTGTTTTACAATTTCTTTTTTGTTTTGCTTTTATTTGTTACTTTTGACGTTTCAAACACATTTTACAAAAACGTATTCCCGCGAGATTTTGGGTTGACTCCTGAAACTGCATTGTCAGAAGACTTACACGCGCTTTCGAAATTTGACGGGAAGTGAATGAAAATTCGATTGCAGGATTTCATAAATACCGAGAAGAGAAAATAGATAAAATGACTTAATGAAATCTGATAGACATCGGCGCTTAGACTGCTATTACACTGTGAATCTTGAGTCATGACCTTTCTTTTCTATTCTATTTTGAACTTTCATTCTGAGACTCATGGACGGCTTTTACACAGCGCATGTTTAAAGAGATTTAAATAAGTGTAAAAGAGAGGGATAAGAGGGAAAATGAAACAAAAAAAATTTTCACGATACATGGCAGGCACGATTTCTTTTGCATATTTTTGACATTTGCTTTACTACTTCTTTGGCTGTTGTTACGAGCACAACATTTCAGTATGGCGGATGAATTTAAATGGACCAAAGAATTAACAAGCGAGCTCATTTTCAATTATGAAATGTACCGTCCGAACTGCAGTCGGTATCCATGCAATCAATAATCATTTTACAGAAGGGCAGCTCAAAACAAAATAACTAAAACATGCGCATCAAACTCATGTGGTGTGTAAAAGCCGTCATATCATTACACGTTGAATCTTTTCCATGCCTCTAATACGACAGTTCTCCTTTATTTTTTCTTTCGGTTGTAAAGTACTTAGAGCTCTCTAAACAAACATTTTTAAATTATCCTTTGACCAATAAATTTCTTAGGTAATTTTTTTTGCCAACAGCCCTTCATGGGGAACGAAAAGAAATGCTAAATAGAAAAATAACGAACAAGGAGAAACGTCAAAAAAGACGCACCGAAATTCTACCCACGACTCACCGGGTTGCTGTTTTGCTTTCTATTTTTTTTTTTTTTTTTGCACTTATGTAATTTCAAAAGAGTCAAGAGACATCAGCCGTGTTTTTTCGCAGATCCCCTATATGTATTTTCGTGTAAATTACAACAATAACATAGCGATTTACGCTAAGTCAATTTATATTCTAAGTGCTTCCAAATCCTATTTCTTCATTTGCGATTAACTTTCCAATGAATTTTCAGAAATGTCAAACATTTGCCAACATAATTTTTTCAAAACAAATTAAATTCGTTTACCAACCGACAGATGAACTGCCATTAAAAGTCATAGATATATCTGTATTACCAAGTTTTTATGATGAACTCCTAAGCGGAGATAGGTTGTTTTTTTTTTTTTGCACGCTAACACTCGTGCAAAAAACACAGCTATCGTGTAATAGCAGACATACTTCTATTATTTTATTCAGTGATGAGGTGCGTTTTCTCTCAGTAGAATTTGTTTTTTTTTTCTTTCAGTTTTTTATATAGAGAAATCTTTTGTTTTTATATTTTAAATCTTCTAAAGCTTACACGATGAACAGCGTGCACCACCTCTTTTATTACAATATTATAATGTTGGTTTAATTTTTACCACATTTTATTGTAAACAAATAACAGTTACTGTTATTGTACTTATGTGAAAACAATTTGAATATTGGATATATATTTTTGTCACTACACTAGTTTGCTTCGGATATACATATGTATGTATTGTATTCAAAATGTATCACAAATTTATAATTCACTCTATTGTGTAAAAAATACCCAAAAAAATATGTGGCATGTTACATGAAATTAAGTTTTAACTTTAATTTAAGTTTTACGTCAAACTTTAAACTTTTTATGTTTAAAAAATAAGACACTTAAAAATGCACATATCAAATACGAGCATGTTTGTGTATAGGTTTGTGTATCGAAAACAGTTATAAACTTAATGTGCACTTACAGAGTCCACATTGCTTATACTCGGTACTTCGTCACTACTAGCCTAGCAACAAAAATATATATAAAAGCATATGTATGTATGTACATGTATTATACAAATATTCATAAGAAAAATAAACTTACTGCATCTCGAAAGTCTGCGGTACAGTCTTCAACATCAGAGGAATTTGATATACGCCGCTCATTAAAGAGTCTCGGGTGAAATCCCACAAGGTCAGGTGAATCAACAAGAAATAAAAAAATTATAAAACCCATCACACCCATTATAATACCAGGCATGATGAACGACATTGACCAATCCTTTTCGACATAGTGGGCTGCAATCAACGAGCCCAATATGTTGCCGATAGATGTATGGCTATTCCAGATTCCAAAAATCAGACCGCGTTTTGACTTTCCAAACCATCGTCCTACAACTGTCACAACTCCGGGCCAACCAGTCGTTTGCACAACACCAGCGCAGGCTTGAACTACCAAAAAATACCACAAATTATGAACGTTATACGGTTTTGCAATGCCAAAGAGGTACGAGAAAACTCCAGACAAAATCATTCCGAATGAAATAAAATAACGCAATGACACGCGTTCTGCAACAAAACCCGATGCGAACATTGCTATTGCATAAGAAAATAGGAAAGCTGAATCTAGGGTTCCAAAAAGAGTCTGAGCGTCATGTCCATCTAATAAAAAAATAAGTAAATAAATAATTAATATTTATTTTTCAAAACTGTGTTTGTTTACCAAATGGAGGGTATCCACCCTCAGTAGTCGTGTTGTCTAAATTTGTGCAATTTGTGTGCAAAACTGATTTGACTACAGATATTGGTTTCCTTGTCATATGGTAGCATGTATATGCGAGATATGTCAGTGCCAAAATTGATGATTTGTACCTAAATTAAAAAAAAAAAATTATTCAATAACTGTGCTAATATGAGTTTTCCTTAAAACAAAAATTACATTTTATATACATTTGCGCATTCATTACAATACATACAACCAACAAAGTCCAAACGTCAATAGAGGAACCGCTATGATAACTAAAGCTTTTCATTGTGCTGCTAACCTTTCACTCAATCAAAAAACATTCCACACAAATTTGTTTCATGGTGGAATTCTGAAATAAACGCACCGCGAAAAAGCAAACAAAACCTCTGGAAGCTATTTAAAAAATTCCCTACCGAAACTAACCTACTTAGTTATCGTAAAGCAAACGCATTATTTCAGAAAAAAAGCAGCATCTAAAAAAAAGAAAAGAAGAAAGCTACCATAAATTTACAGCCAACATAAAACCAGACTCAACTAGTGGACGAAAGTGGCATGATATTAAAACATTGACAGGACATTATACACCTTACCAAATCAAAACCCTTTTGCACTGACTCTCAAACTATCACCGACCCACATGAAATTTGTGAGTATCTTGTAAAACCTGCGATTCGAATTTTTCCCCCGATTTCCTTGAAGCCAAACTTTCCACAATAAATAGCACTACTCTGACTCTCATATTCTCGTATACTATTAGCTCTTCAGCTAAGTTAATCGAAAAATTAATAAATCACCTAGAGTTAGAGTTAGTTGCCTAGGTGCGGTGAAAGAAAAACTCCTGGCTACGATATTGAGAAACGCCCAGTTGAATCTTCTTTTATTAACCGTTGAAATATGTAAGACTTATAGGTTCAGCTAATGTAAAATATTCCTCCCAAGTATCTACATTGCTACTGCGCCGCTTGTGAGCTTGGCTAAATTTTCGGATTTTAGAACCATTCTATCTTGGATCATCTCATTAGGGAGGCCAAAAGTTGACATTTTTTATTTTTCCTTTGCTTTTTTTCGAATATGGCAAAACCAGCTGATTTGCTCAGTTTGAATTTTTTTTTCTTAACAACTTAACACTCAAGAGGGTGTGACTACTCTTAAAATGTCGGAGCATGCTTTAAGTTTTGAAAATTGGATAAAGAGAAAGAGAGAGAGAAAGATGTTTTTACTAAATTATTAGTGTAAATTGACTTGATGTTGTACGATATTTGGGCAACCATAATCTCACGAGATTAAAAGCACAAGCTTTTTTGTTATATCCGGAGTTATTTTCTGTCACTCTTCTTTAAATAAATCTTTGAGCTGAGATTTAATTTTTATTTAATGTTTTCGCAAACGTTTTTCTAAATGGTCCCATAAGTGCTCTATTGGGAACTTTGTGGTGGAGTTACAAGCATATGGGGTGTGTTATAAATGATCCACATCTTAACATCTAAGGCGGTATGTTTAGGATCATTGTCCAATTTGTCCGCGTTCGGTTGAAGATTTGCTTTTAAAATATTTAAATACACTTCATTGTTCATGATCTCGTCAATTATCACCAAATTCACTGTCTTTATGGTTTTTTAGGTTAAGTGTTTCGCCTTGTTTCCTCCATACTCTGAAACGTCCCTCGGAGCCAAATACATTAAATTTCGATTCATCCGAAAAAATCACATTACCCCAAAAGTCATTTGCCTTATTTTTAAACTCATTGGCGAAGTCAATTCTCTTTTTCTTGTTTATTTCACTGACAAGTAGTTTTTTGCGAGTACAAGAATTGTAACCGGATCTCTGAATCGATCTTCGCAAAGTCCAAGCAGATACGGTTTTGTTTAAATATGTTTCAATATCTGCAGCTAATTTTGAAGAAATCTTAATATATGCGAGGATACTGAGAGATTATTCGGTACTGACTTTCTGAAACTTCTTCAGAAGGCAAAGAAGGTTGACCATCTAACTACGGTACATGATAAGAAAAAAAAAAAAACAGTCATCCTGGGGTTAAACTTATCTGTGAAATATGTTTTCAATAAATATGCTGATCGTATTCAACTATAACTTAAGAAACACAAACCAGATTTTTTTTCTTGCAGGAAATCATGTTGAAGAAACGCAATCACTACAAGCCAGACGGATATCAGATCTTCCCTGAACATAAAGGCCCATGAAAAAAAGGAACAGCACTTGCTCTTAGGACTTCCTTATAGTACTTCCCCTGCAAATACCTGAACTGCTGGCAAAGAAAACCACAGCCGTGGTCATAACGTTGACAGACGTGGAGAATCTGCCCCTGGTATGTATAATACGAAGTGGAATACGAAGTGGAACACCTTCGTCTCCACTCCACTCTCCAGACACCCGTTTTGGCAGGATGGGATCGCAATATAGGAAGGAGAGTATATCAAGAGCTGCCTAACGAAAACTAACATCGGCATTCGCTAGATGTCGCAGTCACGGAATACGTTTCCTCGGACACCATCTACGCTGGATTTCTTCCTGATATCATCCAAACTGATCAATAGCTTTCCGTATTTTCAGAAATTTCCCTCTTAAGTGATTCTGATCATATACGCACATAAATTTTTCTAAAATAGACTGGCCTCGTTCGAAAGACGAGATTGAACGAGGGCATCAGATTTCAGCTCGAGAAGGAACCTCAGCTACGATGACGTTGATGCTAACATTCAACATCTACAAGAAGTAGTAAATGAAGTCATCGACCGTGAGAAGAAGCCACTTACCAATTAGGATAGGTATGGACACCTCCCGCAGCACATCGAAGCCATTGACTGCCACAGACAGTGGCTTCGCAAACGATTACAGAAGATCTTCAACCCGACTTGGAACAGGGCAAATAATTAGTACAAAGCTGTTAATGTCCTTTTTCAAGAGGATCAATGCTGGAGTACAACAGGATTAAGGTTGTGACCAATCTTCAGACCAACCAACTAATAGAGAGGGTTGCAAGACCCTACTCTTCGTCGACGACTCCATCACTTATACGAGCGCTCTTTCTCCGGAAATAATGACAAAAAGAGTTGGGAACCAGAACTAGACGTCTAGTCCCCCCGAAGAGGGGGGAAAAATCAACAGCAGCAAAAGGGAGTTCATCTGTTTCAGGATTCCAGCGACAGTCCTTAATGCAAGAAGGCAAGCAACACTTGTAGGGAGCTGCAAGAACTTTAAGGTCTCCCTCCCAGATGGTGCAACAATTTATCCGAAGCCAAGGACGAGACTTCAATGAAAAGCTTAAATTCAACAGCCATGCCCCAGGCCAGGATGACCCAGTCATCGTCAAACAAGCAAATCTTGCGCTACGCTTGGTGCATCCACTGCTGATGTAATCTCAGACAGAAAACAAAGATGCTGATCTATAAACAATTTATCAAGCTCGTCATCACATTTGCTTGTCCCATCTGGTAACCATTTCACCCACAGTCATGCAAGAGATTGGAGTATTCGAGAGGAAGATCTTGCGTTCCTGCACTGGACTTCATCGCAACCCTCCAGCGCTCAAATATTACAAGACAGAGAAGTTTTACGATGAAGGACTGTGCCTGCCCATAGACCAGTTCATGATGCAGCTATCCTAGAAACTTCTACGGAACTTCAAAGATTCCCCCAACTAAAAAATACAGGAGCTACGGAATTTGAAGGAATAATAAATAGTAAAGTCACCCCATTCTATGGAAAGAGAGTCATTGGACATCAGAAGCTAACCCTCTGCGAGCTGAATATTTTTATTTTCTTTCTCTTTCTTAAATTTTTCTATAAACTCGGAAACCAACACAAATATTTAAACAAAATACAAATTCACTTATAATAGATTCAGCAAACAAAAATATTGTAGAAACAATATATCGCTCGTCATTAAATATAAGTTGGACCCCTGTTTTTGAGCAGACATTTTAATTTTAGTTATGAGTTTAGTTATAAGTCATATTGTAAATACCTTACTGTTTGAATATAAAAAAATCTTAATCTAATCTTAATCAGTCGGCCTCCAACTGTGTGAACCCGTAGGGGATGTAGAGGATTGTAAGAGTAAACACATTATTTACTACATATATACTCGTACAATAAGTACATGGTAATGCAATAATAGGTTTTGCACAGCTCAATTTGGCTACTTTGTTGGTTTTTGCGTTTTTAAATCTGAAGTATTATTACTTTTATAAGAAGTTGTGAATTTCAAAATACACTCTATTACACGTTATTATATATCCATTTCTTTTTATTTGGAGGAGTAGAAAGTTGAAAAGATTTACTGTGAAGTGCTGACTCCAGATGGTTGCTTAGGTTTTGCACAGTACTATATATAAAAATCAATGTTTGTTTATTGGTTTGTCCTTTATAGACTTTTAAACGGTAAGAGATAGAGCACTTATGTCTTTGGCAACTTTGTTCAGAATTCTGTGGAATAGATTTCTGTACCAAATTTTGTATCATAAGTCCGTTATTTGACCTTTAAACCCATTTTATATGATTTTTTAGCTGAAAAACCCGATTTTGTTATGCATTACACACATATTGCTACAAAATGGCTGAACAGATTTGAAAATGACTTTATTCTTCGATTAGTACATTTCCTGGTAAAGAGATCGATGTATCAATCATCATGATTCTTAGAACGGAAGTAATAAGCAAAAATGTAATTATTTGAGATTTACATAATTCACGGATATGCGTAGATCATTACAATCAACAGCCCACCAGTGGAGGGCGCGCACACACATATCCATTTGTTCTCTTCCCTTGCGTATATGACAGTCACAAACACACTGTTTATTTCCACCCCATTTTTAAGTTGTGACCTGATCTATTGTGTTCTCTTCCGTATACTTGGCAGGGTTTTGCCTATATATGTATATAGTCGAAAACATATATTATTGTAGTTATAATAAGACAGCAAAGACAATGAACCGAAAACCATATCTCGGGCACTGAGTGCCCAGATTCGAATTTGTATAGTAATAATTGCTTTTAATATTATATCGGCATTGCGATGACATAAAAAGGGCACTAGATGGAGTGAAAAGTGACCGCCTTGGGAATTAAGATTTTTTTTTTTTTAGATGTTTTTTTATATTATTCAATATAGTCCCCTTTTAGTTTGATGCACTTATTCCAGCGATTTTCCAACTTCTTGATCCCGTCCAAAAAATAATTTTCCGAAAGGTCTGCAAAATACTTCTCCGTGGCGTCGATGATTTCCTCGCGTGAGCAGAATTTTTTATTGATGAGCCATCTTTTGACGTTTGGGAAGAGATAATATAGTCCGAGGGATCCAAATCCAGTTACCAATCGACGCCAAAAGACCGCCCGATTCCGCATCAGCAAGTCCAAACACTCTTTCGAAGTGCTCTCGCCTTCGTGTTTTTGGTCAGTACTAATGTTTGTGGTATCTGCTAGCTCGCACACCTTCACTTTCCGGTCAGCCAACACCATTTCATGTATTTTTTTGACATTGTCCTCTGTAACCGCATCGGAGGGCCTGCCGCTGCGGACTTGATCGGTAGTGGAGTTGCAGCCACCACGAAACTCTCGAAACCAATATTTGACGGTGTAATCTGACGGAGCATTAGCCCCATAATATTTATCCAACTTTTCTTTTGTTTCCTTCGCCGTTTTGCCTCTCAAAAAATAATGTTTTATGAGAGAACGAAAATCGTTTTTGTCCATACTCAACATGATGCCAAACACGTCAACAACAGCTGTCAAAACAAAACTAAAGACAGTATCGGACTGAAATTTGGCATGTCTCCCTAAATATGAACGGCAGCGCATTCTGGCGGTCAAGGAGGTTACTTTTCACTCCAGCTAGTATTTAATATTTATATATTTATGAGTAGTTTCCGGTCGCGAGTGGGATCATTTGGTTAGTACGAGTAATTAGAATAGATAAAAAGATTCGGACAAGCAGCTCCGCTGATTGAATTTGCTGATTGAGTAAAAGGATTCATTTCACATCAGAAGTTCGAGTGCGAGTTAGTGCAAATAACAAACATTTTTCTTATACGACAACTGGAATTTTTGTGGGATACGAGTCTAGGGTTAAATCATAAGTGCTTTACTCTTTATTAAATTTTTGTATTTTTTTAATTGAGTGGAAAACATTATTATTGACAACAGTGATAGTCCATTCGGTGTATGAATACACGTATCGGATATACTTTTCATCTACTTTTGGTGCATTTCCTGTGAGTTTTTCATGGTGTTTTCCTACATTACATCGTCGATGGAATTAAATTTAATTTTAATTGCTTTCCAGTGCCGATTTTTTTTTCCAGTTGGGTTCAACCCATTTGCCGTTAAAATTCTTCAACAAAGTTTTCTTGCATCGCATCGTAAGTAAAACCAAGCTCACTTTCAATTGCTCTAGAATAATAATATTTTTTGTATCGAGAACGGTGGCTATTCAGGTTGCGTTTTATACTTAGCAGCGATTGGAAAAAATACACCTCAAGCAAAAAGGAAAAAGCATTTGCGAACCTCAGAATCTGACGAACAACGTGAACAAAGACTCGAAGCTCAACGATTACGCACAGTTGAAGCCCGTTCGTCTGAAACAAGCGAGCGACGTGAGCAAAGACTCGAAGCTAAACGATTACGCACAGTTGAAGCCCGTTTGTCTGAAACAAGCGAGCGACGTGAGCACAGACTCGAAGCTCAACGATTACGCACAGTTGAAACCCGTTCGTCTGAAACAAGCGAGCAACGTGAGCAAAGAATCGAAGCCCAACGATTGTGCACAGCTCGGTCTAGACAAACACTGAATGATTCATGGATGCCATTATTTTAGCTGGCTGCGTTCCATTATGATCAAAATTATGATTAAAATCTTCACCCGAGTGTTGTTTTTGGGAAAATGAACAAATTATGCGTGCATTGTAAAGCACTCAAATTTAAGAGTGAAACACCTGGAATGTGCTGCGCGGCTGGAAAAGTTAAATTGCCAGAGTTACGTCCACCGCCTGATCCATTATCGACATTGGTGTCAGATAACACAAACCAACATTTCTTGGGAAATATTCGGAAGTATAATTCGTGTTTCAAAATGACATTGTTCGGCGCAACAAATATTATACGCGAGAATTACATGCCAACCTTCAAAGTGCAGGACCAAATTTATCATCGTGCTGGGTCATTACTACCACTTCCAGACGCAGATCACAAATTTCTTCAGATTTATTTCATGGGAAACACAGATGAACAAATCGATCAACGTTGTCGATTCAATAGGGGCACTAAAAGAGAAATTGTCGCTGAACTGCAAACTTTATTCGATCAACACAACAAATTGATTAAACTGTTCAGAACTGCCCTTGAACGAATGCCAGCTGACGATTAAAAAGTTGTAATTCGTGCAGATAAGGCACCCGTTGGTCAAAACGCAAGGCAATATAATGCTCCAACGATTGATGAAACAGCAATCGTTATAGTTGGCCAAGAACTCGAGTCACGCGATATTATTCTCCATCGCAGGAATGGTGAGGTCCAACGAGTCCCAGAAACGCATCGCTCATACGACGGATTGCAATATCCAGTTCTATTTTGGCAAGGAGAAGATGGATATCAATTCGGAATCAAAATGAGAAATCCGCTAACTAATGGAGAAACGAATAAGAAAGTCAGCGCTATGAACTACTATTCGTATCGGCTGAATTGTCGTCAATTGTTCCACCAATATATTGTCGATATGTATGCGAAAATCGAAACCGAACGACTTCTCTACATTCGCTTGAATCAAACTAAGCTGCGCTCGGAAAACTACATCCATTTACGCGATGCAGTCTTTAGTGATGGCAACGTCAATGGGCAAAATGGTCATACTTCCATCTACATTCACAGGAAGTACACGGCACATGCACGAATATGCGCAAGGTGTGATGACATATGCTCGCCGCCCTGACTTATTCATAACGTTCACATGCAATCCTGCATGGGGTGAAATTAAAGAACTTTTGTTGCCGGGACAGTCACCTTCAGATCGTCATGACATCACGGCCCGCGTCTTCAAACAAAAATTGAAATCGTTAAGGTCAAGCATCATGTTTTTGGGAAGACACGCTGTTGGATGTATTCAATCGAATGGCAAAAACGTACACATATTTTGATTTGGTTATATGAAAAAATCACGCCAAATCAAATTGACCAAGTCATCTCAGCAGAAATATCAAATGCCGAAGTTGATACAGGCTTATTTGAAGTCGTTACCAAAAATATGATTCACGGTCCATGTGGCTTACTGAATAATGATTCGGAATGCATGTCTGATGGGAAATGCACAAAACGGTACCCAAAAGACTTAGTCGCGAAAACTGTTACTGGAAACGACGGATATCCACTCTACCGTCGACGATCGACTGTATGGTGCATTTTATCATTTCCAATTCATGAACGACATCCAACAGTTGTTCATTTGGCAGTGCACCTTGAAAATGGACAGCGTATCTATTTCACAATAGAAAGTGTACAAGCAAGGGCATTGTCACCGCCGCCAACAACTTTAACTGCATTTTTTGCATTATGCACGGAAGATACGTTTGCGAAAGCATTACTTTACTCCGAAGTACCGACATATTTTACATGGAACGCGTCAGCGAAAAAGTTTCAACGTCGCAAGCAAGGTCAAGCAGTTGAAGGACATTCCAATTTGTATTCGACCGACGCACTAGGCCGCCTGTACACTGTTCACCCCAACAATGCAGAATGTTTTTACTTGCGATTACTGCTAATCAATGTACGTGGGCCCACATCCTTCCAAGAATTGAGATCAGTTAACGGTCGAGTGTGCGCCACTTATCGTGAGGCTTGCCAAGAGTTAAATCTTTTTGAAAATGATGCACATTGGGACATTGAAGACATCCTTCACCGATTGTATACCACAAATCAAAATCCGGACATCCAATTCACACCAGACGTTTATAATGAAGCATTGGTTTTGATTGAGGATATATGTGTGGCAACAGCTAACAAAGCATTGGTCCAGTTGGCAATGCTTGCGCCGAACCGACCTGCGTACAACTTTTTCAATCACGATTTGCAAGGAGAAACACATTTTAATGTCGGTGATTTGGATATGTTCGTTCAAACGAATCTTTCTAAGTTGATTGCAGAACAACACATAGTGTACGACACGATTATGGATGCAATTACAAGACAAGGCGGTGGATTGTATTTCATAGATGCGCCCGGAGGCACAGGCAAAACATTTCTGATTTCTCTTATATTGACAACCATACAATCTCGAAATAACATTGCATTGGCTATCGCTTCATCTGGAATTGCGGCAACACTTTTGGATTGTGGTCGAACAGCGCATTCTGCACTAAAATTACCGTTATACATGCAAACCATTGAGGCACCAACATGCAATATCACCAAAAATTCAAGAATGGGTAAAGTACTCCAACAATGCCAAATCATCATATGGGATGAATGTACAATGGCGCACAAAAAATCATTGGAAGTGCTGCATCGCACACTAAAGGACTTAAGAGGAAACGAACGACTTTTCGGTGGTGCGCTCATTTCATTGTCTAGTGACTTTCGACAAACTTTAAGAGTCATTCCACGTTCAACACCGGCTAACAAGCTTAATGCATGTTTAAGATCATCCATTTTATGGCGACATATGCAGAAACTAAGCTTACAAACCAATATGCGTATAAGATTGCACCATAATGGATCCGCTACACACCAAGTATTCCCAGATATCGTAAGAAATCACAAAAACCATCAATGGCTCAGTGAACGTGCTATATTAGCCGCCAAAAACAACGATGTTAACTCCATTAATTACCATTCAATGAGAAATACCAAGCGAAGCGAAAAAATATAAATCCATCCACACTGTCATGAATCAAGACGAAGTTGTCAACTATCCAACAGAGTTCTTGAATTCCAACAGACTTACCATTCGAATTCAAATGTTTGCAGTTTCCGGTGCGACTCGCCTATGCAATGACCATCAACAAGACACAATGACAATCTTTACAAGTGTGTGGCCTGAATTTAGAAAGTCCGTGCTTCTCTCATGGGCAATTATATGTAGCCTTTTCACGCGTTGAAAAACCTTCTGATTTATTCGTATATGCACCAGACGGAAAAACAAAAAATATTGTATATCCAACAGCACTTCAATAAACAAAATAAAAAATAAAAGTGTTTTTATACACATGTATGCTGACTTTTTCTTAAATTTGATTTTATTAATATGGTATGCGTGGCAACGCGCGCTGGGTACAGCTAGTTGTACTATATTTTCTAAATGCAGTCTTTAGTTTTGACAATAAGACATCTACAAAAATTATATTTTTGTGTTGCTAAACCAAATTCCAAATAAGGTTCATTATAATGTCGGTGGCCGTGGCTCAAGTGGTAGTGTATGCCGTCCAAATATTTTAGGTATGGTAATACCCAATTGAGCGTTAAGTTCTTTTTTAAAAAAAAGGTTATTAAAAGTAGAATAGAAAAAAATAATAAGAAATTTTAAATTAACTGATTCCTAAATGTGGCATCAAAAAAAAGAATAAAAAATAATAGTAATAATAATAACAAAGTCATTCTACACAATCTGACGCCTTAAAATTGATAAAGAGATGTCAGTCGGTTATGGATTCGCGAGGTCTAAAGCTGCAGATAATTCATAATGTTAAAGAAGATTAATGCCTTTATAGCGCAGTTCGACGTTTTTTATGCAGCGCCGCGCCGTTTTACTAAATCTGCTTTTCATCATACCAATATTTCGCGGCGTGATCGGTACATCAAGCAGGGCATTTATAATAGTTTCTTGACATCGATAGTATTGGTCTTCATCATTTAATGCTGGTATCATAGGACTTGTCGAGACGTTGAGGTATATGGGAATGAAAAAAAAATTCTGGTGATTGGTTGCAATTGCAACCGTCGTTGTAGTCATACTACAACTACTGTTAGTAGCGGTGTTCCTAGTCTATAGTGGCCGATCGGAATGTAAGGATATCTGGAGGAGTGAGTTCTATAGATAGCAACATGATCAATGGTTTATTGATTAGTTCACCGCTACATTCCTTTGTACTAGGTGGCGAAAAGTCAGCACCCTATCGGAAGATGCTATAATTTTTGCAAATGGAAGCAAATGTCAATGCTACTTTGACATTTGTGAAGTAAACAGATACAAAATATACGTCAACAAGACATGAATCGCTATACTCCTAAAGAACCCGGAATAATTGTTACAATTTTTTTGCCGAATAATTTGACGGTGGTGTTGGCGCAGCATGAATTTCGGCGCAGATTTCCCGGTCGTCCGACACCAACTGGGTAAATACTACGAGGTTTAGCCGCTCCCCTAGAAGAGTATGGTACAACACGATATGCTACCAGATCTGGTCGGCACCGAAATTCTGAGGAAGACAACTTTTCATCGAAAATCATCGTGAGCGACGAGGCCCATTCCCATCTTTGTGGATATGTGAATTAGCAAAATCATCACTTCTGCGGCACCGAAAATCTGCGTATAACACACGAAGAGCCATTACACCCGCTCAGAGTTACTGCATGCTGTGCTGTTTGCGCTGGAGGCATCATCGGGGCTTATTTTTTCGAAAACGCCGCGGGCCATACGACTACTCAGACTCTTGAAGCCCTCAAATAGAATATCCGCCAAGAATGCGAGGACCTATCGCCGGAAGTTCTGTCAAGAGAGATGGAAAATGCCACAAATCGGACCCGAACGGTCATCAATTCTGGCGGCGGCCACTTAGCCGATATCCTTTTCTCGACTCAATGGAAAAAATTTAAGACATTAAATAAACATAATCCAAAAGCAGAACCAAAGCTTTTCATTAAAAAAAAAGATACTGCCAAAGAGCATCGGGTGATAACTTTTGCGACACCTTGTATAAAATAAAATTGAGTTTTTTTGAACAAATCCTTTCTTTTGTTTCTTCATAACAATTAGTTTTCATTTTACAGTGCACTAATAGGATGAAATGACAGTAATAAAAATACTTTTTATCTTAAATTTTGGTAGCCGCAAGCGAGAAAAATTCGTAAACGTGAGCACTTGGTTTTAATGAGTTAACGTTTTCACAAGTGCACTGTATTAAAAACAATATCAATAAAAATGGATTTCGATAAAAAGTTTTTACTAAAACAATTTCAGCACCTTCTTCCGATACTATTATGTGTCAGCGGTTAATAAAATAAATTTACAATCTCGAAAATTTGCTAATATCAAATAACTTAAAGTGATTCAGTATGTCCAAATAGCATAGGTTTTGCAATAATTTCTTAAGATAATTATACATATATACTCTACTCTTTACACATTTACTTTGCTAGTTTAACATAGTACATTTATTGACACACTTCGACGATTATGCATCCATAAATATGTATTATACATATAGGGTGTCCCGTAATTCGTCAACGATAATTTGGGAAATGATTTCTGGGCATATTCTAAGAAAAAAATCGTTCTACAGTAAGGGTCTATCTCCAATGTTTACATCATTTATCGAGGATTTAAGAAAAGGCTTACTTTGGTGTACCCTGACACATGTTAACGGAAATTTCTCTGTTAGTACTAATGGTAGAAACTTCGTGTAGGACTTCGTAATGGCGTTTAAATAAACTTTATACCTTGTTTGAGTCTTTAGATATCCAATTTCTAAGCCTGTTCCATTTTCACAACACAATTAACACAACGATTTAAAATTGTTCCTTATGAAAGCAACAATAATAAAAAAAAATCATCATCAACTTTGCACAAAAACCCACAGATTTTATGATACTTGGGAAAAGCTACAGCAGATGAAATTTAAAAAAAAAAAAAGTTTTTTTGCGTTGAGCTCCAAAGGCTATAAATAAAAAATTATTTTATGTGGTTTTGGATAATTTTTATTTTATGTGTGTACTAAAACCGTTATAACAGGTGCTCAAAGTGTCCTCCTTGGTTTTGTTTGCATGCTAGAGCCCGTTTTTGAATTCCACTGCAAATGTTTATTGATACCTCACGCTGCCTACGATTTTCCAATTCAATTAAAATTGCTATTTCGGTTGAATAAACAAGTTCTTTCATTCTTTCCCATACAATAAAATCCAATACTGTAAGGTGAGGAGATCTTGCAGGTCAGTGAACTGGTCCATTTCTTCCTATCCAACGGTTACCGTACTCTTCATCTGGCCAATATTTAACCTCACGAACATGGAGGGCTGGAGCACTGTTGGAAATATGATGAAGCTAGTTGAAACAGTGGAATGTCCTCCAAAAGTTTTGGTAAATCATTTCGCAAGAACTCAAGATTGTTTGTAGAATTCAGCCTAGGTGGTAATTTTAAGGGGCCGATTAACTTGTTTCCAATTACACCTGCCCACATAAAATGATTTATGTCTCTTGTATGTGGATTGTCCGCAGCCCTCGTATGAAGATTATTTGTGATCCCATCTCTTGTAAATTGAGATTCGTCCGTCCAAGGAATTCTGCTAATAAACTCGTTGTCTTCCAAGCTCCGCTCTAGCAACCAGTTAGAAAACTCAAGTCTCTTTTCCAAATCATTGGGCAGCAGTTCTTGTACAGATGTATGGTGGTATGGATAAAGATTTTCTACGTGCAGTACATTAGAAATTTTATGTCTGGAAACATTGAATTGCAAAGCTAAGCGTCTGATACTGATTGATGGATCAGTTGTAACAGCATCCAGTAATATTTCATCAGCCGAAATTTTTCTTACTTACGGAGCTCCCGCCTTCGGTCGTGTATGCGAAACTGATCCCGTATCTCGAAGCCTTCGACACGTATTTTGAAATACTCCTTTACTAGGAAGTCGTCGGTTAGGATAAAGTTCATGGTATCTTTGTCGCGCACTAGTTGAACTTCCATTTTACAGCCCATAAACGTAAATAATGTCTGCATATTCTTGGTTTGTAAGTGCAGACATTTCAAATAGCGTTTCTATGCAACTGTAACCTTAGCTGATGAATTATTTTTTTTTTCTAATCTTTTTGTTTGGTAAATTTTAAGGAACAAGGTAAGGAAATGAGCGTTTTGACAAGTAGTCAAATGAACGAGCACGCTTTAAACTCTTTAATAGCTATGAAATTTTAAAAAAAATATTGGAAAATTAGTAATTCTTACTTACAATACTCGTAAGATTGTCAACTGGTGTTAGAAACGTTGGTAAAAAATCATAAATTCCTTTTTTTACAAGTTGCATGTTTTCCCAAGTATCATAAAATCTATGGGTTTTTTGTGCAAACTTGATTTTTTTTTTATTATTGGTACTTTCATAAGAAAAAAAATAATAAAACGTTATGTTAATTAGACTCTTCCTGCAGAAAAGTAACTTCAAAGTCAAAAATTAGCATGTTCAGTGCAAATGGAAAAGGCTTAGAAATTGGATAACTAAAGACTCAAACAAGACATCAACTTTGTTTAAACGCCGTTACGAAGGCTAGTATTTCTTCTAAAAATAAATTCCTACACGGAGTTTCTACCATTAGTACTAACAGAGCAACTTCCGTTAATATGACGTGCCAAGGTACACCAAAGTAATCCTCGATAAATGCTGTCAACATTGAAGATAGACTGTTACTGTAGAATGATTTTTTTCATAAAATATACCATGGAATCATTTCCCAAATTATCGTCGAAGAATTAGGAGGCACCCTGTATACAAAATTGAACCAATGTATGTAAATACTTAAATACATAATATACGTATAATAAGTTATCACTATTACGTTAGAAATTCAATTATTTTAGTTTGAGATTTCGTTTGCATGGTGATGTAAATAATGCAAATTAACTTACAAGGCAAATCTAGGGAACATCATTCGGGGACAGCATTTTCGGGATAACTTAACTATAGTCCTGATGCCAAAAGGAATATCATTGTAGTTTGTGCTCATTCTTCTCGTTTTAAGCGGAATCATTAGAATTCCACTACTTTATCATTTAGAACGCCACCTCGTACTCTATTTATTTTTTCTGCTATGCAAATCTATAAACAAAAAATTGACATATGTGAATCATATCATAAGCAACGGATGATTTCCTAGCCAACAACTTGTCAATTGCAATGCTGGCAAAAATGCTAGACATAACTTCCGTACAGAAAGTTAATTACTAATAGTTCGCGATATATTACCAAAATGTCTGTACATTTAAAATTGTTATCATTTAAATTAAAAGAATACTTACAGATTCTTTTATAAAATTTCTGAGTCGCCAACTACAGATTAGTTCCAAATTGACGTTTCGACAAAAACAAGGGTTGTCCATTTCCTAGATATGTTCGCTTAAAGTTCTGCTTAGGTACGTTTGCTAAAACGATATAAGTTGATCTTCAATTTTTTTTGACGATAACCTTGTGTGACAACGAAGAATTACAATATTGTACGATACATTTGTTCACATACTCATAAATAAACTAATATCCTTTTCACACCACATCGAACACCGAGTTTACGATAAAATGTTTACAAAACATCATTGAAGCGTTTCTGTGTAGGCAAGGATTTTTAATTAGATTTTTTTTCTGTATTCTTGTCCCCTCTATATCATTAAGAAAGAATATATTATTTTATTTAACATT
Source organism: Volucella zonaria (assembly GCA_963966105.1). Classification (NCBI taxonomy): domain Eukaryota; kingdom Metazoa; phylum Arthropoda; class Insecta; order Diptera; family Syrphidae; genus Volucella; species Volucella zonaria. Next base: position 1,616,739 of record OZ014531.1, read on the forward strand.
AAATTATTTAATGATAAAAGCATGGAAAGCTTACCATAAACGACAATCCATATTTTCTTCAGATTTGAAGCTTTGCACTTTTGTTTTGAAAACTATTATGTCAGTTGTTTAGCTGAATACGTTTAATGTTTTCAAAGGTGTGTCTGCTTCAACAACCTCACCATTGCGAGTATATTGTCAAAATTAAATTGCAAAACTTCAAATTTGAATAAATATTGATTGTAGTACTTTGTAAGTTTTCTATGCTTTTACCTACATATAATTGAATAATTTTTTTCCAACAGAATGTGGAGGAAAAAATACATGAGAAAAAAACAAAAATTTTTGCCGGGACAAACTGAAACAACTGTCAAACAAAAGGTAGTCGGTGTTCAGGCCCCGATCCATAGAATCCTTCAATCGCTTCTCCGCCGTTCCGTTGACGGTGGTGACGTATTGCTGGAAAGAAGGATCCCATAAAATCCATCGCATACCTACGTTGACAAAAGGCAGCCGATGATATTTTATTATTGCTGAGTGTTTTCTTTTCAAGCTATGACAGTTTCTCTATATTCTCTCAATTCTTCCACCAATGAAAGTTCTTACTCTCAATCTGTGGATGGCTGAAGATAAGTATGTGAATATGCGAACTTCAATGCGTGAATGTGTAAACTGCCAACGGATAAAAAAGTAAAAAGCATTTTATCGATTGTATCCGTCATATACGTTGCTTATGGACCTCGTTCCTCGTTCTATCCAGTTGAATAGGTCGACGAAATGAATACAACGAATTCTATGGGACGAGCCTTTCGGTGTGAACGCTTCAATAATGTTTTGTAAACCAGGTCAACTAAAGGTTTTCAAAACTAATGTATGTTAAAACTTCTCTTTTCGATTAAGGTTGCGAGAGTTTTTGCGAAAACTCGGTTTTAAATGCGTTGTGGAAAATGTATACAAACATGGCAAACCCTACCAATAAATTAAACAAGACATCGAAGAAATATATGTAAATATAAGTGTTGCGGAAACACTGATCAGTATTTCAATAGGCTGGCTCCTAATATTTAAGAAACGTGTACAAAATGCAAGCATTTGAAATATGAACTAAGTAAGTGCGTTTTGAGTTAGGCTGTGAACGCTGGAAAAATGAAGCGAAAAAAGCTGTGGCAAGAGCAAGTGCTCTTGAATTACCTATAAGCAAGTGGCAAGTAGTAGAGGAAGTACAACGTCGAGGAACAGATAAACTACCAAACATTTTTTAAAATTGTGGCGCAACGAGGAAAAACCTAACAATAGATTCAACCGAAATACCATATATTGAAGATGAACGGGCGACTATGAGATTTGCTATAGAATTTCTTTCCATGCCATACTATCTTCTTAGCTATCACGGATGAAGAGGAAACAACAGATTTTACGGAAGCCGAAGTCAGCGAAGCTGTAAAAATAATTAAATGGAGGTGAGCAGTCGGACTGTATAACATACAATCCGAAGTGTAAATGACAACCGGAAATCTTCGGTTTAAAAGATTCCCAATTTTATCCAATAAAATGATGAGCTTTGTGGTCTAAAAACAAAGACAATACTAGAAATTGCAACAACTACAGGTCTGTGGAACTAGAGTAACATACTACACAGTCGACAACAGAATATTATTTTAAACTCGACGGCTAACAATGCGACTTTGTGGAAGGCATATCGATTTATAAAACGATTCGATTCGTTTCCCAACCAGTCCATTTTCCGCTGGGCTGGGTCAAGGTGTCATACAACTCGTGCCGAAGATTAACCTGGCTGAGGGGGCTTGGGGCCAAGCTTGGTCTACGGAGGGGGTCCGCACGGTGGCGAATAGCTGAACGGCCTACAGATATGTAGGCTAGCTGCGAACAACCAATAAGCAGTCCTCGACCAAGAGCGGCAAAAATAGAGGGTGTGACGGAAAAAACGCACAAGCCCAGTGAAATTTTTGTGGCAGGTCGAGTAGATGCCACCCATAAATAGGCATTTTGTCCCGTAAGGCAAGGCGTTATGCGAACCGTACCGTGGCCTAAATGGTGCTGGGAATGTAAAATCCATACAGCATCGCTAACGGAGTCCTCCAGATACCTGGCGCCCTCTGGTTGTAACTTAGCCATACCACATTACAGGGGTCTCTGATGTGGTGGACCTCCTTTCCCCCATACTCGTGGGATCCAACTATGAATTTTTACAAACAAATAAAACGAATAATACAGGAAAAAAAGAACTAAACACATGAGTCGAAAGAACAGAAGAAAGTCCGTTCAGCAGAAGTAGTGCACTGATGCGTCCACCGCCGTTAAAAATAATGGAGAGGATCAACGCAAGAAGAGAGCATGAGCACACAGACGCCGTCTACACCACTATCAAGTGAGCAGCAACAGAGAAGTGAGCAGCTCTGTGAAACACCAACTAGCGGTTTTACTTCTGAAACTAGCGAAGAAAGAGAAAAGCATGAAGACATAAAATCCCTGGGAAAAAACATCACGGCGCTGGTCGAATTTATCAAAGGGAAAAATAATGTTCACAATGAAATAACGAAGCTGGCAAGTGCAATACGTAGACAATACAACTGTGTAGTAGAAGGCGAAAAGGATAAAATAGATAATGTTAAAATATCTAAAGCCACTCAAACAAGCCAAACACCAGAAGTGAGCGAATTGGATTCTGCTCTCCAGTCGTTGGAACAACTACCAGAACCCAAGCGAAAAAGGAATAGATCAAACACCGAAGCATCGGCACCATCATAAGGATAAGAAAGCGGCGTGGACAAAAGTGGTGGAAAACAGGCGAGGCAAGATACGCGTTAAGCCGGATGCATTGGTAATTAAGAAGACTGGCGAAATATCGTCTTGTGATGAAAGGTCATGTGTCCAAGAACTGCAACAATGACCCAAGATGCGTCCTTTATGAAGAAAGAAGAAGTAGCAATACCAAACACGCGGCAGGAAGTTCAGTATGCCCTTCATACCACGAAACTGCAAAGGCCACCAGAAGAATATGAAAGTGCTGCAACTTAACCTAAATCATTGCGAAGCGGCACAGGACCTTATGACACAAGTTGTTCGAGAGTTGAAGATTGATGTGGCCGTAGTAAGCGAACAGTATGGGAACCTCGATGATAAAGTTCGGGCAGCGGACGCCTCAAAGAGAGCTGCTATTTGGAATTGCGAGGACTACGCACTTGAAGAAAGAATGATGACATCTGGAATAGGGCTCGTCCGAGCGAAGGTCAATGGGGTATATACCATATATAAAGTTGTTACGCACCTCCAAATGGAGCGCTGGAAGAATTCTAGAGAATCCAATTATAGCTGGCAACTTCAATGCATAGGCCACTAATTGGGGCACCATACGGACCAATAGGAGAGGAGAGACTCTGCTAGAAGCAGTATCGTCACTTGACGATACTTAATACGGGCAACGAGCACACATTCATCAGAAACGGCGTAGGCCCCAGAGTTGATATAACTTTTGTAACAAGTTCCCTAGTGAGAGGATAAAGATGGAAAGTCAGTAAGGACTGCACCCACAGTTACCTCCAGGCCATCCTATTTGAAGTGCAAGCAAGGACAGCAACCCAGAAGCGCCTTCTAAAGAAGGCACAACGAATGGAGTGGAAAACAAGCACACTGGACGAAAACATCTTTTTCCTGATTTTTGGAGAATCCACAATAAACCCAGGAACAGTAAACGCGATGGCTGCGGAGGTTACTAAAATAGTATCTAGGACTTGCGACGCATCTATGGTACGGAAAACGTCAACAAACCGCCGGCCACCAGTATACTGGTGGAACCAAGAGATAGCAGAACTAAGCAGCAAGTGCCGTAGAGCTAGAAGACTATGCCAGCGGTCCAGAGGTCAGCGCTCCCACCAGGATTTACAGATGCAATACAAAGATAGGCGTAGGGACCTTAAATTAGCCATTCAGAGAAGCAAAAACAACAGATTTGAGGAACTCTGCGAGGAAGCAGATTAATATCCCTTGGGTACCGCCTACAGGACGGTCATGGCAAAACTAAACTACTCTAGGGCACCCCCACCCTCACGCCCTTCGCTGATGCAAAAAATAGTGTCGGGATTATTTCCACCGCAAGCACCAACAGAGTGTATAGAACCACCGCAGGAAGTAGGTGAGATCCCACCAGGTATGCAAGCGGAACTTCTGGATGTATGCAAACGATTTAGCAATAATAAATCATCTGGATTGGACGGCATATCAAATAACGTCCTTAAGCTAGCCGTCAAAATAAACACAGAAGCATTTGTGGAAATACATAGCAAGTATTTCAGAAGGGGTTTTCCCAGACCAATGGAAAAAGCAACGCCTTGTGCTGCTGCCCAAAGGGAATAAATCACCAGATGAGCCCTCGCCATACCGTTCCATATGCTTACTAGACACGATGGGTAAAATACTGGAGCGAATAATATGCAACCGACTGGAGGTGTCAGTTGATGAAGCCGGAGAACTCTCAAACCAGCAGTATGGATTTAAAAAGACTCGCTCTACAGTAGATGCTATTCGGAAGGTAACTACGACCCTAGAAGAAGCCATTCAGGGTAGAAGATGGAAAGGAGGTACCAAAAAATACGGCGCCGTATTAGCTCTGAAGACTGTACACTAGTATACTCTCTTAGGTCAATGATGGTGCCATGGTTTTTAACAAAAATTATACTAAGTGACTTCAACAATCGAATCCTACTCTATGATACCGCCGATATAGTAAGGCAGTACCACATAACTGGCGGAGTTCCACAAGGATCGGTACTAGGACCTCTCTTATGGAACATTATGTACGACAGGGTTCTAAAACTTGGAATCCCGATTGAGGCTAAAATCATAGGCTTTGCAGATGATATTGCAATCGTTGTGGCGGGGAAACACCTGGAAGAAATAGAAGACATTGGCAATGAATGTATTCAAAAAGTTAGACGGTGGATGGCAACAGTTGGGTTAGAGCTGACAGATCACGATATAACACCAAAACCGGCTATCAGATACCTAGGTATGATGATCGATGCTAGGCTCACTTACAAGGAACACCTTGAAATAACGTGTGACAAAGCCGCAAAGGTGAGCGCAGCCTTATCCAGAATAATGACAAACATAGGAGGACCCAGACAACAAATGAGACTAGTTCTGTCAAGGGTGGCCCAGCCAATCACAATGTACGCGGCACCAATATGGGCGAAAGCATTGAAAATTAAGTTATACGCAAGAAAGACTAACTCTGTCAACAGACTATGTGCTCTGAGAGTTTGCTGTGCATATCGGGCAGTGTCAGATAATGCTATACATATATGTCATTGCCGGAATGCAACCAGTAGATATACTGCCTACTGAGCTACAAAGGACCTACGATGCCAAAATTCGGGAACCCGGAGTTTCAGTCCTACAAAGGGAAGATGGACCTACCGACTTATACCGGATATTCGTAAATGGGTAGAACGTAATTACGGAGAAGTAGATTTTTACTTAAGTCAGCTCCTAACTGGACATGGCTGCTTTCAACCATATCTATACAGGTTTGGTCTGAAGCTTAAACTGCGGAGCGGCCAGGGAAGATACACAACACGTATTTTTCCAGTGCCCACACTTCAGAATAGAGCCTCCTGAAAACATCGTAAACTGTATGCGAAATCAAGTATACTATACATAATATGGGATGCGGTGAAATAGGCAGCGGCAAAAATAATGAAGGAACTTCGGCGGTTGGAAAGAGGCAGAGAGAGCACTAATGAAAATCAAACCCAGACTGCATCTCTAATACAACAAAGAACAATAAATACTGTACACAATGTCGAACCAGCAAGCGGAGAAAGAAGGGCATAAAGTGCTTACCCCGCGAAGTAGTACTTAACGGCAGTTCCGTGGGGAGAGTGGTGGAAGAGTGCGGGGTGTGGGTTAGTACGTAGGCGCACCCCGAAATCGAGTACTTGGGGTTTGCGAATCGTGCATGCTGATACCCCGGGCTATTAGTATCTTTCGAAGATTGCCACATCCTTGGACGCAAAAAAAAAAAACCTGGCTGAGAGGTCAGCATTTACAAAAATAGCTCTGTTGCGAACGAAGTATCCGGATACCTGGCGATCTCCGGATTAGCTAGGCTTATCTGTATTCAGCGGATCTCTGTACAGATGGAGCATCCTTTCTCCGCTACTCTTGGGATAATACCTAAAAAAAAAAAAACCGAGGCCGGTACTCTTTTAATACCGGGCGGTAGAACGGTGACTACACCGACTACCGGCAAGGCTCCTGCATTGTCGAACGGAGGTAAAACTGTGGCAGGCCATAGTGCTCCATCCTCTAAAGGCAAACGCAAGGAGCTTAAAACGAAATTTTCAAGGAGTGGTAAGACTGTAGCAACCTCCTCCACCCCTAACAGCAGCAGGTTCATGGCAGGCCACAGGCTTGTTGCTGCTTCTAAAATTCCTAACCCAAACGAGGAATTAAGGGCTCAGCTGCATCGGCAAGTTCTATCTAAGGCGCTCTATATAACACGCCGAAATGCTTTACCCATTATCAAAACCTTCGGATCCATTTCGGAGGTTGAGAGAAGTGCGGACATAAAGAGCAAGATTGAGAGGGCCTGCAAGATCTTAAAAGAACTATTACCCACTGCTATCAAAACGCCAGAGATCTTGCCTAAGGAGCATATCCCTAGCAGACCTAGAACCCGCACCTGGATCCCAGCCGAACACTCCTCCCCAGAAAGCATTCTGGAGATCATCAAGCTCAGCAACCCGACCCTTCCGACTCTTGACTGGAAATGCGCGAAACTGGAAGAACTAAGGGGTCCTTATAGATGCGCGTTAATTGTGATCAATAAGGAATCCCTTAATCCCCTAGCGCAGACCAAAGGCATGATTCGGTTCGGCTTCGAGTTAGTTCGCTTAAGGGTTTATAAAACCTCCTTTAACTGAAACTGTAAATTCAACTTCAGATCTTGAAGCGTCGATATCCTTTCCAAAAATGGATAGCCACGACTCCAATTTATCCGAGGCGACAACTAACCCGTCGGTCTCCTTTTCGGACACTCTCTCGGAAATAAACCGATGACGAACTGAAATGGTGTCCTTTACGATCAAAGGAAGAAGAAGAGCTCTAGGGCACATGTTCAGAACCGGAAAACTCGAACAGCACCGTGGTGGAGACTACTCTGGTAAATTATAGCAATGATACGGTTTCTCCAGATTAATCTCCAGCACTCAAAAAAGGCTTCGGCAGCAGTTATCCTAATCCAGGAATAATGGATCGTTGAAGATGTGGTTCGTGGACTTGGGACACCTGTATATGCTCCGCTTGAACTTGTATATTAATGAAATGTAGGCTTAATGCATTCTTACATGCAAACTCAGCGACCCCGACATAACACTTGGACGTAACCAGACTGGTGACTGCAAAGGCACCTACTTCAAGGCATCGCCATATCTTGGGCGTAATTATGTGGGCCCTCTCCCTAGTGACGACCTAGAAAGGGTGGTACTGAAAGGTGGAAGGATAAAAACTTCAGCGTTCACACCTAATACCGACTAGGTTTTGTCTGACACTTTATAAGGTTATACTACTGGAATATTTGCGATTCTTTTTTTATTAAAAAAAATTGGTTGGTTATTGGCATAATTTAAGTCAATTTAGAGTGGTACGATGAAAACGCAATTTCGGGGACGGCACTGTAATTTTTCTTAATAAATAAGAAATTTTATTATTATTATTATTATTATTATTGTTTATTAAAACATAAATAAATTTGCATCTTAATCTATATGATACAGTGCTAGCTACCAGGGCTATCGGCTGGAATTGAAGAAATTATTTTCTTTAAATGGATAATAATTACAAGTTTTAGTTTCTTTAATAGATTGTATACGTCTTTGATATTTTGAGTAGAGAGAAGTTAGAAATAGGTAATATTTGCTGTCTACCTCCTCCTCAAACTTCCCCAACGTAAGTGGTCCCAAAACCACTCGAATAATTTTGCATCATGAAGTAGGACTGGAATAATAAGTGTCTTACATATACTCTTCTTGGGTTTGCTTGACAATGCCTTATTAATCATTTGCTTTCTTAGGTCAAAGAGACAGCGATAATATTATATGAATATTTTAACATAAGCATAGTTGCTTCATTCCAAAGCCTTTTTTTCAAAAACTCAGAAAAACGGGCAAATACCGCAGCCTTAATATTTCAAAAGTCTGCACAACTGCTCGCATACACTGACAACATGGACGTTATTGGAGGAAATCAGCGAGCTGTCACTCTCGCGTTTACGAACATTAAAACAGAATTGGCAAAAATGAGTTTCGTGGTATTTGAAGATAAAGCAAAGTATACGCCGTCTATAAGAATTGTTTTGTTTTTTAAAGAACTTTACACTCAAGTGGGTATGAATCAAGGTACATAATATAATAAGGTAATATACTTGGTCTCGTTCTGCGCATCTGTCAAATTAGATTATGTGTTTTCTCATATGGCCGACCACACTGACGACAAAGGCGGAAATATTTTGGTTGCGATAGATTTTTGATTTCAATTTGATTAAACAAAATTTGAAGGTGTTAAAATGTGTTGTGCTGTGTACGGGTGTTATGTTAACAACTATAAAAGCAAAAATAAAACTGGAAATCAGGAGATATCGTATCACTCGTTTCCAAAACAAAATGTGCAAGCAGTGGGTTTTTTGTGCCGCCGAAAAGACAAGATAAATACAAAAACGGCGTGAATTTGTGGCAAACATTTAAAAAAAAGTGATTTTGTCATTAATCCATTGTACGACCAATATGGAATAGTTCTGAAAACAATTAGAATTAAAGAAGATGCTGTTCCTTCACTTTTGTCACCATTGCAAAAGGATGAAGAAGTGACGTGCCCACGGGGTTTACAGATTCAAAATAGACTTTAGATCCCAAGGTATGTGAAGAACAATTATTATAACCGTTATTTACACTAATAACATTCGGTTTTTTTATTTCAGTGATGCGCTAATTGTGCATGACAAGGTGCTCAAAATTAGAGGTATATCCGGGAATAATCCAATTCGTGTTGAATATTATGAAAAACATCGATATGAAAGAAGTCGACAAAAGTTGTGTACTTTCATTTGACGAAATGAAAGTCAAAGAGAAAATTGTCTACGATAAACGGAAGGCTGCAACTCTGAAAGCTGCGAAATACGCCCAAGTGGCGATGATAAGGGGATTGATTGGCAATTGAAAACAACCAATTTTCTACGATTTTGACCAACGGATGACCAAACAAATACTGTTTAGTATTATTCACCAAATAAGTGAATGTGGTTTTAAAATGTGTGCAACCGTCTGTGATCTCAGGGGAACAAATCAAGGTTTGCTGCGTGAACTTGAAATCACGGTTACAAAATCGTTTTTTCAAAACCCAACCGATGAATCAAGGAATATATATGTGTTCGCTGATATGCCTCATCTCATAAAACTCATCCGGATAATGGTGGTTTTATTTTGGACGGGCAACTTATTTCCAAAGGAATCATAGAAGAACTTATTTCGAAAACTCTTATCATTATCTGATTTGAGTATTGCATACAAAATATCACTAACCAATTTATATGGTATGTTAAAGGTGCAGAACGTCAAAAGGTGAAGCTTGCAACAAAATTATTCCCACACACGGTCTCTCAAGCTATTATGCGGGCTGGTAGTTTAGGGGAACTAAGTTCGGAAGGTTGGCTTAAGTGTTCTGTATTTTTTAAACTGGTAATAATTCAAATTTCCTTAAAAATCATGTGTCATCTACATCTTTACAATTTCAGGTGAATGATTGGTCGGACTGTCTCAACGTAAGACTTCCTTTCCAGGATAGACGCGAACGAGTTCAAGACGTTGGACTTTCAGAATCGCTCCAATCTGGAATTATCAATGAGATCACTTCCGTAATGCTTAATATGGGGGTTAAAGGAAAATTAAAATTAAATTAAACGAATTATTGTCTTTACAATCTTATAATACTTTTAGGCATTATCATGACGAATAATTCTCTTAAACTTCTGTACAACGACTGAAGACTGAATACAGTATTTCGTATTTACTGACATACAGACTGAATCAAGGTGTTTTAGAGAATTTTTTCGGAACGATTCGATCCAAAGGTGGCCTATATGATCATACAAATCGTTTGGAATCCATGTATCGACTTTGTTCATACATACTTGGACGAAATGAAGGAAGTATGAATGCTATGATTTATTCTTTAAGTAACCATATTTTCTTTTAATACAACACGTTCGTATTATCGTAGATAATACTCTCGATTTAGAAGGTACGGGCACTCTACTGAAGACACTTATTCCCTACTTCATAGCAACTGAAGAGCCGGTGGATGAACCGGCTTTATTTTTAAAACATTTCTCACGCACTTGTGTTCTGATGTTGTTTAGATTAAGAAAATATTTGTAGGTAAATTGGCGATTGCGGGAAATTTTTCCACTTTGTTTTGCACATGTTGTTTTCTTTTCGTCAATGGTAATCAACCCAGATACAAATGGCAACTTGATGTTATAGTTTCCGAGTTCCCAATATTGTTTAAAAATTGTTTCCTGTTCTGTTTGAGAAATTTTGTCCATACATTTTCGTTGGCAAACAGTTTTCTTGATGGCACAGTTTTTCCGGTCCGAGTCACATATTTTTGCTCTAAATTTCTTTTTCGATTTCTTACCTTTTGCGTTTCTTTTGTTGCTTTATCAGGATTTTCGATGTCTCAACTAAATTGTTCTCTATTTGCATGGCCATATGTTCAATGTCTGAACCAGATAACTCGTTTTGTGACGATATGTCCGGCAATTAATAATCCTTATCTGCAACGCTGTCATCACTATCTTCGGAAATAAAATCGTCTTCCATTATTTCAGGCTCAACTGTAGATTTCAAATGAAAAATGGAAACATCCGACAGCTTACTAACGCAGTTCGTTGCCGTTTCGTTGGAAACAACTGGCTGGACTATATCGTTTTCTGCATAGGGCGATAAAACTTCTATTACAACAATTTAAAAATTTAAAAATTTAAAAATTTATTAGATGTTTAAAAAAGTTTTATTTTTAATGTTTATAGTGCCCTGAAGAAGATACTAGATAGAGTGAAAAGTGACCTCCTTGACCGCCAGAATGCGCTGCTACTACAAAAAGGTTATAATGCCTTGAAGTCCGTTCATATTTAGGCAGACATGCCTAAAGTCTTTAGTTTTGTTTTGACAGTTGATTGTTGTTGACGTGTTTGGCATCATGTTGAGTATTGACAAAAACGATTTTCGTTCTCTCATAAAACATTATTTTTTGAGAGGCAAAACGGCGAAGGAAACTAAAGAAAAGTTGGATAAATATTATGGGGCTAATGCTCCGTCAGATTACACCGTCTAATATTGGTTTCGAGAGTTTCGCGGTGGCCACTACCGATCAAGTCTGGAGCGGCAGGCCTCCGATGTCAAAAAAATACATGAAATGATGTTGGCTGACCGGAAAGTGAAGGTGCGCGAGCTAGCAAATACCACAAAGATTAGTACTGAGCGCACACGCCATATTTTTGGCAATATTCTGTATATGAAAAAGTTATCCTGCCGCTGGATGCCGCGAATGACCAAAAACACGAAGGCGAGAGCACTTCGAAAGAGTGTTTGGACTTGCTGATGCGGAATCGGGCGGACTTTTGGCGTCGATTGGTAACTGGATTTAGGTCCCTCGGACTATTATCTCTTCCCAAACCTCAAAAGATGGCTCATCAATAAAAAATTCAGCTCCCGCGAGGAAATCATCGACGCCACGGAGGAAAATTACTTTTCGGACAGGATCAAGAAGTTGGAAAATCGCTGGAATAAGTGAATCAAACTAAAATGGGACTATATTGAATAATATAAAAAAAAATGTTTGATTCCCAAGGTCACTTTTCACTCCATATAGTACACACACTATCGAAACGTCGGCAATTAAGAATCAACACACAAAAATCGACCTAGAGCGGAGGCAACGCTGAAAACATATTTATCTTCATAAACAAATACAATACAAAGCATGAAACATTAATCAGTTTCATAAACAATAATAAAACGTCTTAGAGATATCGTTTGGTTTTTTGCCAAATTGGTCCACACTTTTCGAGAAAATTGAAAACGAAAAATAACGGTAGGTGCTATGCCGTATTGCTACTGCATATTAGAAAAAATATATTCGTTTTTAATACATACCATTGGAAAATACACTTCTTGCAGGCTGAACCTGTAAGATTTTTGATAGCTATTTAAAAGCGCAAGCTTTAGCATTATTTTTGCTTTTTCAATTTTTTGTGTTTACTTTTCACTTTCACAATATTTATTACGTTTTATTTTCCAAAAATACACACTTTCACTTAATAACCCAATGATTTATTTTACTATTTTATTTTTTTCACAATTTCTTAAACGACGCGACGACGTTTGCTTCACGAAACGAAATGAAAAATGATTTGGTTTATGTCATAGCTAGCCAGTTTTCCTTTTTATTAATATTGTTAAATCCTGGTTGCTTTGATTTTAGAAAACGACTTATTTGAATTTAAAAACCATTTGTTTTTTAATATTTGTTTGGTGAAGTGGCTTATGAGTGATAGCTCACTGTTCAAAAACATAAAATAAATAACAATCTTCCTGTTCAATTTGTAAAAGTGGCTTATGTACATATAGTCAAATTATTTTTTTTAAATTGTTTTGGAAAAAAGGCTTATGTCAACAACTTTCAAAATTTCAAAAAGGAAGAGGGGCTTAAGTACAAATAAGGTTTTATTTTGAAGAAAATTTCTTTTTGGAAAGTGGCTTAAGTACAGTTAATGGTTTTTTGCTTTTTTCAGTTTCCGACATTTCAAGCGGAAAAGCGGCTTAGTTAGACATAAGACTAAAAATAAGAAAGCAGTGTTGCAGCTGTAGAATTAAGACGCTTTTCCAAATGCTAGTTAAATAGTTTTGCTGAATTAAGCCGTTTGGACAGCATCAAAAATAGAATACTAGATGGAATAGAAACACCCGTATGAGACAGAAAAAAAGATAATTTTTTACTAAGCATACAAATGTAAAAAAATCATTTTCGGCTTAAGTCGACTTAACCCACTTTGCCTTTTTAGTAAAGAAGTAGAAAAAGAAAAATGATAAAAACAATATTGTAAAATAATAGAGTTAAGCTAGTCTATTTTGAATTTGTGATATTTTTTTGTAAACATACATAGAATCATTTTTATATTAACTTATGTTCTAATAAATTATATAATTATGTGTTCAAGAAATGGAATTTGTCTTTTTGTGTTGTATTTTCTCATACACATACATATTAAATTTGTTTCCAGATACCCCGACACCAAGTCGCAGATGATTGTTGTTTTAGAATCGCTATTAATCAATATTTATTATTATAAATGAATAAAAGTCTCCATAAAGAATCCGAACTCAAGCAATTATTAACGTACAGCATATGTAAACAAAAATTTATCACTCTCGGCAGCCATCTTGGATTTTTCGGTACTTACTCTTTTTGACACATTCGCAATACATTACCTTATTATCTGTACCGTGATTCACACTTCTTCACACTTGTCAAAACCAGCTGTTTCTACCAACATATTTCAGTATGAAGATTTCAGGATGGGAGTAACGACAAGTTATTGCTGCCCACTTCACGACAAACATATTTTTCTAGATGTCGCAGTCAGCCACATAGCGAGTTAAAATATAAAAAGGCATTTGTAGCGTTTTTATTTTCTTTCTTTCTAATCTTGGGAGACGATACGCAATAAAATAATTAAAGTGTTTACCATATGGTATACACATTCATTTGATTTTTTGAGTTCCAGTTATTCTTGTATGTTATTTCATACTGGGTAAAACAACCCTTCACAAATCGTTTCTGAGATCGTTTTTTTTTGGCAATATTTAGGCAGAGCGAGAGAGAAAGATTTTAGGGCTCAGTGGTTATTTAGCTCCATGGGGAGCTAAATTATTAGTGTAATTGGACTTATTGTATTCTATACAACCAGTAATCAACGACTTGGATAGCACGCTACAACACAAAATTATACATTCAAAGTGGTAAGTGACTTTGTTTACTTGCACCGCGGTTTAAGCATATGAAAAAATCGCGAAGATCAAGCGGAGAATCACTTGCTAATTGCCGTTTCTTTAAAATACCATATGTACCTTTCATGAACAACGAAGAAAACACTGTATAAAACCCTCATCACACCAGTCCCACTCTATAGCGTAGAGGGATAAACTTTATCAAAACCTGATGGGAATGCCCTTGGACGCTTCGAGAGATAAGTTCTCCAAGTGATTTCTTAGTCCCGTTTGCATAAACAAGTTGACCGAATGAACACCAATGCTCCTGCCCATTATTTTCGAATCCATTCCATAGTGACAACGCATTAAATAAGAAGCCGAATTAAGTAGCGCGCTCAACGGAACCTTAATTGACTTAGTGCGCAATTATAGACGATTAGCGAAGGATAGCTATTAATCAAGTTGCAGGTGGACCTCTAGCGCCACTTAAAGAAGAAAAGAAGACTGATTCTGCTGACACTTCACACGCATTTGCAGACAAATGATTGCACGATTGGAAACAGTTTACACTCAAATGTGGAATATTATGTAATGGTTTTCCATCTATCTTAATTTATGGATTTTAGTTAAATGTGCATAAATAACAAGGGGAATACCAAATTTAAGCTTACCAGCGTAACTGAAAAGTTGATAATTTATTCTTTTTACATAAAATATAAAAACAAATGTTTTCATATGTATTTCTAAACAGATGTATATTATGCAAGGTATATACAGCTACAATCTAATCAGAACAAAACTGTAGGATGTCAATATTTTACGTATCATACATATCGCTGCATTTATAGAAAAGTGTCAAAACTCAAAATCATCAACTTTTAAGAGCGGTTTGAAAATTTGCAAGGAATGTATGTATAAAGTTCTAATGAAACAAAAATCAATTTTTAATTCAAGATATATGCTAGCATGCTGTTAACGATTTTCCAAAATTCCAAGGACTGCTACCCCAAATTTCGTCAAATGTTAATTTGATTTTTACTTCTGTCATTTTTCCACCTAACAGAAGTTTCATGTTCCTTGCGGCCAGGAAATGCTCTTACACTTGCGACGCTTTTCCACAATGCTCTGGCAACCATGAGGGCCATTTTTGACCCAATAACTCAAAAACGCCAAATTTTGAGTTTTGACACTTTTCTATCAATGATGATCAATCCCTTGATCTACATAATAGAACAGAAGTGCTTTCCTGCCTCGTCGGGCACCCCACCTGATATTTCATTCGCTTTAAGTTCTAAATAGGTGTTTTCATTTCTTTTCACTAACCATTCAGGTAAAGGTTTAGACCAATCTTCTGGAGGATTTTGACGTTTCTTCCACGTTGTATTAGCATAATGCGCTCTTAGGCGCTTGTTTCTGCGATCCTCTTCACTTTTTATAACAGACTTGCCAGCGACAACATTGTTTCCGTTTGAGTCTTCGTACAGAACACAATTGTTGTAGTCTGTTTGCCATTGGTTGCAGTCTATCGTTTCTCCATGGATAAAGTACTGATGAAACCTCGCTTTGATGCTTGTGCAATCATTATATTCTTCCTTGTAAATTTCACACGGTCGAATCTATACGATTTCAAGGTTGAATGAAAAACAAATCTATACCGACACTATGCCTACCGCCCATGTATCCTTTAATTCTGGCCTTTTGGTGTTCTCAGTCTCGTGCATATTTATATCTTTTATTTCAATTTTATATACTACAGATCTTCAAAAAATGATAGCTCGGTAAAGTTTTGTTAGTTTGACAGCTATGGCAGTTTAAGAAAGAATGGTTTGTTTGAGTTATTCATTACATTAGCAACTAGGTTTGTTTGAGTACATGTACACTGTATACGTCGCTGTACTTGTTTGTTTTGACGGCGGGTTTTTAATTTTGATTGTTCAACAATTTGGTACAAACATAATTGCCCTTATAGAGCCGAAAGCCCCCTCAGCTAGTGCTCTCTCCTTTTTAGCATGTAAATTTATTTATATGGTAATAAATTATAATAATAATAATAATTGCCCTTATACTGCATTTCGAGTGAATGTGGATTGAAATCCAATTTTAATTTCACTGTAAATTAAATTCTGTTGCGAAGCAATTTGAATTTGTTGTATTTTGTTTGAAACATCAAAATCAGCTGCAAATTTAAAATCATTTTAAAATTATTTGATTTTTAAAAGTCAATTTAAAATCTAAGAAAATATTTTTTATTAAATATGGATGCTATTTTACTGTACGAGTATACATAATTTCATCGAAAACTACAAAGAAAATCAAATGTGGAGAGTTCGTAGGAAATAGTGTAAGTGCGACAGTTGGAAAAATAAGTAATTAATATTGTGATTGCAGTTTTAGGGTAAACAAAGGAAAGACTGTTGGCATTTTGCGAGAAGTGCAACTTATTGGGCGTATACCAATAATCACGTGCATGAATAAAGTAATACAATGCAAGGTTACACCTTGCCCACATACATATCTCTACCACTAAAGTATTTTTTCCCCTTTCTGGTGACTTCCAAATTCGAAAACTTTCAAATCCCCTGACAAAATAAAATTAATGCCAATTCAAATCAAGTAAATGACGAATAAAGTATTTGGTATAACATATTTGGGATAATTTATTACATTGACTAAAATTCGCATTGAAATCACTTTTTCTATGGGAAGTCCGTTCAAAAGTATACAGGGTGTCCCCTAATTCGTTGACGATAATTTGGGAAATGATTCCTGGGCATATTCTAAGAAAAAAATCGTTCTACAGTAAGGGTATATCTCCAACGTTGACATCATTTATCGAGGATTTAAGAATTTACTGTGACCTGACCCATGTTAACGGAAATTGCTCTGTTAGTGCTAATACATGGGCCGTGCCGTTTTATAGTAAAACACAAAGTTTTTGCAAAATTCAAATTTATTTGTCAGTATAGTTGCCTTCCAGGGCGATACACTGATTGAAACGATACCAGTTTGTAATACGATTTCGGTTTAGCCTCAAAATAGGGCTCTGTTTCGGCGATTACTTCTTCATCGGTCTTAAATCTCTTTCCGGCGAGCATTCTTTTGAGGTCTGCGAACAGGAAATAGTCGCCTTGGGCCAAATCTGGAGAATACGGTGGGTGGGGAAGCAATTCGTAGCCGAATTCATTCAATTTTGCCATCGTTTTCATCGACTTGTGACACGGTGCATTGTCTTGATGAAACAGCACTTTATTTTTCTTCAAATGCGGCCGTTTTTCTGCGATTTCGGCCTTCAAACGCTCCAAAAACGCAATGTAATAATCGCTGTTGATAGTCTGCCCCTTTTGGAGATAGTCGATGAAAATTATTCTATGTGCATCCCAAAATACGGATCAAACAACAAATATGTATATGGGGAGTATATACATAAAACTCGCACCCACTCCAAATCCTACAGAGACCCCAAGCAGAGGGGTTGCAGATGGACAGCAGGCCCCCCCTTACCTACCTCACTGTTTATATGTCACTTTCTAAAACGAACTAACACCATAGGATTTAAAATCTATGAAAACAGAATCCTCTCTCTAAATGTGTGAATAAATTCAAAGCGAAATAAAACCGAACAAGGAATTCGCCGTTATTTCACGGCACCGATCAGACCATTAGAGTTAAATCAAAATTTGAGAAGTACCCTAGAGCAGGACGAACAGAGTTCCAGAAGAAATGACTATCAAATAGATATTTATTTTGTTTTGAAACTCGTGGAATTTTGTTCGCCCTACTTTAGTGATTATTTTCAATTAAATTTAAAGTAAATATAATGAAATGACTTAAAATAACATTATCATGATAAGCGTTGCTTCAGATATATACGAGTAACTGCATAAGCTATTCTAAATCTTTACTCTCTTTCCATCTACGAATGTTTCTCGCTTCTACAACCCCATCGTAAGGAAGCTGCGGGATCTGGCAATTCTCGATATCGCGTATAACATATCTATCATTGCGTAAAACTTTATAAACAATGTACAACCCCTTAAATTTGGGTGTAGCTTCTTGGAACTTGGTGTAAACGTTTTTTATGACTAGGTCTGCGCTGGATTGTTGCGGTTCTCGAAGTATCTGCTGTTGCGCTCTTGAAGCTTCTGTATTGCTTCTAAAGCCTCATCTCGTAGCTTACATAAATTTCTGTCTGAATAATTCAGTTCCTTCTCTTCTAGAAGCTCCGTAAGCCTGTCGACTACTACTCTCCTTTGGTTTACCCCAAACAGGAGTTTGCTGGGTGTAGTGCGAATGGATCTGTGAACCGTGTTGTTTAAGCCATATTCAATTTGGGACAACGTCCGAACCCAGTCTGAATGCCCCATCGGTTCGGACAGCTTACCAAGCATGGCAATAAGGACCCGATTAACTCGCTCAATCTGGCCGTTGGCTTGTGGGGAATGAACAGCTACCTTCACATGCGCTATATTCCGATCGACCAAGAAGTAGCTGAGTTCTAGGGATGTAGAGCAAGTACCTCTGTCACTAACTACCCTAGACGGCCTGCTATAGTATTCAAAGTATTTACTGAGGGCCGCACATACTTCTTTGGCGCTCGTTGACACGACAGGGTACAACTTTACAAACTTCGTGAACCCGTCCACGACCAGCAGAATATGCTTGCGCTTGGAACGGACGGCTGGGAGTGGACCAAGGTGGTCAAGATGGATTGTATGAAATGGCAGTGGCTCTTTTGGAATATTAAATAGGTTTCGCTTGTTCAGGTGTACCGGCGGCGAGTACATACTGCATCGAATACAATTTTTTATGAATCTTTCAACCTTTTTGTGAATGTTGGGAAACCAATAGTGCATGCGAATTTGTTCAGTACATTTAGTGATACCTAGATGTCCAATCTTTTCGTGGATAAATCTTATGAGATTATTTTCCAAGTCTTTTGGGACATAAAACCGAAACTCACCAGCTGAAATAGTTGCATCCCAGTTTTGTGCAGCTCTAAGCTGGAAATCAATATCCTCTGAGTTCACAACTGATACAACCATGCATTCCCTTAAGGTCTTAGCGTTACTTACATCGATTACATTTGAGACCGAAGCAGAGCTATTGCAGTTTTGCGCGGGGCTGAGCTGATAGCCGGGGTTTTCAAAACCGACCGTCGATACACCTGCTTAAGACATCAGCGTAACTCATATTCACTCCGCTCCTATGTTTCACTTTGTAATTAAAATTCTTCAGCTCTAAAGCCCACCGTGCGATCCTCGGATTTACGCTCTTCTTGATCGAAGTTAGCGTAAACGAACTACAGTCGGTGATGATGGTAAACTCAATCTCCTGCAGGTAAACTCGAAAGCGACGAAGTGCCGAGATGATCGCAAGAGTGTCAAGCTCAAAGCTATGATACCTAGACTCCGAAGGGATACGCTACCGGGTGAAATTTCCCATCAACTTGTCGTTGGAGGAGAACCGAACCATAACCAACGGAGCTCGCATCGCAATGCAACTCGGTTTCTCGTACAGGATTGTAAATCGCCAGTACTGGCGAAGAGGTTAAGCTTTCCTTAAGGCTACGGAAGGCATTTTTGCAATCGGAGGGCTAATTTAAAAAGGTATCCTTATCTTTTTTCAACATGTCATACAATGGTTTCGCTGTGCGCCAGAAGGACTGAACAAATCGTCTAAAGTCAACGGCTTCGCCACACTGAAAGCATTGGTTCCCACTAGATCACCGAAATAAAGCAGTGTTGGGCGTGGTAAATACGTAGGTGGGTGACCACATGGGAACTCAGTACTCTGCGTGCTGTTGACAAAACGCGCCACATGGGCTTAGTACCCCGGCGTTAAATCCCGGACCCTACAAATTAATTTGTATCGTTCCCTTGATAATAATAATAATAATAATAAATCTTCTAAAGTAGGAACAAAGGCCCAAAAATGAGCGTAGTTCGTCGCTATTCTTTGGCCTGCACATGAGAGTCACTAGGCCGAACGCCATGTTCGTTAACTTTAAGTCCTAAATATTCTATAGTCTTATATGCAAACCTGCATTTGGGTAAGCTTAGCTCTAGTCCATTCGTCGCGAGCCGTTTTAGGACTCTAGCTAATAGCTGAAGATGCTCCGGCAAGTTTTTGCTACCGATAATTATATCATCCATATAGACTATGATTTCATTGCTCTCAATAAATTCTCTTAAAACTCTAACAATAAACTTTTGGAATACACTCGGTGCGTTCTTTAAACCAACCGGCATCTTAAGGAACTCATACTGACCATTTGGCGTAACAAAAGATGTGAGATGAGTTGAATTTGGAGAAACATTTACTTGGTAAATGCCACTCTTCAAGTCTATAAGACTGAATGTCTTCTTTCCCTCCAAGTACTCGATACAGTCATTAATTAAAAGAAGAGGGTAATTATCGCGGACGGTAAGTTTGTTAAGGGCGCGATAATACACGCACATGCGTAGTTCGTCAGATTTCTTTCTTACGAGAACAATTGCGGATGCGTAAGGGGACTCACTTACTTTGATAATTTGCCTTTCTAAGAGGTGCTTAACAATTTTGTTCACCTCTTGCTTTTCCATGAAAGACAGTCTACGCGGTTGAAAGTAAAAAGTATATTTTGTCACATGAATACGCATTTCAAACTCTACGGGAGTAACCTTCGTTCGGTCGAAATTTATATAATTCTCGTTAACAATATTTATAACTTTAGCTGAGGTAGATGACAACGGATTCGGGTAAATGTCGAAACTTTTGTTTGAGTCAGGTTCTATATGTAATACGCTCCAATCATTAGATTTGATCATGAGAAGAGGATCTTCTCTCTGACATAGTTTCGCGAATATTTCTTCCTCATTACAACTACTAATGTCACCTGGACCGATAATACTACGCCCGCTTTCTGCACAACTGAAGATACTCCGAGAAACAAAACGATCCGCGCCTGATAAGTTAACTACTTGTTTCCCCTCGAACGAGTAATTGCCAAATCACCACTTGCTCTTACCCCCCTTTTACTAACCCGATCACAAATACATAAGTTTAGTTGTTTATTAGATAACTGTTTTTTGGAATGATAACTAGGTTTAAATTGGTCGCACATGTGCTTTGAAGACATATCTGCTTTTGAATTCACTAAATTCATTTGAAGCTGTATGCCAAAAAGTTGAAGAAAGTCACGGCCAATCAACAATTGCATTGGAGTGAGCTCATCTGAAACGATCACGAGAGAAGTTTGTTTTACATAACCAGCTATTTTAATATAACATTGCACCCTACCGTATGTATGTTATGTAGTTTAACACCCCCAAGTCCCTATTAGCCGGAGTACTTCAACTTTCCCACCGAGATGTCTTCAGGCAGAAGCGATACTCGCGCAAAACTAATCGGAGAGATTTAACATTATTAATTTCGAGCATTTATTCCCTGTCTTAAAAGCAACGCTTATAAGACAGTACTGCACCCAGGCTGCGTACGACGTCTCCAAAGTCCTCACTAGCTGAGGTTCTGCTGTCTTCCCCAATGGCCCCTACTTATCGAAGTCTCGGCGCTTTCGGACATTTTTTATAAATATGTCCCGGATCTGCACAACGGAAGCACGCTACAGGAATTCTCTTCTCCTTTGGACAGTTTATGGCGATATGTCCATAGGCGGAACAATTGAAGCAGCGGATGACTTGACTGCCAGTCGACGTTGACGATATGTTATTGTTAGCCGAGGACATAGTTATGACCTTGGGGCTTGATGTTGGTTTTGTGACTCTCCTTTTCTCGTATCGGGGTAGCAGGCTTTTAAGCTCCATGATCGATCTCGCCGAGTAAAGCATCGATGCGTTAGATGGTTTTCCGGCATTTGCAGAGACCCCGAAAACCGTGGAGTCGGAACTTAAGGCATTAACTGCAGTCTCTTTTCTGAGGGCAACTACTGAAGTTTCTTCGACAGCCGTCATGTTATTTTTTCCAGAAGTTTCGACGGTGGTGCCCAGCACGACGCCGATATCATGTAAGGCATTCATGAGTTGGATGCGTGTTAAGCTTCTGCTCATAAGGGATGAGTCAATTTTAATTTATTTAATTATTTGCAACCCCACACCTGACGTTTTAAACCGTTCGTTTTAGCGCAAATAAAAATAATTCGTTTTCTTTTCGCTTTTTACTTCATTTTTCTTTTTCCTTACTATGGCACGTCCGCCTCGATCGGGGATGTTTACAATTGTGTACGTGGCTGCCTCTCCCTGACTCATGGCCGTTCTTCCTTGGCAGGATGGTTTCCTTTACTCAATGCTAGATGGCGCGCTTGGTACACTTTTAAAAACAAAACCGACTAAATACAGTCACGAATAAGATTTTCTTTTATGTTTACAAAATATTACTACAATAATATGTTTTGTTTGATCTAAAAATAATGATTTTAAAATATTTTTAACCTGATTATAGTTGTGCTTTAATAGCCAAGATTTTATTGCTTTGAGAAAGTTTGTTAAATTTCTTAACATTCTGATGAAAAATTGCAATTTGCTAAAAAGCGTAGTAGCTACTACTGTAAAAATGTTCCTAAAATTTGCTTTGTTATGTGAAGGGATATCTTACCAGAGTTAATACGGAAGTCATGGCGAGCATTCCTTCTTGTAGTAAGCCACTTCTTATAAAAAATACGTTATAGTAATAGAGATGTCTTTGCGGAACCATTTTCAATACCTGATACAAAACCAAACTTACGTGGAAACGATTTTTTTTGCATATAATACGTACAATATGTTTTTGTGATATAAGCAACAGGCTAATTTTATTGAGAAACATTCCATCCCAACAAGTTAGACCATATTGAATTTTTGAGTGAACTAGCGTATAATATACCACACATAATAATCTTTCTGAACAATAGAAACTTAAGCTATAAATTTGTCTGGAGCATGACATTAGATATTTTATATAATACTATTCGTGTAGTCGAACCATTTCAGGTTATTATCCAATATAATTCCACGATATTCAAAAGATTGCACAAAATTCACCCGGAAGCAATTATTAGCGCAAATAATAGATGCCTTGGACCAAACTTTGAGGTACTCTAGCAGTTTAGTTATACAGTTTGCTGTACTTATCTTTAATATTCACTTTTTGGTTTTTCTTACATGAGTAAGAAGCCAGCCATTTATAAATAAAGGCACGGATTCCTATATTACAAAGTTTACATAAGAGTATTTCGTGATCCACTAGATCAAATGCCTTGTTAAATCAATAAAAAGCCCACCCGTGAAAAGACTTCCATTTATGTTTTCATAAATTTCACTGAGGAATTCCAAAAGTGCATCTTCTGTGGATTTCCCAGCGCGGAAGACATGTTGATTAACACCAAAGATTTTTTTTTATTTAAAAAGCTCAAAAATAGAGTTTTCATCACTTATTCAAGCAAACTGATAAAAGGGATATCGGTCTATAGTTGTTTAGAGCGGAATAACTTCTGCAATTTTAAGAGAAGAAGGAAATACTACACCGTAAATGCTCTTATACAAAGTAAAATTATATGTTTTTAAAGACAACCTTCGAACATCTACCATCTGTTGAAGAGTAGGAATTTTTGAATGGATTGATGATGGCAAGTAACTCAACAGAAGATATTGGAACAAAGGCAACCGTTATTAGAAGTAACCTCATTTATAAAATCCTCATCAGAATTGAAAGTCATGCCATCACCGAAGAATTCTGCATATAGACTATAGGCTACAGAGACAAAAACTCATTAAAACTCTTAGCAACCTCAATAGGATCTGAATTGTTCATATTACCAACTTTAATTGTTATCTGCTTAATAACAGGTGGATTACGATTTAGGATTTTGATAATGATATTCTATTCTCCTTTAATATGACCCTTGTTTCTTTCTAACTTAGTTATTTAATAGTTCTCTTTACAAATTTATTTCCTCAGAAATGTCTTTACACAACTTGTTGAGTGAAGATTTAAGTGCCGGGTGTTTTTTATATGTTTTCCTTAACTTATTGTTTCTATTTACTTTGCTCAAAAGATATCTCTGTCATCCATTCTCTTAACCTTTTAGACTTACTATTACTTTTTACTGAAGTAGAGGTCAGATATCAATGTGAGAACTAATTTTCAAAATAAAGTTGTTATAAGCCTTAGAGGAGTCGTTTCCATTATAAACGTCAGACCAAAGTTCAAATCACTTTTCTCATTATCAAAAATCCAAATTTCTGAAACAAAAATTAAATCAGCCTTATAAACACATATGAAGCAGTAGGACACCGAAATTTTGATGAATTAAAAAGAAACTATTGGAGCAATATTTATTACTAGAAAAGCAATTTTGTAAAATTATACGATCAAAATAAAGTAAGGAGCAGTAATATTAAGGTTAAATCAACGACATTTAGTTAAAGTTTATTGTTTAAAGTTTGTGTTTTCCCACTATAAGCGCAATATCCGCTATTGATTTGCCTTCATTGTGCAATTTTACAACTACCTTCCGGAAATCTTCCGTTGTTTCTGTTTTTCGTTCACTTGTTTTTTGCAAATGATGTACACTGACCGTATACATATATGTAAGTGTTTTGGTTTTAGAAACGTTAGTAAACATAAGTTTATTATTACAATAAGTGCAGTGTTCTCTTTAGTGATTAAAGTCGATTTGTTGTTTAATATGGAAAAAAATAAAAGTGTGGTGTGGAAATATTTCGATAAAATGGATAAATTGGCTAAATGCAAGTGTTGCGGAAAGACTTTAAATGCCCGGCTGACATAAAAAATATTGTAAATAGTGAAATAGTGAAATCACCAAACGTCACCACTAAATACTGTAAAAAAGATATGGAAACTTCCTGCAATCAAATGCTAAATAATCAAATCCATCCCAGCCATTATCAAAAAGTGAAAACGTAAGCATTTCATTAATAAAAATATTTACATTTGTTTTGTATGTAGGTTTTCTAATTTGATAAATTTTATATATATTTCAGGAATATGTTAGTGGCTCTCCTTTATCACTGGTTGAACATCCTTTGTGGATTTCATTTTTCGGACAATTACAACCATCATTCAAACTGCTATCAAGAAAGCAGTTAGACACAAATTACCTGGAGGAAGAATACAACGCTGTAAAATCCAATATTGCAGACCAACTACACAATGCACAACATTTACATCTTCAGTGTGATGGTTGGAGCAATATCCGCAACGAAGGCATTATAAACTTTATTACATCTAAGCCAGACCCAGTTTTTGTAGACTTTTTAATAAGTGAAGATAAAAATCACACGGGAAAATACCTACAGGAGCAAATTCAAATTATAATCGAAAAATATCAAGCGGACAAATTTTTTGTTGTAATTGGAGATAATGCCGCAAATATTCAGAAAGCTTTTCGTTTACTGAAAGACAATTGCAACCATATTGTTCCACTGGGCTGCATAGCGCATACATTGCATATATGTTGCAATAATATTATCAAGTGTTCTCCTGTAAAAAGTGTGATAGAAAAAGCAACGGTGATAGTGAAAACAATAAAAAATAGTCAAGTGCTTAGTGCTTTCCTTAATAAAATAAATAAAGAAAAGGGCATACAAATTTCCTTAAAGCAAAACTCGGTGGGGGAGCTACGTATTTTCCTTAGAAAGCCTATTGAGTAATAGAGTCAGCTTACAGACATTGGCCGTCAATGAGGCTTCCTCCCTCGCTAGAGACGTTAAGACTGCATTGGATGAAGATTGTTTTTGGAATGATATTTTTGTTGTAATTGAGATTATTAAGCCAATAGTTGTGTGGATAACGAAACTTGAATCCAATAATTGTTCAATACACAAAGTCCATCAAATGCTAAAAGAACTGGAAAATTCAGTGTCTACTTTATTAGGATCCGATAAAGTTCGACTTCTAGACGATTTAGAGAAGAAACATCTCAACGAAAAATTTAAGGACCGAATGGAATTCGCAGAATCACCGATATATCTCGCCGCCGCTCTTCTTGACCCATCAAATCAAGGATGCCATCTAAGTGATTCTGACCAAATTACAGCAATGGAATTTATTTATGAAGTTTCTAAAAGTATGGGAATTGAAGTCATGACCGATTTGGCCCTTTATCGGTCCAAAGAAGGTATTTGGGTTAAAGATTTCATTTGGTCAAATGTTTCCTCCATGGAACCATTGATTTGGTGGAAAGGCCTTTGTGCTAATAAAAATTTAAGCAAAGTTGCAGCACGCATTTTATCAGCACCTGTAACTTCGGCAGCCACAGAATGTTCCTTTAGTGCATTTAGTTGGATTCACAATAAGAAACGAAATCGCCTTACCACCGAACGGGCAGGCAAGTTGACGTGCAGATCTCATAATTGGAACATTAAATTCCATGCACAAATAACACACCAAGCTGTAGTAGAACAAAAACCCGAACCAGGTTCCAGTTCTACAAATATCCACATACCCAGCACATCAGAAGTTAACAAACCAAGTTGCAGTTATTCATCCAATCCTGACATACCCAGCACATCAAAATCTACTGAATCAGTAGAATGCATGTATATTGACGAACATTTGATAAGTTTACTATCTAATTCAAGCGACTCAGATTAATTTAATTCAAAGATTCTTTTGTTTAACATACATTGTTCCTTTTCTTTTTTAAACCTAATTAAATAAAAACAAAGCACACAATGAACACATTTTTCTCAATTAAAATAAATACCCACATAAATACCCAAGGTATTTACCCTCAAAGGGTATTTACCGGGTATTTGCCCATCACTACCCGAACCACGCCCTGAAAAATCAAGTCCTTGTGCACAATTTCTACAATCTTCGAATCACTCAAAAGCAAGAAATCAGTGGGAACCGATGAAATACCGAATATTGTGGTTCGACATCCCCCACTAGAAGCGGTGGACATTTATATCACCCTTTTTAATAATACAATGAATATTGTCCATTATCCAGCGCACTAGAAAACTGCGAGGGTACATCCCATCCCCAAAAGGCATAAGGACACATCCAATCCGGTGAATCCGCGCTCGATCAGTCTTCTCCCAAATATTAGCAAGGTGTTCTAGAAAGTGATCTGGCTAAGTGGGTTGATGACAAAAATATTGTTCCGGATAATCGATTCGGTTTCAAGGCGGAGCATGATGTCATTCATGCTGCGTCTAAACTGGTTTCTGATATCCAATGGAACAAGAGCAAGAGCTAGTGCACTGGTGACTTGGAATAAGCCTCTGGTACCGCATGTTTAGAGGAACTCTTCTTCAAGCTGAACAAGCTGGGCATTAGTAAACCACTTCTGTATATGTTCACATTGAAAAGAATATACAGATAGGCAGTTCATCGTGAAAAATGGCGATGTAACTTCTACTGGAACATTTTATATTAAAAATAAGGTGCGGTAGATTCGCCGATCCTATTGGACATTTACACAAGTGATCTGATAGCTTCACTTCACCATGCCATAGCGTACGTAGACGACGAATCGCGTATAGAACAGGTCCAAAGATTGAGGTCATTAGTATACTTTTGCAATGTGAGTTCGATAAAATTAAACTACGAGTATATTGCAATGACTGCAAGTTGAAAATCAACTTTCAGAAGTCGGAAACCATTCTGTTTAGTGGGCCTTTGTTTGAGGCGTCTAGGGATACCAGAAAGAATTGGTATTCCGTTTTCGGACACCACGGATAGCCACTTGCGTGTCGATGTTGCTCTGGTTAGAGCCAAAAGTACTTTTGCCCTTACAAAGCGACTGTTTTATAGCAGCCAACTTAATGAGAGGGTGAAGGTGATCTACTACATGGTTCTTATCTGGTCTATGCTTGTATTTTGATGTAACTCATCAAAAAAAAAAATGTGTATGATATGTACATATATACAAGAAGCTATATGCAGCTATTTTATAAGTTTTAGATTTAAGTTTTATAACAAAATAAAATAAAAGTCCATAAGTTTTTTGCTATTAAAAAATGTTTTTTTTAGTTTTAATTATATTCTATATATGTATTGTATGTTATATTGTAAATAGTAATAAATATGAAACGTACTAAACGTCGAAGGACATAATATAAATGTTTGGTTTAATTTAGAGTGCCCGCATGGGACCAGGAAGTTAAAATAAGATAATTTTAAGTTATTTAAGCGTTTTTTTTATCTACATAGCATACAGGGTGAGTTTTTTAACTTGAGACATCTAAATTACTCGAAAGATACGAAATATCGCGAAAAATGTTTCAGACAAAAGTCACAAGGTTCTGAAGGGGACATAAGATGGTGACCAGGAGTTTGAGCTTGAGCCTCATTTTCAAGGTCAAACGAAGGTCACTTTTAATTTTTTAATGGGAACCCCTATATTTTTTTGACAGATTCGTAATCTGCGTGAAAAATTACAATTCTTTTACATGAAACACTTTTTTCAAAAATGCGTTCTTTTCCCATCAGAGGGCGCCATAAAACTTAAGACATCAAAATTACTCGAAAAGTACAATACGAAATATCGCGAAAAATGTTTCAGACAAAAGTCACAAGGTTCTGAAGGGGACATAAGATGGTGACCACGAGTTTGACCTTGAGACCCATTTTCAAGGTCAAACGAAGGTCACTTTTGATTTTTCAAAAGATAATTCCTGATTTTCATTGCTCAGTCGTATTCCTCAATGGAGCACACGACTTTGTCTCAAAGGTCTTATTCATTCAGTGCTAGATACCACTGCACTGGCGCGCCTAAATCACTAATCGGTTTCCAACGTTGTTAGGGTGTTAGAAGTTCGATATTTGTTTTGAGGAACTGATTATTATCAGTAACGTTTTCCAGATTAATAATGCAGGCTATTTTAATTCAAGAGAAAATTGAAATGAAGTTGATTTATGGAGAAAGCGGATGGAACATCAATGGTGCTGTTGCTCTTTACGCCCAACGTTTCCCAGACCAGATACGATCGCGCGCTTCATTTTATCGGGTCATCCACCAATTCACTGGTGAAGGAAGTGTGCAACCAAAGAAAAGGAATCGGTCAGATAGGGTGGCTGTTGAGGACAATGAAATATCAGTGTTAGCTGCCGTTGCACACGATCCTCACATTAGCACTCGCCAAATAAGTCGTGAATCAGGAATTTCTCAAACGACTGTCTGTAAGATATTACATCGGCATAAATACCATCCTTATCATGTTTCAATGCATCAAGAACTTTCTAGTGAGAACTTTCGCAACCAGGTTTCCTTTTGTCAATGGGCACTGCAGCAAATTGAACGAGACCCCCTTTTCTTCGCCAAGGTGTTATTCTCTGATGAGTCGACTTTCACCAATCACGGTACGGTCAATCGACATAATATGCATTACTGGGCTACCGAAAACCCTTTTTGGTTGCGACAAGTTGAACGCCAGCACCTCTGGAATGTTAATGTTTGGGCGGGAATTATTGGGGACAAATTAATTATTAAGGCAACTTGAATGGCGAAAAGTATGCAAACTTCTTGCGGGACTATCTTCCAGTATTACTAGACGAACTGCCATTGGAGTTGCGACAAACAATGTAGTTTCAACATGATGGTTGTCCAGCCCATTATTCCCAAGTAGCCCGGGGCGTATTAAACAATGTTTACCATCAACGATGGATCGGACGAGGGGGTCCGAGGCAATGGGCTGCTTCTTCTTGTGGGGCTACTTAAAAAGTGAGGTTTACAGAAAAAAGCCAACAACACGTGAGGACATGAAAAGACGAATAACTGAAGCTTGCCGGAAGACTACGCCAGAAATACTTCTCAGTTCTGTTGGTTCATTTAGAGCGCGGATAGACAAGTGTATTGAAGTGAATGGTCACATTTTCGACCATTTGTTGAAATAGTCTCGGGAAATAAACGTCGAAATGGGAAGAATTCAATGAAGGAAGAAAAATACTGCTACGTCCACGTCGCTGTTTCTTTGTTATGCTAAACGCAGTATGTAAAAACAAATGACAAGCCTACGAGCAATACGACAGAGCAATGAAAATCAGGAATTATCATTTGAAAAATCAAGTGACCTTCGTTTGACCTTGAAAATGGGGCTCAAGATCAAACTCGGGGTCACCATCTTATGTCCCCTTCGGAACCTTCTGACTTTTGTCTGAAACATTTTTCGCGATATAGCGTATTTTTCGAGTAATTTGGATGTCTCAAGTTAAAAAACTCACCCTGTATAAGAATTAATTTATGAAGGAAATAAAATGAAATGAGCAGAAGATTTCCTTATTTGAGTAGCAAAAGGCTCAACCATTGGTGAAAGGAGAATAAAATCGAATTTTTTAGCAACATGAAAATTTGTATGGCACGGTGAATGGTACAGAATATTTTCGAAAGAGGTCAGGGTAGTATGTGAAGTGTCAATTAAGAGAAGTGATTAAGTGGTTTAAGTAAAAGGTATGAAAAGTATAAGTGGTTGAGATAAGCGATTAAATTGTGAATTGTGATTGTATTGAATGCAGCAGTTGCATGGAAAAAAATAAGTTCTATCATTTGCACCCACACAAACATTTTACATCGGTGTCAGAAGTGGGATAGGACTTATTGCGTATAACAAAAAAAAGGTGCTTTGTGATTGTTTTAAAAACCTATAATGAGTCCAAAACTATTGCAATTGACCCTCGTCCAACTCAAATCCGAGGTGAACAAGACAAACCTCAGCGCCTTTTGAGAAAAAATTAATTTGATGCTCCCACATGAAGACGATCTGAAGAACGAGGGCCACGATTCAGATACATACTCTTTTGACGTTGACAAGGAAGAACAGATAAGTATCGGCAATGACATGACTATGATGATGCAACTCCTCTAGTTAAAAAAGAACGAATAGAAGAACAATCTGCAAGAAGAAAAGAATAGAAAATGGACGACTAAAAGAAAAATCTGGAAGAACAAAAGAACATTCTACAGCGAAAGTTAGAAGAAATCGACGAAAAATTCGAACAAATTGACAGCAAAGTTGAGCAACTGGCAAAAGGGCTCAACACAGATGCGTAAAGGTTCTTTAAGCGGTCCAAGGAGAAAAGAGCTGAAGCTTCCTTCATTCGATGGTCAGAGCTCATGGTCTACTTATAAGAAGCAGTTTGAAATAGCTGCCAGTGCGAACAAGTGGGACAATGAGGAGAAGTGCTTTGCGTTAACAATTGCCTTGCACGGTCCTGCAGCAGAATTGTTGCAATACCATAGATATCGAAAAGCATAAAGATTATGTCGCTTTAGAACCGTTCCTCGATAGGTTTGGGGATAGCCACATGCGGGAGGTTAATAAGGTCCAATAGCAAAGCCGAATGCAGCAACGAGGAGAAACACTGCTCCAAGCAGACGTAAGTAGACTGCCACTTACGTGGCGACATTTGTCATACCCCCCGCAGGTGAGGAAATTATCGACGAAATGGAAAAGGACGCATTCATCAGGCTACAGTCAGCAGTATGGATTGCCGGGAAATGAACCCCTGGCGGACACTCGCCTTCGCTTTGGCGATGGAAGCAACCAATCAGGCTTCCAAATGAACACATCTCGTCAGGGAAGAAGCATCTGTTGAATGCTCCTTTGCGAGGATTAATGCCGAGGAACGAGATACTCCACGGGATAGACGAATAATGCGCTGCTGGAACTGCAATAAAATAAGGCAGCTTCAAAGGCAGTGTAAAGAACCGGTCCGACGAAAAGGCTGCCCTCACTGTGGTTACAAGCAAATAGAGGAAGAAACCGGCAGAAAGGGCTATCAAGAAGCCGGTCAACCTTCCCAAAGCCATCAGTGGGGAAATGTTTAAGCACCAGCTTCGCGGGACAGAAATTGATAGCAGGAGCTGACGCCCTCAGGACCATCATCCAAGTCTCGCTAGGAAAACGGTGCCACAGCCTTAATCATCAGGAGGGATCTGGTGCAAAAATCCTGGTTGCATAACACCAGCAGTTACAGCTTGAGAACAACTACTGGAGAAACGGAGTAGTTTTCTCTCACGTTTTTCTGGCAGCTGATATATACAACGAGTGTATTATTGGTACATATTTGAAAGAACATAGACTAGGAGTGAAATTTGGAGCACAAACCCTGAAATACTGAAACATGGAAATACCAATGATATACGGAAACATCAACTCTTCAGTCTTAAAAGTAGTCATCTGCAAAAGTCAGATTCTAGAGCCTTCGTCGGAAGCAATTGTTTGGACAAAAGTTTGGACAAAAAGAAAATCGCAGAGACTTCATGGTGGGAAAGACCTTAGTGGAACTAAAGAACAACATGGTTCCTGTAAGGGTTCTAAATCCAAAGACATTCAGCATAAAGGTGGAAAAGGGAGAGATAGTGGGAAAATTTGCCATATTGAGGATATATCAACCATAACGGAAACTTGTCGGAATATCTGGATCACATTATATCAGCGGAAGGAGTACGGTCGGACTTGACAAAATCTGATCTAACAAAATCGTAGCCGTGAAAAGTTGGCCTGCCCCCTTGGCTAAGCGCTAAACAAGATGTCGAGAATTGGAGCAAAAACAATGTCGAAGCATCATTCGAACGAATAGCCATTGACATCGCTGGGCCATTTCCCGAAACATTTAATGGCAACCAATACACCCATGGATTACTTCAGTAAGTGGTCGGAAGTGCTTGCCATCCCAAATCAAATGGCTAGGACCGTAGGGGAGGAGCTAGTCAACAACTGGGTGAGCAGAATTGGGGTCCTAATGGAGCTACATTCCGATCTAGGGTGAAACTTTGAGTCGAAAGTCTTCCAGGAAGTGCACCAGTATCTGGGAATAAGGAAGACAAGGACAACGCTATTACACCCTCAATCTTATGGAATGGTCGAGCGATTCAATCGGACCTTAAATGAGCATCTCCCTACGGTCGTCAGCAACCGCCAGCGGGACTGGGATCGACATATACCTCTCTTCTGAATGACCTACCGAAACACGGTCTATAGTTTAACAGAACATACGCCATCCGAGATCCTATTTGGTCCAACAGTTCGGTTGCCAAGTGAAATAAAATTTGGATCCCCACCTACTGAGCCCAAGGTGGTGAAAGACTACGTGGATGACTTGCGCAGCAGGATTCGTAAATTGCATGAAAAAAACTGAGAAAAGATGAAGCTAGCAAGCGACCGCACGAATACTAGGTACGTGCGAAATCTTCCGGCTTCAACGAAGGAGATCTGGTGTGGCTGTATAATCCTCAGCGTAAGAAAGGCAAATCTCCAAACTTGTAAAAGCATTGAGAGGGCCCATACAAGGTGATAACCCGCATTAATGACGTTGTCTACCGGATTCAGCGTGGGGATCGAGGAAAATCGAAGGTGGGTGGCCATGGCTCAAGTGGTAGTGGACTGGCTTCGGAAGGTTCGGCCCAGCCTCGCCAGGAAGACATCCATTTTTTCAGTTAACAAAAATCAAATAAGATTAGTTGACTAGAAATCAACAACAAGCCAACTTATACTAAGAATTTAGTCTCCCAATTAAATGTTGGATGCCAACCTTTGTGCGAAATAACCACTGAGCCCAAACCTCTTTCTTTCTCTCTCTATCACATATTCAAAAAACTTAACATATGCTAACAATATTTATACTTACATGAGTGTTACGTTCTTAAAAAAAAAATGTGTCAGTTCAACGAAACGACGAATGACGAAGTTGTTTGGGCGAACAACTTTAGAGAGGGAGCAGTGTGATAGCCTTTTGTAGCGTTCAATGTATGCAGTTTAAACCGCAGAGTACTTCAAGAGCCGTAGAGTTCAGTGTACGCTGATTCAACTGAAGACCACTTCAAGTTGGTTTTTTTTTTTTCATAGTAGATAAAGATCCTTTTTGGCCTACGTGACGAAGAGTTGTTTTTTCTCCGTATTGTATTGTAACCCGATTTATTAAAGTTTAAAAAAAGAAAAAAGATATCCAAAGTTTTTTTTTATTTTTTAATATTTGTAGCTTGTGGATGAAACGTTTGCAACATTTCTAACAGTTTCGTCCTAAACTTTAAATGTGAACAACGCCATCTACATTTCAATAGCAGAAGATTTCCTCATTTGAGTAGCAAAAGACTTAACCATTGGTGAAAGGAGAATAGAATAGAATACATAGAATTTTCTTTCTCGAAAGAGGTAAGGGTAGAAAAAATATCAGCATCTCCCAAAATGTGCAAGTCAGTTCATCAGTTGGATTTGAAGTGTAAATTGGAAATGGTTAAGTGGTTTAGGTAAAAGGTATGAAAAGTGGTTGAGATAAGCGATTAAATTGTGAATTGTAATTGTATTGAATAAAGGGATTGTATTGAAAGGAATAAGTTCTATCATTTGTACCCACAGAAATATTTTACAATATTAGATATACGTGAAATCAAACAAATCGCAATAAGTAAGAAGTGCGTTTCTATTTGTAGCCTCCACTAGACGACATTTTTTTATTTCGCTTCTTCCGAGTGTGGAAGAAAACTGCAGCTAAGTGAGATTATGAACAGAGAAACACCGGCAATAGTAGAACCATCTACGAGTAGAAGTACCAGCAATCATTATTACGCACGAGGCGAGGATATCAGCAGCACCAGGATATCAACGCCATAACAGCATAGAAAATTCTGCCAGATTTCAACAACAGAACAGAGCGTATTTGGCAGCGGCTTTGGTTCGGAACGCTAGTGTTCGGCCGGCGACGTGAGTGAGGAAGATATATCAGGTGAGTGTTTGTACCTTTGTATGAACTTGATTAGAGCAAGGTCTAGTGTGGTGCAGAGCTATAATCTAGAGTAGCATGAAATTAAGAATTTACTGTGTTTTAAGGGGTGCAGACAATTAATCCTAGATTACTAATCTATTTCAGTATGTTGTTATTACTAATCATCGTCGATTCGACTACGTATCATAAAACCAATTTTTTAAAAAAAAATATTCACAGAAAATCGATTTATTTAACTTGATAAATATTTATTTATTTATTGCCTTTTGTTATAAGTTATAAAAAATAATAATACTACAGAGACTTTATTTTTTTTTTTGCTTTTATAAGTAGCTTCTTCAAATTCATACAGACATATACAAAGCAACAAAGTTAAGTACCAAAATCAGAAATTTCGTCGATTCGACCACGAAGGTTGGTTCTATGGGCGAGATTAGAATACTGAGCGAAAAGAAAACAAAAGAAATTGGAACAGACGTAATCGATACGACGAAGGTTAGTAATCTAGGGTTAAGAACCCATCGTGTTTAACGATGTTCAATCAAAGTAAGAATTTAAGTGTTAAACGGGGTTTCGTTACTTTTTTACCATACTGCGTCATGCCATCAAAACTGAGATCAGCCGGAAGCAACGCTGCCCATGGAAGAAAGAGATAGCGACAGATGATCTGAATAGGACTCTACACGAACAGACCTCTGCTGGCTTACACGAATCATCGTTGGAAAGACAGGTAAATGAGATGATGCGTTTATTTACAGATCTTCAAGCTGAAATGGCGAAAGCTAAGGAATAGGCATCAAGCAGACAGATTGCTCAGGACCATCGCCTATCGGTGTTAACCAACAGGGCTCTGGGTTTACTGTCGAGTTAGGAGAGCTTAGTTGGATATTTTCATGGCAAATATCAGACCATGGTCGAAAGCTGTACGATCTTCCGGAGTTTGACGATCGTGCAGAAGATTGGCCGATGTTACAGAAGTCGTTTAAAAGGTCTACTCAAGAATACCAGTACACGGAACCGCAAAACTTGATGAGACTGCAGAAGGCGATTACGGGAAGGGCTAGAAAGACGGTGGAGTGTTTGCTTATCCACAGCAGCAATGTCCATCGTGTCATTTTAGTCAAATCGAAAGTATATGGGGCTTTCCATCGATTCCTGAAAATCGTGTTGAACAGCTGGTACCGTTTACAAGTAAAACGCAAAATTTATCATCCTTTCTTGAGTCGACACAATGTGAGCACCATCTGCGCAACCCTAGGCTTATGAAGGAGTTATTAAAAAAGCTCCCAGCTCAGAGAAGGCTGGACTGGGCTAGACATGCAATCAGCATTAAACCTAGGGCAACAATACGACACTTTAGTGATTGGTTACAAGAGTTAGCGGGAATGGTAAATACAGCGTTAGTTAATTTCTGTGAAGAACCACAGCCAATGGCAAAGGAAAACGGGCGACCTTGGTTTTCACGAAACAGTTGGTGGGGTGTGCTCCGGGCAACACGATATTTCGAAATTCAGGCACAGGGGTGGTGAATTATTCGCCAGCGACGTAGGTCCATAGGCTCTTGCATGATTCCACTGGTCAAATTACTCAAGGAAATGAATCGGTTATGCAGGGCACGCGTGAGTTACAGGGGCAGGTATTTACCAATACTGCTATGGAGTTCCACAATAAAACTTTTATTCAAAATACTGCAGGTAAAGCTGTATGCAGCTGACTAGGTGGTCATAGCATATCCGTTTATTGATAAAGTATCATCGATATCCTTAATTAATAAGGGTTTGGTAGATCGTTAAAGGCTTCGAGGCAACACAGAAAAATTAATATTGGAAGGGAATACAAGTGTGGCGGAAATGTCGAATAGAGTTGACATGCATTTATCAGTGCAGATATCTGGGATTACAATAGGTAGTAGGCGTTTCACGCTCAAGAACTTAAGAACAGTTAGCGATCTTAAACTACCCGCGCAAACACTGAGGATCAATAAGTTACACCTGAAACAACGTCATAAAAAGAAACTAACGATTTTCAACTATGAAATAGCAACTCCAGAGCTATTAATTGGTTTCGAAAATGCCGACTTAGGAGTCCCACGCAAAATCACAGCTGACGGCTGGAAGAGTCCAGCAGTAGTTTTGAATAAGCTCGGATGGTTCATGTGTGGGTCAAGTAGTGAGCCCGTAGCTGTTCAAAGCCATTACTCCCTTTTTACAAAGACTGATGCCCTACCGATCGATAATTTGGAGCAGCTCGTCAGTGATTACATAGCCAACGTGATTTTAGGTGTATGAGATTGAAGGAGGAAATGGAGTCTTCAGAGATTATTCGAGTGAAGGCATTATTGAAAGGAACAATTATTCGAAAGGGCCACTATTTTGAAAACGGGTCTATGGTCTATTATGGAAATATGATAACATTTTTCTTCTTGCAAGTCGGGAGCAGGCGGTGAGCTGATTTCTAGCTCTTGAAAGGAAGTTAAAACAAAATGCAAGTTTTCATAAGGAATATTGTCGCATTATAGCTGAGCATATAGCGAAGGGTCACGCAAAGAATCTCGGTGATAAAGAAACTGCAAATCAGGGACCTTGTGCCTCAGCTTTCCAACAAACCAGGGAAATTACGTGTCGTGTTTGATGCAGCCGCAGATGCAAATGGTACTTCGTTGAATTCAGCCTTGCTTACTGGCCCAGATTAACACCAGGATCTTTTAACCAAATTAATGCAGTTCAGGGAGAAATCAATTGGCGTGTGTGCGGACATTGTTGAGATGTTCCACCAGCAAAGAGAATCAGGACGCACAGCATTTCTTATAGAGAGATATACCAAAAGAACCATTTAGAGATCATGTTATAACGGTTATGATGTTTGGACCTAAGTGCTCACTTCATTCACAACGCTTTAGATTTTCAAGAGGAAATTTCTAAAGCCATTTTAGCCGTTTGCTGTTTTGCGGACGAACAGAAGGTTATAAGAGTCTCCGAGAAGGAAGTGGCTGTTACGTAGATTTAATATTTAATTTTATTCACTTTATTGTAAACACTTTGAACGCACTCCTACCAAATGTCATGTAGTTTTTAACTTTGCAACGAAGTTAGCGCTCTCTGTTGGCGATTTTACTGGAAGCCATTTCTTTTTTAAATCCTTGAATAACGCCATTTGGGCGGCACCT
This sequence comes from Volucella zonaria, assembly GCA_963966105.1. Taxonomy (NCBI): domain Eukaryota; kingdom Metazoa; phylum Arthropoda; class Insecta; order Diptera; family Syrphidae; genus Volucella; species Volucella zonaria. Next base: position 1,654,614 of record OZ014531.1, read on the forward strand.
TTCATTTGACTGACATGGACGGTAGGAGAGACACAAAAGCGTAAGTAACCAAAAATCTTTTATACTTAAAATTTCCAACTATGTAAATTCAGTTTTTATAGGAAATAAAACCTCCTCAAAAGGAAAAAAGGAGTATTCTTCTTCGCCCCCCTCTCCATAGTAAAGGAAAAGTCAACAGTGGCGGTTTTGATTTGAAGAAATTTGTTTCGATTTCAGGTCGTCAGTCAGAGGTTCAAGAGAGGGTATTTACTTTTAACCTTAAAAAGGTGATACTGCAAATTTTCGGAAGATATAGGGTATGTATTGGAACATCACAAGAGACATTCCTCGGCTTGTAATGGGTTTTGGTAAGATTGATTCAGTACTGTTGAAGAGCGAAAGGAGACCAACGAAGCGTGAAACTCTTAGTATTTTCGGTTTTTGACCCCTTTAGGTTGGCAGCGATTGCAGATAATCTGACGTGCTCAAGTCGAGTGTGATGCAAGCATCACGGATGAAGCTAACAACTTGCGGGTGGGTTGGTTGCGCAAGCAAGAGGAGGTAGAAACCATAAGAATTCCTGTTGGCAACTGCAGAGGAGTTTTCCAAATAAGAACACACTTTTCTTTATTGTGCGTTTTATTTCCTAAAAGGGGATACTTTTCATTATACAGATTCGGAAAGAATTTATTACTTACGCATAGGCGTACTCCCTCTGTGAGTTACCAAATGGAAATGGCGGAAAAAGGGAAACCGACTATCGAAGTGGCTTAAGGTACACGTCAAATACAAAGATTGTGTTTGATTTGACAACCTTCGTTAAGACATTAATGGGAGTACGCACTTACAATTCGCTTTGAAAATAATCACCCCTATCGTGAATAATTTTCCGAACGAAATTTCTCCTTGGTTCGATAAATCGGCATCGTGAACACATTTTCGAAAAATTTCCGCGCAAAAAGTGGTATCGTGAATAATTTCCCCGGCGGAGATTATCGCGAGTTTTGTGGGAGATTTTTCCCTGTCATTGTGCTCGGTGACCTGCGGAGTGAACAGCAGGATGTGACATATCCTTTGTTGAAAATCAAACAGTTTTTGAATTTATTTTATTTTAGGACAAATTTGACTAATAAAAAGCAATTGGAAGTGCTTGTGGAATTTATGGAAAGAAATCCAGATAAAGCCAACGGATTTACAAAAAAATCTAAAGAAGATGTTACCAAGTTTTGGAAGTCAGTTGAAATGGAACTGAATAGTGTTGGTGCTCCAATGATGTCAACTTTTGAATGGAGAAAAGTGAACAGTTGTATTTTTATCCCTTTCATTTTGGTTATTATTGTTTTTGTTTTGTTACAATTAGATTTGGTTAGATAAAAAGAAATATGTCAAGAAAAAATTATACGAAAATAAAAAAATAATAAAATTGCAACAAGTGGAGGACAGAGAATATAGAGAATACACATTTTCAACACTGGAGGAAACAATAGTAAAGTTGTGTGCAATGAATACTTCTGTTAAAGGTTTGCAAAATTCCAGAAGTTTTGGCTTGCCTTCATGTCCTCCAATGATAATACGCAGTATGGAAAATAAGGAAAATATTGACGAAAGCAATATTGAAGTCATAGAAGAAAATGCAATTCCCATCAATAAAGATAACAACAGTGCTACCCCGAAAAAACGCATATGGGAAAAAACAAGGTGAAGAATTCGGTAGACATTTTAGAAAAAGAACTGGAGCTTCAAGAGGAATTGCGCAGTAAGGTGGCTGATGCAGTTAATGTTATGAAAACACACCAAATTGCGATGGAAACTAATGTTAAGAAAATATATAGATCAATTGATCGGATCTACGATCAACAAAAATATATACTCCAGGAAATGAAACGACACAATAGTGAAATGGAACATCTGAGACAAATATTAAACTAAAAGAAGTATTGAAAGAAAAATTAGATTAAAAATCTAAAAATGTTTAATTGAATTTTATAACATGTAAATATCTGTGCATTCTTATACATATAACACATTACTGTATAAATGGATTATGTTTTATTAAAATTAAATTAAATTATGTTGAATTAAAATGAATTATGTTGGATTAAAATGAGTTTTGTTGAATTTAAAAAAGTTATAAACAGGAAATATATAAACTTTACATGCTCAGAGAAATATTTCTTCTTATTTTTTGCGCATCGCCATAAAACTCGGATTCTCTCGTTTCAACTACAGCAGTTCTCTTACTAGTTTCACTTAACTCGGAAGTAGATGTTGATAGGTTATCAGCAATTGTTAAATCGGCGTTGAAATGGATCCAAATATTATGCAACGCGCAGCAAACGTTGACAATTTGTATGGTCTTTTTAGGGGCATAGTGCAGTTCCTTGGCATCCAGCAAACATCTTCACCTATTTTTCAAAACTCCATTCGTTCTCTCAATTATGTTATATTGCTTCGTTGAACTTCCTTTTCTGTGAGACCTCTTCAGTCACCCTAAATGGCGTTAAAAGCCACGGTTCCAAGGGACCTGCATCTCCTACAAACACTATATGTATATGCAGTAAAATAAACTAGCGAATAAAATTTTACCGAGTACCCATGTATTCCTTTCACCAGTTGAATAATTGTCTTTCATCCATGACCTTAAATCACCAAAATTTCAAATCATGGAGTCGTGGGAAGCTCCAGGATGTGTGGCATTCACAAATCTAAAAAATACGAAGAAATCTTAAGATAAAATAGCGAAACTAAGAAAAATATGCTTACAATATAACACATTAAGGCTATAAAAGCCTTTTCTATTATAAGAAAGATGTTTATTGTGATGCGGTGCGATAATTCTTACGTGAGTCCCATCTATGCAGGCGATTATCCCCGGAATACCACATTTCTCATAAAAATTTATTCGAATTGTAGACTTTTCTGCATTCGTCATATTCATGTTAATCCAGGTTTCACAAAGCTCTGCTCAAACACGCCCCTCACTTCAGAAAGGATTTCTGAAAAAGACAACTGTGCAAGGCCAAAGTCATGTTCCCGTACAACTCCTTTCTGATATTCTCCCTCTGCACAAAAACGTAAAAACGCGCTAAGTTTAACCACTGTTGAAGCAGCAAAGGATTTCTTAAGTTCGTGCAAACTATAAGTAACTATTTCCAGCACATATTTAAACATGGATTTATTCACCCTAAAGTGCTTCTGAAATCTATTCAATAAAAAAATTAAAAAAAAAACTAATTGACTTAAAGGAATTACGTTCGTACATACAAGTGTTTGGTAGTGCTAAACGATTGCTTTTATCCCTCAACGTTTTTCGAATTAACCTTACCTCATAGTGCTGCAGCTCATCTTGCTCTTCAGCTGCTAAAATTAATGCCAATCTTATCATCTTAAATCTTTTGTGAAAAACTTTTCACAAATTGAAAATTCTTCACAGATTTCAAAAATAAATTCTAGCTGTCAAAATATTCGAATTTAATTTCGGATGTCCTTTTTTTTACTTCATAGTGGTAGAACTGATTCATTCGTGAAAAACAGATTTCGATGGAGATTCACGATAGCGGGAGAGAAATTTACTTTCGGTCGGAATTCACGATAGGGGTGAATAATCAGTTTGTTTTTTACAATACATAAAAGATAATAATAATTCTCCACAATTCCTCTATGCTATAGTTCAACTTTAGCTGAGACTCTGGACGAGCTTCACGTATTTGCCAACATTAGCGAAACAGCTCACGCCTCCGTTGCCTATTGGAGAATTTCTGTACAAGAAAATAAGGCCAAATTGGCATTTTTAGCGGGAAAAACAAAGTGCGCGGCGCTTTTCGCGATTCACATACAGTGCTATCTTGGAAAGCGTCGGATCCCAGACGTTGCAAGCCTAATGTTGAGTACAGAGTAAATGAAATATTAGAAGGTAGTGAAGTAATCGAATCGAGGTAGGCCCTAAGTACCCTTAATCCAGCGGACATCCGCACGTGCTTGAAGAACGGGAAGCGTGAGATATTCTGGATAGGTGGTCCGAACTTCCTAAGAGAGTAGTAGTAGTAGTAGTAGTAGTAGTAGTAGTAGTAGTAGTAGTAGTAGTAGTAGTAGTAGTAGTAGTAGTAGTAGTAGTAGTAGTAGTAGTAGTAGTAGTAGTAGTAGTAGTATTTATTAGTACAAAGTTATACTTTTATATTTTACATTTTATATATGTTGTTTTAAAATTGTTTATACTATATATTAGTCTTTTGTTTGCATAAAGCTTTAATAAATTAATGGTTTAAAAACTTTAATAAATAAAAGTAGACAAAAGCAGCAACCTATGGAAGTTTACGCCATACTTAAATGAATCCCATGTACGAGATGTACCCAACCTCACGTATAGATTGCGGTTGTTGTTTAAAAAGAATAACAATTATAGAAAGCACCAACCTTATAAAGCTTACATTTGAAGTTTAACGACGCTATGTTGTTTAGTATTGCTTTGCCAGCCATCAATAGCGCTGGCTCAACGCTGAATTTTTAAATATGGAAAAAATTGGTCATCGTTATGTGATACAATACTTTCATTTGAAAGGCCTCAATCAAACCAATATCAAAACGGAACTGGGTTCTATTTTTGGGGAGTCTGCCCCTTCGTTTACAACAATAAAATATTTGTTAGCAGAGTTTAACCGAGGCCGTACGAGTTGCCAAGGCGAACATCGCAGTGGTCGACCAAATGAGGTGATTTCACAAGAAATGTTGAAAAAATCCACAAGATGGTATTGGATGACCGTCGATTGAAATTGCGTGAACTAGCAGATATGATAGACATATCAAAAAGCGCTGTACATCGCATGTTGACTGAAAAATTGGAGATGAGAAATCTCTGTGCAAGATGGGTGCCGCGATTACTCACGATGGAACAAAAACAGCGTCGGGAGGATGTTTCAATCGAGTGTTTGGCGAAGTTTCACAGCAATAAAGAAGAATTTTGCGTCGATTCATAACCATGGATGAGGCACGGGTCCATCACTTCACACCCGAGATGAAGAAACAGTCAAAACAATGGACTCAAAGGGGGGAATCGGCTCCAAAAAAGGCGAAAACAGTTCCATCTGCAGGCAAGGTCATGCTGTCAGTTTTTTGAGATGCGCGTTGGATAATTTTCATTGATTATCTTCAGAAAGGAAAAACAATCAACGGCGTGTATTATGCAAACTTTTTGCAGCGTTTGAAAGATGAAATCAAAAAAAAACAGCCGCATTTGGCGAAGAAAAAAGTTTTGCTTTCATCGTCATCGCGATGGACAAAATCAATGAGTTAACATTCGAATTGCTTCCTCATGCACCCTATTCGCCAGATTTAACCCCGTCGAATTATTTTCTATTTCCGAATTTGAAATAATGGCTCGATTTGCCAACAGTAAAGAGGTGGAGTCTGCGGTTGATGGCTATTATTATTATCATCGTTTCTGGAACTGACAAAACGAGAATACGATTATCGCACACATCCGACGACGGCAATAGATACCCTATATCGACGTTTTGCGAATGAGTGTTCAGTTTGTAAAATATCCAAGGCGAGGCCAGTTGCACCATCAGGTCAGCTACCTGAAGCTATTCACTAGACCGTTCTCATGTGTCCATTTAGATTACATGGGACCGTTTCTGGTAGTTAACGGCCGAAACACTGAAAATCGCTGAATTACTATTTTCACTTGCTTATCAACACGTGATGTACACTTGGAAATAGCGAAAGATCTATGAGTATCTACAGACACGTGTATTCGAAAATTTGGCAGTCGTCGAAGGTGCGCATTCGCTCCGACTACGGCACTAACTTTATTGGAGCTGATCGAGAGCTGAAATGACAGCTGAAGGAATTTGATCAAGAAATGATAACGGATGCCCTAGTAAATAGAAGGATTGAGTGGGGTTTAACTGCCGGTTGAACCCACATGGTGGGGGTTGCTGGGGACGCCTGGTACGAAGTATTGAAAGGCGATGGGACATGCAATTTAGTGAAAAGCTTCAAGAGCACGGATTATACAGTTTGATGTGCAAAGCTGAAAATATAGTAAATTCTAGACCTTTGACTCATATTCCATTAGATGCATTCACTGAAGAACCTTTAACTCCTAATCATTTTCTCATAGTTGGATCCAATTCTGAACAGACGCCTCACCCACATGAAAAAAAGTTGTTCGTGACAAGGAAGCAATGGCATAAGGAACAACAAAAGCGGTACTGCTTTTGGAAGAAGTGGCTGGCGGAGTACCTTCCGGTCTTATGCCGAAGGAGCAGATGGTAACAATCAGTGGAACTACTGTCGGAGGGTGACCACTGCAAGTGGCCCATGGGAATCAATACAAAGTTATTTCAAGGAAAAGATCTGCAGGTGAGAGTAGCCGAAGTACGAACCAAGTTTGGCGTTATGAAACAATCTGCCTGCATGCTAGCCAAGTTGGATGTAGGTGAATCTAACCGTGGGTAGATTCACGAAGGTGGGGAGAGTTGTATTCAAAACATTAAAACATTCGCCATAGTTTTATTCAAAAATATCATTATGATTTGTAAGTGCGTACTCCCATGAAGTCATTAGGCCGCCTGTTGGTGGTTAGCGCAAGCGTGATTTTTTCTTTGTAACGTAATCTTCAGTTACATCGGTGTCTCTCTTTGTGGCATTCCTAAGGAAAATCTCGCAATGGGCGGATGCACAGAAGCGTAAGCTTTTCATAAAAATTAAATTATTGTTATTAAAATATATTCTATATATAGGAAATGAAACAAATCGCGAAAAATAAAAAGTGTTTTTATTTGGAACCTCCACTAGACGAGTTAGCAACATACGGGGTACCTATTTTACAAAGCACAGCTGATAAGAATAATCCTTATATTACAACAATTCACAAAAACAAAGTTTTTTATATGAAAATAAAAATATAAATCTTTAATTTGTATTTAAATCGTTGTTCCTTGAAAAGAAAAAAAAACATGCATATGTACTTACACATATTCCTATACATAATATTACTAGCGAATATATTGTATTTGGAGTAAGTCAATTCCAAGTGTTTTGAACTTTGTTAAAGTTTGGAATTTTTTACCTTTTATTGTAAGAAGTCGTATACCTACATACAAATGTTTACAGAATACCGGCGACGACGTTAGATCTTTTTCCGCGAGATTTTTTGCAACAAATTTTAAAAGATAATTTTTTGCTTAAGATTGAGGAGTAGGAATGAATACTCCCTTAAAACCAAAATCTCGCGTGAACATTGTAAAATGTGTGTAAAACGTCAGACGTGACAAAAAATTGCAAAACAGGGCGAAGTGCCTGGTGTTCTTACGGATCATGGACGGTAATGGCATGCTGTCGGACGGGGTGTAGTTCTTGCCCATTTTCCATTGCACTATACACATAAAAAAAATCATACTCATGCTAGATTTTTGCATCAAGAGAAATAAATATTAGTGGTAACCTAGGAAGATCTACGTCAACTGACTCTACAAATGACCGACACCTCTTACAACATGAATCCTCGCTGACAGGTGTTGTGTCAGGTGTTAGCAAAACCTTCCCTATTGGGATAATACACATCCTCTAATTCATACCAGAATATTCCAGCCCCCACAGTCAACGGCTAATAAAAAGTTTTTCTTGACTGTACCCATACTCTCCGTTCACCATCAATAATCGCTACTTACCCTTACATTACACCATTACTCTTTTAGTAATTCATAGTACAAAACAGTGTCTATCAGAATTCAGATTTATTATTGACAAACTATTAAGTGTTTTTTTTTTTTTTTTTAGTATTCACAGCATATAACTTACAGGATGTTTATTCATACTAATATTTATTGCATGCAACTAAAGACTATTTGGCGATTCAACATTGATCGCATATTGATATGGCCAAAGACCTTAAACATACACCCACAAGTGTGTTATCAGGAACAAGTTTTAATTTCAATAGATGGAAAATATTCCAATACAATTGCCCTAATTGCAACTAATTTCCCCTATTACCCCAACCTAGACCGACCGCGAACTGGTACCTGGGCTAGAGTTCCACGTTATAGTTTTATTTTTTCTTTAATAAGTTTTATAAATTTTCCGACAATGCAAAATGCATTAAAATGCAGTTGTATGTTCAATGTATAAGATATAGTTTGATGCTTATAATTAGGTATAGTTCAATGCTTATTTAACGGAACTTGAAATAAACCAAAAAAAATCTTCAAGTATTTATGCGTAGCATCTGTGTTACAGTTATAAGCGAGCTGTGCTCAAATTATTCAACAAAAAAAAAAAATTGTCAACAAAAAAAAATAAATTTGTCACGCAAAAGAATTATTGGTTCGTTACATTGAGGGTTAAAAGTTTGCATAGTTAGTACTTCAGTTAAGTACTTAATCATACTCTCTACTTCACCACTTAATCACGAATCAGGTGAATATCAATTTACTGGAAGTATTTACACTTCCAACCACGACAGTCACGAAGAACCTGGACATAAGACATGTCACACTTAATCCTTGGTTGATTTCACGTTTGTGAATACTTTGATATTTGTTTACAAATTTAATATGTTTCTATAGGATGATAACTCTTATAAGGTAAGTAATAATATAGATTTACTTATATTCTATGGTAGGTATTTTCAAGATTTTAGGGTTCCGATCAAAATTGGCAAGTATTTACACCTACTAAAACATTCGTTCCGAATTTTACTTTTCCTTTCCTATTTTCTTTATTAGGTTTTAGGGCTTCGATTGACAATGTTATTAAAATTTTAAGATTTGCTTACCCAAACGTAAGTATTTCAAAAGTTTAGGTTTAATTATATTCGAAGGTAAGAATTTTCAAAATTTAGGTTTAATTACATTTCAAAATTTAGGTTTAATTATATTCAAAGGTAAGTATTTGAAATTACAAAAATTTCATTTCAGGATCTAGATTTTCTTTGTCTCCCTTTTAGGTCAGGGTATACACACCAAAATATCCCGAATTATAGATTCTACAGGTAAAGATTCCCGGGTAAACTTTATACCAAAAATTTAACTAACAAATGCAGAACTATGATCTACTTATACTTACAACTGTAAGTATAAACGAATTTCTTTATATTTTTCTTTAGCACTTCCCAGGTATAAAGTAATCAAAAATGAGGACAAAGCGCAATCTTAGCGGTTCCTTTTTCTCTCTGCGCGGTAAGTATAAACAAAAAGATTAAAATTGTTACCTTATATTTCCTTTTCTTTTGTTTATTTTAGGTGTGAATGTGACCACTAGGTTTACTTGCCGGATGAGGTGTTGCGTGGCCCGTTGGGTGTACAAACGGTGTTGCTGGAACAGGATCTGTAGTTGATACTGACTGTACCCAAATGAAAATAATGGTGGTGTTGATGTTGTTGGTAAGTTTTTATGGTGTTGTAGGTACGTTTTGATGATGTTGCAGGTAAGCCACCATGAAGTCACAGGTAAGTAATTATAAAGTTGCAGGTAAGTAATCATAAAGTTGCAGGTAAGAAATTATGATGTTAGAAGTAAGTTTTGATGATGTTGCAGGTAGTTTTGATGATGTTGCATGTAAGTAATTATGATGTTGGAGGTAAGTTTTGATGATGTTGCAGGTAAGTAACTACATATATTGTTGCCGGTATGCAATTATGATATTGGAGGTAAGTTTTGATGATGTTGCAGGTAAGTAACTTAACTATATTGTTGCAGGTATTTCTGCAGACAATGTTAAAGTTGCTGGTGTTTCTGCAGACAAGGTTAAAGTTCCTGGTGTTGTAGCCTTTCCAAGATTTTCAAAAGGATCATGTTTTCCTTCTTATGTCTCCTGCATTACAAGCTTACCGTAAAAAAGAATCACCACTCTATATTATTCCCGTACACCCGTCTTTATTCTTTTGCTTTTTTCTTCTTCCCACCTTGACCTTAAATTGCCAAGATGTAGATTCCTTCGGATTACAATTTATCAGTCATCAGTCATCAGTCCCAGCATGAAAAGACGGAAGTTAGCCATCAAAAAGAATCATTATGGCTGATTTTCTACCAATGACAACATACTTCAGCCAGCAGCTGATTTTCAAGGATGTGGCGACACTATGACTTGCCAGGCCATCAGCTGACTGGCTTCAGAGTTGTAAACCTTCGAGGTTTTTTCCTTTTCTTTTTCCGGGCCGACAACACGGTTCGCTTTCCTCTTTATTATCCATTCCAGCTGAGAGTTTATCAAAGCGTACTAGGTGCACGTAACACATAATACAATAAAACTCATTTAACACATATCACATCAATAAAGTAGTAATAATATCCAATCTAAAAATCTTGATATTGCTTTGCAATCTATTTTTTATTTTGTTTTTAAATATTACTTTTGACGTTTGACTCGCGTTCCCGCGAGATTTTGTGTTTAAGAGAGAATTGATCTGTACCACTCAAACCTAAGCAAAAAATTCTTTTTTACAAATTGCTACATACATCTCACGAGAACAGACAGACACGAAAGGCAACAGTAGAAGGTAGTTGGGCTATTCTTGAAAACTTTTACAGATTATTTTTAAATCTTGTATTATAAGAAATGTTTTGAAGATTCTAACTGACCTTAACCCTTTAAAAAGTCATTGAAACCGTGCAAAAATATTTATTTTTCCGATTACCCATACGTTAGATTTCTGACCATTAGTCGGGGGCTAATTCGAAAATGAAAAATCACCTCCGTCGACTTATGTAAGAATTCGGTTATTGGCACCACAAGACTCAGGGTATCAAAATTTAACACATAGGCTGAAAGGTCCGTGCCGTTTCTAAGAGAGAGCACCACTTGAATTAAATCCATACCATTTTCAGTTAGTACCAACCTTCAAAAGATACGTGTATAAATTTGACAGCTATCGGACGATTAGTTCTCGAGATATAGCGTTGTGAGTGAAGCAACTTTTGTTATTGTGAAAAAAATGGATTCAAAGCAATTTCGTGTGTTGATTTATCATTGCTTTATGATGGGTAAAAATGCAGCCGATGCAAAGAAATGGCTTAATAAGTGTTACCCGGACCCTGCACCAGCCGAACGAACCATTCGCAAGTGGATTGAAAAATTTAAAAGTGGTCATACAAACACCGAAGATGATGCACGCAGTGGACGTCCAAAAGAAGCTGTTTCAGATGAAAACATCAAAAAAGTCTACAAAATGATTACGAATGACCGTAAAGTGAAGTTGATCGAGATAGCTGAGGCTCTGAAGATATCAATAGAGCGTGTTGGATACACGAATATTTGGACATGCGAAAGCTGTGTTCAAAGTGGGTGCTGCGTTTGCTCACAGTCGATCAAAAACAATAACGTGTTGATGATTCAGAAGAGTGTTTAAAGCTGTTCAACCGCAATAAAGCCGATTTTTTGCGTCGGTATGTGACAATCGATGACACTTGGCTCCATCACTTCACACCAGAGTCAAGTCAGCAGTCAGCTGAGTGGCGAGCAGGCGACGAACCTCGTCCAAAAGGACCAAAAACTCAACAGTCGGCTGGCAAGGTTATGGCATCCGTATTTTGGGATGCACATGGAATAATTTTCATCGACTATCTCCAAAAGGGGCAGACTATCAACAGCAATTATTACATTGCGTTGTTGGAGCGTTTGAAGGACGAAATCGCAGAAAAACGGCTGCATTTGAAGAAAAAGAAAGTGCTGTTTCATCAAGACAATGCACCGTGTCGATGAAAACGATGGCAAAATTGAATGAATTCGGCTACGAATTGCTTCCCCACCCACCGTATTCTCTAGATTTGGCCCCCAGCGACTATTTCCTGTTTGCAGACCTCAAAAGAATGCTCGCCGGGAAGAGATTAGGTCTTAAAATCGCCGAAACAGAGACCTATTTTGAGGCTAAACCGAAATCGTACTACAAAACTGGTATCGAAAGATTGAAAAATCGTTTCAATCAGTGTATCGCCCTCGAAGGCAACTATATTGATAAATAAAGTTGAATTTTGCAAAAATTTTGTGTTTTACTATAAAACGGCACGGACTTTTCAGCCCATGTGTTATATGCACTAAATTTTTTATATCGCTAGCATATGTAGAAAATTAATTAGTAACTAAGGCTGCGTTTACGGCGAACCGAATTCGCGTGATGCGATTCCCAACAAAGGATTAGATACATGCGTACATATGGAAGTGTTAAAAGCGCAGATATTTAGCGAAAAGCGAGTTTACTGTATCTGTGAAAATATCGTTTCCAAGGTAATTTCAAATTTCTCTGTACATGCGATAAGACCAGATTTTTTAATTTCTTTATTGTTTGGATGCACTTGCAATCTCTTTCTTATTTTTGAGGTTTTCAAATATACGAGTACTTTACGCAGCACATAAATGCTTTCCAATAGAAATAAGAACCTCATTTAACACTTTATCAGTGTCGAAACACAAATGAAATCAGGCGAAATCGCTTAGTCGTAAACACGCAATCGGTATGAGCGGTGCTGATTCCGAACGCGAATTCGCTTTGCTATAAACGTGATCTCAAGACTTCCTGCATCCATTTAAATCTTCAAACACGTTTCTTGAAAAAGTAAGTAAGATCGACTTATGCGCTTTTTCTTGTAACTTCAAAATTGTTGATGCGTTTACGATTTTATCTAGGAGTTTAACTAATTTTGTTCCGTTCCGTAATAATACATTTTGTACGTGTAAATGTTCAAATAGCGGGCATGCTCCCGATATTTCACCACTTAGTCTTTTCCAGGTATTTTATATCGATTTTATGTTATACGCACAGCTAAATTATGTGTACTGTTTTAACATATACTATACAATGCAGTGTTGGATGATATACAAAAAATATGAACGTAAACAAGTATACAGTACTGTGCAAAACCTAAGCAACTATCTGGAGTCAGCACTTCATAGTAAATCTTTTCAACTTACTACCTCACCAAATAAAAAGAAATGGATATGTAATGATGTGCAATAGTGTATTTTGATATTCACAACTTTTTATAAAAGTAATAATACTTGAGATTAAAAAAAAAACGCAACAACCAACAAAGTAGCCAAATTGAGCTGTACAAAACCTAAGCAACTGTTTTAATATTTTGTGTAATATCCTTTATTTGAATAACAGAGGCGCAACGACGAGGCATAGAAGTAATTAACTTTGAAAGTGTATCCTGGGATATATTTTCCCACTCAACTTTCAAAGCATTGAATAGGTGAGACCTGTTGGAAAAGTGTTGTCCAGCGACACGGCTTTTAAAGATACCAAACAAATTTTCGATGGGATTCAAGTCGGCTGATTGGGCCGGCCATTCAAGGACTTGAATCCCACTATCAGCTAACCACTCCTTTACCAACTTCAATGTTTTTTTTTTTTTTTTTTTTATAATCGGCGCGCGCTCAAGGGGTTTTGTACCCTTAAAATGTTCGTACACAGCGCGGGCGAAGGAAATTTAGGGAGGAAGAAAAGACAGGTACCGATGTACATTGTTTTTAAATGTTTGCAAGTTATAACGACCAGGAAACACAGATATCGGCAGGGCATTCCATAAGCGAGTTGTACGGCTTAGGAAAGAATCACGATATTTAAGAGTACGTCCGAAAATGGGCTTGAGGGTATACTGATGAGCATTCCTAGCGAGACGGGTGTTACGGTTGAAAGTTTGAATGGGCGGAATGCTACTGGCAATTTCAATGGAGCACTGGTGGTGGAAATAGCGATAAAACAAAGTGAGACAGGAGACTTTACGTCGGTGTTCGAGGGTGTCAATTGATTGACTGATATTAGTATCACCAATTAGTTTTATCGCACGGTTTTGAATCCTATCTAGCAGGTGCAGAGATGTTTTAGGAGCACCTGACCAGATGTGGGCATTGTACTCCAATTTTGGGCGGATAAATGCCTTATATATTGTGGCCAGATCAGAGGGGGTAAAATATTTCTTACATCGCTTGAGAAAACCTAGACATTTCGCAGCATTTTTGGCGACATCGAATATGTGGTCATTCCAACGTAAGTTGTTACTGATACACATACCGAGAATGGAAAGTTTATCGGTTTCGACGATGCAAGTGCCATTCATGGATAATGGCTGGGTATTTGAATTTCGCTTTAATGACAGCAGACAGCATTGAGTTTTGGAAGCATTAAATTCTACTCGGTTGATAGTTCCCCAGTTGGTTATGCTGTTAATATCGGAATTTAATGAGCTTAACATACGCTGCCGTTCCCGTTCTACAGCCGAAGAGCAGGGGCGTGAGTCCGGGAACGAATATGAGAAGCAGAGAGTGCTGTCATCAGCAAAGGAATAAATTGGATTAGAAGTAGCAGACAAGAGATCGTTAATGAAGATTAAAAAGAGTGTCGGAGACAGAACGGAGCCCTGGGGCACACCAGCATTTATTTTGTGAATATCAGACTTGAAACCGTCCAAGACGACTTGAATTGAACGTTCCGAAAGGTAATTTCTAATCCATTGAAGAAGAGAGTCATCGATCCCAAGAGCACGCATTTTCGACAAAAGAGCCTGATGCCAAACTCTGTCAAATGCCTTAGAAATATCAAGTGCAACTAACTTGCTTTCGCCAGTTTGATGTACGCTTTGGTTCCACTTTTCGGTGAGACATGCCATCAAATCACCAGTGGACCTGTTGCTACGAAAACCATATTGCCGGTCATTGAGAAGTTTTCGTGTTTCGAGATATTTCATGAGCTGACGATTTATCAGCGTTTCCATGACCTTGGAAAGAAGGGACGTAAGTGCAATGGGTCTGTAGGAGGATAGAGAAGAAGATTCGCCTTTTTTAGGGACTGGCTGGACAAATGCTGTTTTCCATCTGCTCGGGAAGAGTCCTAAAGAGTAGGACTGATCAAAAAGCTTACGCAGTGGTTTTGCCAGCGTAGAAGAACACCTCTTCAGAAGAAGGGGAGATATACCATCTGGACCAGCGGATTTATGCATGTTGAGATCTTTGAGTACTCTTGCTACTACACGAGTGCGAAAGTGGATTCGTCCCATTGTAGATTCGACGCACTCGAGTGTAGGCGGGGACAAAGCACAGTCTGGGAGTGTTGAGCTAGCCGCAAAGTGTGCAGCAAGCAGATTGGCCTTGTCCAAAGAGCTGACAGCTGGAATGTCATTGTAAATGAGCGTTGGGATGGAGGATGAGGCAGAATTTCTAATGTTTTTGACGAATGACCAAAAATTTTTACTGCCTTTGGGACATTGTAATATTTTTTGCCTCAGGTTTTGGTCATATTGGAATTTCACACGCTTAAGAAGGGCGTTGCAGTCATTTCTGGCTCGTTTAAACTTTTTTCGGTTTTCCTCTATCGGGTTGGTCTTGTAGGACCGAAAAAACAGTTCTCTAACCCTGACAGCCTCTTTACAGCTCGAATCATACCATTCCTTTTCTTTTGGTTTGATACTCTTCATCCGATGTGGGATAAAGCATCTCATTCCAAAGAGAATAGTTTCTGTGATCATGTCAGCAGCGGCATCCACGTCGTTATCGAGGAAACATAACGACCAGTTAAAATTCCTAAAGAAGTTGTTAAGTCCGCTCCAATTGGCTTTCTCGTATTGCCATACGGTTCTTTTAGGAATCTTTTCTCTAACTGTGTGGTGGGTGTACGAGAATTTAGCTGATATGACACAATGGTCCGACGAGCCTAGAGGGGAGAGTACATCAACGCAGTACTTGTCAGGGTGAGAGGTTAAAAACAAGTCCAGGGTGTTGGCGGTATGACTATCAACGTCTGGTATGCGTGTGGGCTCATTTACAAGCTGGGTTAAGTTATTTTCCGCAGCGAAGATCTCAACACACCGTCCTTCGGGTGTTGTCTGTCCAGAATGTCGAAGCCAACCAGAATTGTGTATATTGAAATCGCCCGTAATCACGATTTCAGTATGAGGATACAGGGATACAATTCTTTGAATGGAATCAGACAGCGCATCAAACTCGTGGAAGGTCGAGTTGCTGTCCAGTTTGGGGCTTCTGTAAATAAAGCAGTAGTGGATAATTTGCTTACGGAGATGGAATTTTAACCACATGAAATTGAATTCCGGATTGGAACAGGGACTACATTGTGGTGGGATTTGGTAAGCTACATCACTGCGCACATAAATGGCGAGACAGCGACGGGGAAGGAATAGTGGCACTAGTTCGTAGCCAGGTAGCTTCAGATCATTGTGGTCTGAGAGGTGTGGGCGGGGATCTACCTGTGTTTCGCTAAGTGCCAAAACAGCTGGTCGGTACTTACAGACGTGGACGTACGCAGAAAAGTGATTGCTTTTTAGCCCGCGTATATTGGCTACGTCCACCCTGAATTCCCTAGACATAATCACAAACAAACATAGTAAACACAAACACCGACGATACTAAGCAGGGCTGCGAAGTGAAAATTCTGACGATGGTTTACTGAATCAAATTGCTGTAGGTGTTATGCCCTTACAACAATATGAAACAGTGCACCAACAAAATTTTCACACACAACCCGCTATCCATCAGTTGTTACATACACTCAGTCACTGCCCGTACCGTATGATAAATACCGTAACGGCAGCGACCGAGTGCAAGCAACAGTACTACGACCAGGAGCGGGAGAGGTGTAGGATTCCCACACTGTGTGATAATGTTTTTTTTTTTTTTTCTATTGCACTGCACTATTATTATTATTATTTTTTTTTTTTCACGCGCGCGCGGTGGTTTTGGGGTTTTTTTTTTTTTTTTTTTTACAGCACGGAGAAATACGAGTGCAAGATGACGTGTGCACTCGTCGGTGGTCGGCACGGTACTCCCATGTGTATTTCGGATTATTATCCTGTTGAAACACCCGACGAAGTGGCATTTCCCACTCCGCATGTGGTAGCATTGCTGATTCTAGAATGGATTTATATTTGAATCGGTCCATAATTCCGTCTATTTCGTAGAATGGACCTACACCTCCTGCCGAAAAACAGATCCACACCATCACACTACCCCCACCATGGTTTACAGTGGGTGTGCAGAATCTAGGATTGAGTCGCTGCTCCACACCATCACACTACCCCCACCATGCTTTACAGTGGGTGTGCAGAATCTAGGATTGAGTCGCTGCCCTTTACGATGTCTCACATAACATATCCCGTCAGACTTAATTAAATTAAATTTTGACTCGTCGCTGAAAAGAACTGTGTTGGTATTTTCTTACAAAATTTAGCCTAATATGAAAAAAGATTTTAGTTTGAATTAGGTTTAAAGAATTTAATTGCACTACCTGTTCCTTAAATGTCTTTTTGTGAGCACCGGTTTTTTGCACATCCTGTAACTTCGAAGATTATTTTCAATTGCATGTCTTCGCACCGTGCTCAATCTTTAAATCAAGTAATTTAACGACTTCATTCGAACTTATGAACGTTTGCTTTTTAATTACACCACAAATGTTTCTATCCCTTCGACGTGTTGTCTTACGCGGCCTACCACCGACATTTTGGCTTTCAACGACTCCTCTGGCATTATGTTTTTTTATTTCACGTGAAATAATCGATTTATTAATATTATAACGTTCAGCTAATGTTGTCTGAGTATCTCCTTAAATTCATCAAAAATCTTTAGTTTAAGAGAAGAGTAACTTTGTCGTGACATTATTAAAAAATATCAATTATGCGACTGACTTAAAAGAAAACTGATCAAAGACAAAGAGCTTGCAACATTTCATGTGTGACCGGACTGGAAAAGTACTGCTACCTATTTTTTTTTTTGCGGTGGGTTACAATGTTGCTTAGGTTTTGCAGTGCTCAATTTGGCTACTTTGTTGGTTTTTGCGTTTTTTTTTAAATCTGAAGTATTATTACTTTTATAAAAAGTTGTGAATATCAAAATACACTCTATTGCACATCATTACATACCCATTTCTTTTTATTTGGTGGGGTAGAAAGTTGAAAAGATTTACTATGAAGTGCTGACACCAGACGGTTGCTTAGGTTTTGCACAGTACTGTATATGTAAGTATGAATCATAATATTTCAACG
The DNA here is from genome assembly GCA_963966105.1 of Volucella zonaria. Taxonomy (NCBI): domain Eukaryota; kingdom Metazoa; phylum Arthropoda; class Insecta; order Diptera; family Syrphidae; genus Volucella; species Volucella zonaria. Next base: position 1,672,584 of record OZ014531.1, read on the forward strand.
GATAGTTAAAGAATATTAAAATTTTGTTGTCTATGGAGATTAATTTTGAAATTTCACAAATAAACATTTAAACAAGAGTAGAAGCAATTTTCAATTCAATGAAAATTTGCCTTGTTGCATTGGAGATGTTTTTGGCGATTGTTTATTCAAAAGTTTTAGGTGCTTTTCCCTTAGTTATATTTTACATACCCGTGTAATCAGTTTTACATTTTACTTTATTAAAACTTTTAATGTTATGCAGTTATATAACATATAATATGCATATACAGCGTAATATTTTACAACAAATTAAAATTAAAACAAATAAAGTTAAAGTATTTTAAATGCAAAACATTTCTTCAATAACCCTAAAGATCGATTGTCACATCTTGATAATTGAGTTCGTATGGAGTATTTCCGTTGAATTAATTTTTGATCGTCCTAATTTATACAAAATATTTATGTACAGATTGAAAACCGACGTTTTGAAGGAATTTCTTCTAAAAAACAAAAACAATTCATTGAATATCTACCTACAATATCCGTCACACATTACTTACATTAGACAAATTTCGAACTGCATTCTCTTGCAAATCCAATGCAAATAACTTACTAACGAATTGTACTTAGTATAAAGGCATCTTTGTGCGTGGCGCGCAATCACATTTGGTCGGTTCACTATATCTCCGTGATGGCGACTTATAGCCCGAATAGTATTAAGATTCCTATAATTATGGCAAAAAATATAAATGTGAAATGCAATGTAGGTAAAATGATACCATACCTGACTACAAACAGCATATTTCTTGGCATTTCACGAAGAGTTTCCATGATTCTATCAAAATTTTGCTTAGCTATTTGTTGCATATACTTTATATCACTATCAGATAACTTTGTTTTAATTCTCCCTGCATTTATTTCGAATGGAACTTGAAACAAAACTTGAGCAAAATCTTTATATCCATTAATTTTTAATTCTAAGGCACTTTCTTTCATTTGTTTTTCATTTCTCAAAATCGTTGCTTCCCAAAATTCGCATAATGGACGACGTATAGCCTCTGGCACCGTTTCGTATAAACCGTGATCAAGCAAAATCAGCTCTGCTGTTTTGTCTTTTTTACACTTACGAACAAAAACTAAACAAAATTAAATATGTTTTTTAATATGGTTATGAATGACTAAGTGTAATGTTTGGTTATAAATTACTGTTTCCTGGATGTGGATCAGCATGAACAAAGCCGGAGCTGAAAATCTGCTCAGAGAATATTGTAAACAGCTTCGTATCAATTTCTTTTAAATTAAGTTTATTAGCTTTTAGCTCCTCATTGTTTGTGATTTTGATACCATCTATCCATTCTAATGTTAGCACCCTCTACAAATTGTAATTGAATAGGACCATGCACGTTATATAATGTTATTAAAACAAAATACCTGTTTCGTGTATTCCCAGTAAACTTTTGGTACGTGTAAAAACTTGAATTTTTTAAGGTCTTTGGCACACCGCTCGGAATTTTTCCCTTCTTGGATAAAATCTAGCTCCTGAGTGAGATTTTTTCTTAAATCACGCAAAATCCAACCAAAGTTATAGCTTTTAAAAAAAAATTCAACAATATCTTGGAGGAAAATTATAGTACCCAAGTCACTAGCAAAGCGCTTTTGTAAGTCACCATATTGAACCTAAAAGAAAAATCTTGTTTGAATATTACAATCAATAATGTTAGAGCACTTCATCAGCATCATATATCCACGATATCTTGTTATCTTGAATTGTTAGTTTTTAAATTGAAATGTTATATTGTGAATTCTTAAAAATCTTCATTGTACTAAATTTTGTTCATTTTTGAATTTGGCGCCTACGAATTTCGAGCTGCCATATTTTTGATAACTAATTTTCGTTAACATTTATACCAATTGTAGTATTATAAATACCAATAAAAGCTAAATCTTAGCTCTTTTGTACGACCAACTCGCTGACATAATCTAACTAGAACTCTATGTACATTTCTACAAAAATGAAAATACTAGCTGGTCTAGGTACAGCAAGAAGTAGTACTTTGGAAACTACTTTCTCAGTTCCGTAGTCGGCTAACCATTTGCAAAAATGAAGCTTGCCTAAATCCAGTGGGAAGTATTCAGAGTTTAAGAGCTTCATTAACTCGTATACTAAACTCGTGGAAAATGATCCGAGTCTTTCAACTATCGATAAGTTTAATTAATTACTTACTTGCTTAAGTGGTACAGCACTCGGCACAATGAAAGCTTTTCAGGTCACAGACGTTAACTACCCCAAAAGCACTAACTCGACTCAAAGATCGCTACGATAACAATTGTCTCATATTTTTGGAAAACATATCCCAACTTTTTGAATTACCTAAGGTTTCGAAGCCGTCTGCATCGCTTTGATGCAGTTTAGTTGACAACATCTCTGCATTGTTAGGTTCTTTATAGTCAATTAGAACCCATGTAGACATAGGTAATGATGTTATAATTTATATTCCTATGTCCAAAGTCGACGAAGATACTCGAGTCAAGTGGGATGAACAGTGCGATTTTAAAACACTTCCAAGTTGGAATAGGTTTACTGAAACTTTAAATAAATGGCGCCAATACCATAAGCACGTGATGGCCAACAGCTGTGCTCATACTATAACAGGAAATGGCCAAATAAAACCAGATCGTCCTTTGGTCAACGTCCACAAACGTCTTTGACAGTTGCGCAAAGATCATGCGCATTTTGTAAAGAAACCAACCATCTAATTAGCAGTTCTACGTTTAGCAGACTCTCTGTATCAGATCTCTTTGCCAATGTTAGGAAGCTAGCTCTTTGTTTAAACTTGGTTTAAATATCTACTAACATTGCAGCTTCGCATTCTACGTTAGAGAAGAAATCCGCTTATAGGACCGTACAAGTGATTTTCGCTACTGATTTGGTTTTGGTAAAGAGTAGTTTTGGAAGTTTCCAAATAGAGCGCGTGTTCAGGCTCACAAGTTAATTTCATAAAGGAGCGCTTCGCCAATTTCCTAAATTTGCATAAGCAAAGAAAAAATATGGATGTAGTCGGAATCGGATCAACCGAAACTAAAATTGGATTCCTTACTCAAACTACCATTCGCTCAAGACTCAATAATTTTGAGCTTTCTTTGGAATTCCTCGTAACACCAACCATTACAGGATACCAACCTGATTCAGAACTTAAGGTAAAGGACTGGAACCTACCCAGTCTAAATTAATTTGAAGACTCACTGGATGGATTCGTCGAAAAGTTTTAGGAGCTGGAAGCAGTGGATGAACGCAAGTTCAAGTTGACAGAAGAGCAAGCAGATTGTGAAGCACACTTTCGAAAACTATAGAAGAACTACCTAGTGGAAACTAATTTTTCGACTCCCCTTTAAAGAAGATCCTGGACGCATAGGAAATTCTTACGACATAGTTTTGAGGAGATTTTTATCGGTGGAGTGCAGTTTTTCGAAAGATCCTTCATTCAAATCTGATTATGTTAAATTATAAGGATCTAGGGCATATCTCCTTGGTAGAGAGTCCTAGCTTGAAGGAATCTCATTATTACCTCCCTCATCAAGCAGTTCTGAAACCAGATAGCGTTTCAACTAAACTCAGAGTAGTATTTGATGTCGTGCGTGGGTGGCCGTGGCTCAACTGGTAGTGGACTGGCTTCCAAATCGGAAGGTTCGGTGTTCGAATTCCAGCCTCGCCCGAAAGACATTCATTTTTTCAGTTAACGAAATTCAAGTAAGATGAGTAGTTGACTAGAAATCAACATCAAGCCAACTTCCACTAAAATTAGTCTCCCCATTAAATGTTGGATGCCACCCATGGAGCGAAATAACCACTGAGTCCAAACATCTTTCTTTCTCCCTCTATACCATTTTCCAAAAAACTTAACACATGCTGAGGCATTATAAGCGTATTCATACCTACTAAAGAGTTTAAAAAAAACATGCCGAACATCATCACAAATATCACTTAATGAAATCTTCATGACTGGTTCGACTATTTAGGATGATCTGTTCTTCATTTTACTGAGATTTCGTTTGCATCGATACGCCTTGACTCAGCCATAGTATTTATAAACAGATACTGATGCAGCCTTCCCATCATAAGTATCATTACATTTTATGGTGGGAAAAGGAGCAATCACTCATACAAACCTACAAGCTGAATACCATAACCTATGGTACAACTTCGGTGCCATTTCTGGCAATTCGCTCGATTAAGTACCTTGATAGATTTAAAAATAAAAAATTAGGATCCAAGATAATTCGCTCAGACTTTTACGTCGATGATATGCTGACTAGAGAGTGGAGCTGACGATTTCGAGATTTTGAACATTTTTTTAAATGTTTTTTTTATTTTATTCAATATAGTCCCCTTTTAGTTTGATACACTTATTCCAGCGATTTTCTAACTTCTTGATCCCGTCCGAAAAGTAATTTTCCGTGGCGTCTATGATTTCCTCGCGTGAGCTGAATTTTTTATTGATGAGCCATCTTTAGAGGTTTGGGAAGCGATAATAGTCCGAGGGAGCCAAATCGGGCGAATACGGTGGATGCGATAGCAATTGGAGCCTTAAGTCATTGATTTTAGCCGTGGTTGCGATGCTCTTGTGCGCCGGCGCATTGTCTTGCAAAAACAAAATTTTTTTTCGCTTCATGTGAGGAATTTTTGCAGCGACTTCGGCCTTCAATCGCTCCAATAATGCACAGTAATACTCGCTGTTGATGGTTTTTCCTTTTTCGAGGTAGTCCACGAAGAGTATGCCATGACAATCCCAGAAAACCGACGCCATAACCTTTCCGACCCATCGAGCCTCCCTCGACCCCTTCGGTGCACTCGTGCCGGCTTCAGTCCATTGCCGGGCACGCATTCTGTTCCCCGGTGTGTAATAGTGGATCCAATTTTCGTCAATCGACGCCAAAAGTTCGCCCGATTCCGCATCAGCAAGTCCAAACACACTTTCGAAGTGCTCTCGCGTTCGTGTTTTTGGTCAGGAGTGAGCATACGCGGCACCCAGCGGCAGGATAACTTTTTCATATGCAGAATATTGCCCAAAATATGGCGTGCGCGCTCAGTACTAATCTTTGTGGTATCTGCTAGCTGGCCCACCTTCACTTTCCGGTCAGCCAACACCATTTCATGTATTTTTTTGACATTGTCCTCTGTAACCGCATCGGAGGGCCTGCCGCTGCGGACTTGATCGGTAGTGGAGTTGCGGCCACCACGAAACTCTCGAAACCAATATTTGACGGTGTAATCTAACGGAGCATTAACCCCATAATATTTATCCAACTTTTCTTTTATTTCCTTCGCCGTTTTGCCTCTCAAAAAATAATGTTTTATGAGAGAACGAAAATCGTTTTTGTCCATACTCAACATGATGCCAAACATGTCAGCAACAATCAGCTGTCAAAACAAACAAGACAGTATCGCACTGAAATTTGGAACGTCTGCTTAAATATGAACGGACTTCAAGGCACCATAACCTTTTTTGCAGTAGCAGAGCATTCTGGCGGTGAAGGAGGTTACTTTTCATCCCACCTAGTATACCAATTGTAGTATCCTAAATACTTAGTCTAAGAGGGCTAAGTCTTAGCCATCTTGTACGACAAATTCGCTGAAATACTCGTTTTTTTTTCATTGCTCATTGCCGCAGTATTGTTTATATCGTTGCGTGTAGAAAGTTTAACTCGAGCTACTTCGTTCTCATACAACCGGAATAGGACCACAGAACCGACAATTCCCGTAGTTTGTTTCGGTCTGAGTTTTCCTACAAAATAAAGTAATTTTTTTCACCAAGAGGTCAGACTTGCTGATCGTACTCTTTTAGTGTTATTCTTCCTATTTAGATGGGATTTGGATCACTTGAAACAAAGTTTTAGTTAAAAATAATACAGAATTGTTGTGTTGTAATTCATTTCAAAATTAAACAGTTTTTTTGAATTTTTCTACAGGAATTTAACATCAAAAGTCTCGATAAATTTGCACCCGACCTTTACGGAGCGTTTTCTATAGTCATATAAATATAGAAGAAGTGCAATATCAAAGCACATGCAAACGATCTATGTAGTTTAAGATAACGATACAACGAAAAAAAAAATCAGTAAGAGGTTCGACCGCCGAAATATATTGAAGATGAGATTCTTACTAAGAGGGAACAGCTCAATTTCAAGTAGATGGAAAAATAATTGTAACGCAAAGTAACATTCCTTAAACTGAGCAGAGGAAGAGGAAATGGATTTTACTGAAGCCGAAGTCAGTGAAGCAATAAAAAGAATGAGGCGGAACGTGTCCTCGGACTGGATCAAGTACTTTCGGGAGACCTAAAAAATGTCCAAAACCAAAATCCCCAACTCTTGCAAAATGTACGAATACAAAATCCCTATACACGAAATTCACATTTTATGCCAGCAGAGACCAATAATGCTTGTTGTTGACATTATCGTTAGCAATTTACCGTTTATTAATACATAGATGATTGGCTGACAAAAAAAATTTTACAGCAAACTACTTCGTTTGTATATTTGCATTTGCGAAAGAAGCATCGCGTTAGCAACTATGCAAGTTCAAGTATTGAAGTCGATTAAAGGAAAATAAAAATTATTTGTCTACGGATATGACTACCATTTTCACTCGAAAAATAAAAAAAAAAAAAACAATTTGTTGTGCGAAACAAAAGGTTAATTTTTGTAAAAGTATAATATAAAATATTATAATCATGAACCTTCGGCACATAAAGCGAAGATATGCAAGGCTAACAATAGTTTGAAAGAAAAAAATAAAAGTGATACGTACTCGCCGACTAGATTCAACAACGTTGAACCATCAGACTTGAATTCAATAAACATTCATTCCCGCAGAGACGAAAATTTTAGAGGGAGAACTGAGAAATCATTCGGGGATGGAAAAAATATTATTTTGGGAACAAATACCTTACTGAAGGCATTATAACAAGTTGAATGCTGGCTAATGGATGGGACATTTTATGTTGTTCCAACTATTATGCGGCATACACGGCCTTATTGATGGATAGGCAATGCCCTGGTCTTTAGGATTGAGTAAAAAAAACTTTGCAGGCTTACTCTGAATTCTTTTATGAGTTATTTTACTTGGCCTTTGAAAGACATATTCATTTTAATCCACAAGTGATTATTTCAAACTTTGAGAAGGGTACAAAAAGAAGGTTTATCAATCAAGTATGGAAACGATGAAGTATTTAGTTTAAATATTCGTATGCTTAAAAGCCTGACATTTATACCACCCGAGGAAATACCGTCATACTATTTTGAATTAAGCAGGAGTTTCAGAGCCATCAATTTCAAGCAATTATGTTCATGATTCAAAAAAAATTATATTACCGGAAATATGGTAAAATATGGACCCGAATTTTAGTCAGCTGCTGATTCTGTGAAACATAATTTTCCACGAACACAAAATTCTGTCGAAGCTTGGCACCGCCCGCTCAAGTGCATAATTGGCAAAAAAAATGCTGGATTGTATGAAGTTATGAAATTACTTTAGTGAAAACCACATTAGAAAAAATTAATAGTGCTGAAGGTCCAATTTTAAAAAAATGTAGGGCAAAATGCTACTAAAAAATTAAGAAAAATCATTTGAGGACGAAGAGATACAGATAAGTTGGTATACTTGAAACATATTGCAACCAAAATATCATTATGATAAAGCTTTTTCTACATATTTTCCCTTACTGAATTCACTTTTTTTTAATGTCTGCGTTAATTTCAATTTATATTATTATACGAATATACCGTTGAACTTTTTTTGATTTCAGTTTTGCAATATAAAAACAAAAGAACAAAAAAAAAAACTTAAAATACAAAAACAAATCAAGCACCAAAGATCTGTTCACCGCCAAACATTATTTCTTTGATAGGCTCGAACAATAGAAAATTTTTGTTTGTGAATTTTGATGTGGACTTTGTGACTGAAGGTTATCGAACCAACCTTCCGATATATGGACGACAATAACGCTATCATAAGCACAAACGTGATAGTCATTCACCCAACACTCAATAATTGGATTAGCGCATTAGAAGACATCTTTTTCATAAAGGACCTCATACAAAATGTACGAGTATACAAAAGGCTCTCGATCAAACTTCTTGAGAGTTTGGGAAATGTTTATTTATCTATATCAAGATGATTATGTTTTATTGGCATTGGGTCTAAACGTATGTCAGCCAGCAGGACCTATATAACTTGCTGATTTTCACATTATCTGAATTCTTTAAACATTTCCTAAAATTAAAAAAAAAATTAGGAGCTTTTCCATACATTTTGAGCAAGGTCTTTTGGCTGTTTTTTAACATCTTGTGAAATAAACAAAAGATGGATTATGCCCAAATGTTCTACGGATTTTGCTACCTGGAAAGAATCAAATGCCCCTTTATACATGAGGCAATTCGGTCTTTACGGTAATAAAAGGATTTGAATCAGTTGAAAGTCGTTTTTTAAAAAGCCGAAACTTCTTACTGTAATAGAAATTCTTTGCAAAAAAAACATGTAATTTTATTAAATTTACCTTTACTGCTACATCTTCTCCACTTTTTAGCTTTGCCCGGAAAACTTGGGCTAGACTTGCAGATGCTATTGGCTTGTAGTCAAAATCTTTAAATATTTCTTCAGGTAAACGCCCAAAATCGTTTTGGAATACTTTTTCCACATCTATTTTTTTTGACGGCAGACACTGATCCTGTAGCTTACATAATGTTCCGGTATATTCAATCGGCAAAATGTGATTTATCGCAGCAACTCCTTGTCCAACTTTTATATAAAGTCCACCATTTTTCAAGCAAGCGTGTAGTAACCTGTTTGCGCTTTTCAGATGAACTTTACTAGCTAATTCTTCATAGTCCTCACAGCCTTCTTTTCGCTCCAGCAACAAGTAGTCGACAGAGATTTGAGCTGCCACTTTTAAGGATCGTAAAAACCGACCGACTGCTCCACAATATGTGAATTCATTTACGATATAGTCGTACCCAACAAACGAACCAATACAAGTTGCAGAGGCCAATTTTAAGTATGATTTACCTAGTTTATTATTTATGTTTCTGTACGGAATTTGTGTTTTAGAAGTGCTACAATTTCTGGATAGAAAGAATCTCTAAAAATTAAAAATATAGTGACAAAATTAGATAAAATCAATTGTATAGTAAAACTCACGGTTCGGCACAACATATTTTTGTTCAATAACAACATGTAATAGGGCTTATTATATTAAGATATTCGTATCAATCATTCTAACTCAATTGAGTAGTATCTACTTTACAATTTGTTTTTCTGCTTTCCTTCGCGGGTCTGTTGATTTTGTACGTGTTTACACGAACTTAACTCTGTCGGATCCCACGTAATAAGTATAGAGAAGTGTAATAGAAGAAACAGATTAGAACACTAGGTCCGTTCATGTATTTTTTGGAATAAATTTGTCAAAACTGTCAAATCCGCAGAAGTGAGGATAAAAATCTGTTTCAGAGAGAAAATTTGTTATGCTATTGGCGGACAGAAGCCTTCTTTCAGAAAATTACATAAAACAGTTGCATTGGCACTCTTCTCACTTTTTCAGAAGACAAATTTTGCTTCTGGTTTTCATTTCAGAAGCAAAATTTCTATTCTGGATTTTGTTGCATGTACTAATACGTATAAATATAAACGTTAAATAGTAGCGATGTTATAGAGCTCCGTAACCGTAACCGAAACTATCGGATATCCGAAATAAAAATCTATCCGTAAACGTAACGAAATCCAATATAAAAGTTTCGAATAATTTCGGATAATGAGACATGCTATGACAGGTTTTCATTTTTTCCGAGTTTGTTTTTATTTTTGCTCACGAGCACAAGTATGCGTGTTTATCAGAACTCATCCCTGTTCACACTTCATATTATGTTCGTTAAAGAGAACGCACATGTTCAGTGTGAAAATTGCTTGTGTGCGAGGGCAGTTTATGAGCAGTGACTAGTTGTATAATGTGTGCAACAAGTTTGGGTGTCCTTACCTTGGTCATAACTAGACATTGTGGGATTACAAGTTTACGAGTACCTACTTAGATAAAGAGTGTTGTGTAAAAGTGTATTACTAAATTGTTTATATCTGGGCAAAATGCGTCCTAAGTCTAGTTTAATTTGAACATTTTTTAATTAGTGCAATTTAAGTTAATGCAGATTCCGCAAAATGTAAACAGTGAGGTAAAAACTTTTCACGGAAAGGAGGCGGCACGACTTCGCTTAAATTTCAAAATCCCAGCCTCGTCCGAAAGACATTCATTTTTTCTGTTAACAAAAAGCCAATAAGATGAGTAGTTGACTGACAACAAGCCAACTTCCACTAAGAAATGTTTCCCCATTAAATGTTGGATGCCACCCATGGAGCGAAATAAGCACTGAGCCCAAACATCTTTCTCTCTATATCTACCCCATTTCCTAAAAAACTTAACACTTGCTGAGGCATTATAAGTGTATTAATACCCACTTGAGTGTTAAGTTCTTTTTATAAAACAAAAACAAAAAATAAAATCTGGTGGGGCTGTATAATCCTCAGCGTAAGAAAGGACCGAGGAAAAATGAAGGCGGTCCATGTGGATAGAATGTGTAATTTCAACGGAATGATGAATGACGAAGTCGCTTGGGTGGGACAACTTTAGGGAGGGAGCAGTGTGGTAACCATTTAAAATGCGAACAGCGTCATGTGTATTTGAATAGCAGAAGATTTCAAAATTAGAATAGCAGAAGTGTCAACCATTGGAGAATGGAAACTTGTAGCGAATATTCTAGTACAATGGAAATTTGCATGGAACGCTGGATAGTGCAAAATATTTTCGAAAGATGTCGGAGAAGTGTAAATAAAAGCATCCCACAAGATCAGTTCTAAAGTGGAAATTGAATTGTAAATTACGAGTAGTGATAAAGTGGTTTGGAAAAAATAAAGAAAAGTAAAAGGGGTTGAGAAAAGCGATTGAATATTAAATTGTATTGTAACTGTAATGAAGTGTTAATTTGATTGTATTGAAAGGAATAAGTTCTATCATTTGTACCCACACAAACATTTTAGAATATTGCAAAAAGCTCTCTCACCTTGGTGGCTGATCTGCACTAAAAAAAGTTTGGACTTTCTAAAAATTTTAAATAGAGTTAAACTATATACAGTGGCGGGCACTTAAATAGCACACTTTTTTCTTCATTGAAATTTATTTAATTCGAGTAGAAAAACATAAGCTTAAGTAACAAATTTTTAAGTAATTTATTCACGAAAATTCAATTCCTATTTTATTTATTAGAATCCATTTTAGCCGTTCTGTATCAGTCATTTCTGTATGAAATCAACATTTATAAAACAATATGCTATGAATTTTCATATTTTTTGGCCATATAAATAGCACATGACACGAAAAATACTATACTACCGCTAATTCCTGAAAATATAGTTAATATTTAGTCGGAAATTCTTTATTTAATATTACAGCTTTACATCGTCTTGGTAAACTTTAAACCAATTTCTGCAGCGTTCAATTGTTGTTGCACACCAAGCATCTTTAATACTTTCCCATAATTTGTCCAAGTTCTTGGGACTCTTTCCTTCAATTGCGCGTTCAATGTCATTCCACAAATTCTCAATCGGGTTGAGATCGGAAGACTGAGCTGGCCATTTCATATCGTTCACATAATTACAGCGTAAGGAATCATGTGGTCTTCTATGATGCGCCTGTGCACATGCTTGCCCATTTTTTTACCTATTTTAACAATTGGCCCCACACCGTGCCAAGAAAATGCTCCCCAAACCATTACGTTCCTGCCTCCATATTTAATTGTTTTGATGGTAAATTTGGGGTTGTGTTGCTGATTCGCAGGACGCCACACATATTTTTTTTCCTTCCGACCCAAATCTACAGAACTTCGCCTCGTCACTCCAGAGCATATTTTTACAAAAAATCATAGGTTTTCGTAAGTGTTCCTTAGCAAATTCTATTCTGCACTTCAAATTTTTTCCGAGACAAATGGTTTCTTTTGTACTATGCAGCCTCTTAAATGGTTTTTATTTAATCTTCGCCTAATTGTTCTGGAAGACACCGAGATGCCGTATTGTGATTCAACATCATATTTAATTTGGTTAGAAGTCTTAAAAGGGCCTACAGTCGAGGATCTGTTTATTAAATGGTCTTCTCTTACGGTGGTTTTTCTTGTACGGGGAACTCTCGCAACGTTTTCTAACGTTCCAAACGTTTCAAAATGACAAATTGCATTGTAAACCAGCTTTCTAGAACAGCCTATTAGTTCTGCTATTTCTGAAACCGTTTTTCCTTGAGATTTAATTTCAGTAATCGAAGTTTTCTTATCTTTTGTACAATGCGGTCCTTTTCCCATGTCTAGGGTATTATTTTGATAAAAAAATTATATTTTGTTAATCAATACAAATTTAGCTTACGAATTCAAATGTAACAAAATATTTAAATAAGTCAACTTAACTTCCGCTGTGCTAATTATGTGGCCAAGCTTAAGCAGTGATAATTCAGAACTTGTCTCTATAAACCGCGTAATTACTAGATGGAATGAAATGTAACCTCCTTGGAAATGAAAAAAAATTTTTTTTAAATGTGTTTTTTTATTTTATTCAATATAGTCCCCTTTTAGTTTGATACACTTATTCCAGCGATTTTCCAACTTCTTGATCCCGTCCGAAGGAAGGTCTGTAAAATACTCCTCCATGGCGTCGATGATTTCCTCGCATGAGGAAATTGTTTTTTATTGGTGAGCCATCTTTTGAGGTTTGGGATGAGATAATAGTCCGAGGGATCCAAATCCAGTTATCAATCGACGCCAAAAGTCCGCCCGATTCCGCATCAACAAGTCCAAACACTCTTTCGAAGTGCTCTCGCGTTCGTGTTTTTGGTCAGGAGTGAGCATTCGCGGCACCCAGCGGCAGGATAACTTTTTCATATGCAGAATATTGCCCAAAATATGGCGTGTGCGCTCAGTACTAATCTTTGTGGTACCTGATAACTCGCGCACCTTCACTTTCCGGTCAGCCAACACCATTTCATGTATTTTTTTGACTTTGTCCTCTGTAACCGCATCGGAGGGCCTGCCGCTGCGGACTTGATCGGTAGTGGAATTGCAGCCACCACAAAACTCTCGAAACCAATATTTGACGGTGTAATCTAACGGAGCATTAACCCCATAATATTTATCCAACTTTTCTTTTGTTTCCTTCGCCGTTTTGCCTCTCAAAAAATAATGTTTTATGAGAGAACGAAAATTGTTTTTGTCCATACTCAACATGATGCCAAACACGTCAGCAACAATCAGCTGTCAAAACAAACAAGACAGTATCGCACTGAAATTTGGAACGTCTGCTTAAATATGAACGGACTTCAAGGCACCATAACCTTTTTTGCAGTAGCAGAGCATTCTGGCGGTGAAGGAGGTTACTTTTCTCTCCACCTTGTTATTGTAACGGATCCATTTTCGTTAAAATGAGCTAATTATATGTCCACCATAATACCTAAACCTACTAAAGACAATATTACTTATGCATATATCTCTATTAATAAAATCAAGGCAGTATTAAATGAATTAAATAATACAATACATATATTGCAATGTTGCCTTAATCAGAAAAATAATAAGAAATAGGTAATCTGATTATTGGTTTAAATGGAATCATTTATACTGACAAAGAAAGAAATTGAATAATTTGTAGTTTGGCGCAGCGCAAATTTTATCATGCTTCGTACTTGCGACAACATTGGCCGCTGACTGCCATTTAACTAGGTAGGTATGTTGAACTATATTCTTCCTTAGGCTTTAAGCTCTGTCCATACCAAATTTCAACAAAATCGGTTCAACGGTTTAGCCGTTAAAACGTAACAGACAGACTATATTTGTATTGCCCATTTAAATGCCATTTGTTAATATTTTCTAAAAACTTTTTTCTCTTTGAACTTTTTATTTTATTTATTTTATTTTATTTTCAAAGTATACAATACAAATAAGTCCGGCATTTTACGCCGCGTTGTCAACTTTTCATTATTATTTAATTTTATATTCAAATCATACTCATTTTTAGCAAAACAATGTATTGTAAAAAATTTTTCAATATTGTATTAACTTTATTTGTAGTAAAGAAAAATAAAACAAGTCAGTCAGGTTTTCTTCTTTTCTTTTGGTTGTTTTCGATTGCGATGTCACAATCTATATATCACTTCTGCTTACGTGGCAATCTAACATTCTATCATGGCCGACCCCGATGCGAAATTGGCTGCTGTGCTCATATTATAACACCACACAGCAGACATCGAGTACATGCTGAACCAAAAATAATTTTTTTCACTTACCCTGCTATACGAGGGGCGTTCAATATATTCTCGGTATCGATATGAAGGAAAATGCGAATTCAATTTAAATTGTTTCTATTTTTCAATATGATCTCCCCTAACATCAATGCATTTGTTACATCTTGAGATAAGCTTTTTTAAACCCTCAAAATAATAAATTTCCTCTTTCTCTGCAAAATACCGACTTGAGTTCTTCATCATCCGAAAATCTTTTTCCACGAAGACATTTTTTCAAATCCGGAAACAGGAAATAATCACTAGGGGCAAGGTCTGGACTATAGGGTGGGTGTTGGATTTCTTCGAAACCACAATCTCTCGCAGCAGCCTTGGAAACTCGCGCCGTGTGAACAGGAGCGTTGTCATGAAGAAGCAACACACCCGCTGCGAGTTTACCCCGTCTTTTCTTTTTAATTTCCTCCCGCAAATTATGCAAAGTGGAAGCGTAGGATGTGGCGTTGATGGTTTCACCTTTTTTTTTGTACTCAATGAGCAAGATTCCCTTTGAGTCCCAAAAAACTGAGGCCATGAGCTTTCGGGCAGACGGAGTGACTTTGAACTTCTTCGGGGGGTCTGTTCCTTTTTTATGCCACTGCACGGACTCTTGTTTGCTTTCAGGGTCATAGTGGTGGACCCATGTTTCGTCGCCAGTAACAATTCGATCCATAACACCGTCCGCGTTCTCACTACACATCTCCAAAAGCCCTCTACAGCATGCGATTCTCACTTTTTATCTGAGGCGCTGTGAGCATTCATGGCACCCACCTTGCACTGACCTTTGAAAGGTTAAGATGGTCATGAAGAATGGTGTGAATGGTACCAATTGAAAGCTTGGTGACCTCTGCCATCATTTTCACCTTTATTCGGGCATCCTCAAGAACAAGTTTTTCGACTTCTTTGATGCTTTCTCCCGTACAAGCAGTAGCCGGGGCGCCGGAGCGGGGGTCGTCCTCAATGCTCTCTCTGCCTCTCTTGAACTCACTTGACCACTTTTGCACAGTTGATAATGAAGGTGCGGAACCCTGGTAAACAGCCACCATCTCTTCATGAATAGTTTTTTGACTTTTTCCTTGCTTAGTGAGAAATTTAATTACAGAGCGATGCTCAATTTTCACCATCATCGCCTCAGTTGCCATTATGATTCTGTTTAATTAGAGATAAAACGCGAATTCATAATCACATTTATATGAAATTTTACATGAATGCACTAAAATAATAGTGTTACTTGATAAATAAGTCAATTTATATATGCAACCACAGCTTCACCCCGATACCGAGAATATCTTGAACGCCCCTCGTATCTCGGCCGACCTGACAACTTAATCGATCTCGATCAATTAATATGACACCGATTGAACTTAATCTTACCTAAATTGTAGATTCGGTAGACGACTCGACTAGACCCTGAAATGCTACAGATCCAGGACTCCTTCAAGATTTCGGACGAATGTTGTATTTTCATTCAGAAATGTTTGCCATTAGTAAAGCTGCACAGGCTATGCTACTCATGGAACTTTATCCCTTAGAGATCTCCATCTTTGTGGACAATCAAGCAGCCATCAAAGTGAAACTACAAAAATTTCATCCAACACTAAGTTAAATTTGTGCATCTCACCGAGTGGATATCTGATGGGCACTTGTAAACACAATAGTGAAACGGAATGAGGAAGTGGATGAGCTAGCAAATGAGGCCTCCCTGGACAGGAGTAACACACACAACCGTGAATGTGCGATCTCACACTTCCTTTGGCCAAACCTAGACGGTGGGAGAACATGTACCATCTTTCGCTGCAGAAAACAACTTGACACAGTTTGTAAATGAGCCCACGCGAATATCACACGTTTCCACAATAGTTGTTTGAAATTAATATGCGTTGCCGACCACAATTCTTTTGTAACACACCCTACTTTATACAATCAAATCAAATTTCTTGCTAACTCAAATTGTATTCGCTCTACTAATTACGTAACTTACTATGTATACATATATACTTGATTTAACTCTTCTTCACCTACAGTATTTTCAATGTTTAGGATATGCTATGTAATTTCTCTGTATTTTTGTAAAATAATAAATAATAATTTCTAGTCCATTTGGATTTGGACCAGCATCGAGAATAGTAATAAAATATTAGTCGAATTTTATTGGATACATGGTTTTTTTTCTTTCGCTTCTTCACATCGCCATTGACATTACCAATTCTTATTCTCATATTCGTTGTCGTACATTTTGGTCTATACCGAGCCGGATTATTTAGTTGGAATGGTTTGCCTTCTTCTCGCTTTTGCTGAAAATTTGATAGTATAAATGTAATAGTCTTGCATTTAAATAACTAATATTCATAATCGTGGTGGATATCGTAAACATTTGGGATGATTGGATATTTGTGGATTATTTATGAATTGTGAGGTGTAACAGGATTTGCAAAATTTCATTGTCAACCTTAGTTCAGCTGGATAAATTTACTTACTCATAGCTACAGGTTTTACAGACTCTAGTTAGAAGACATTTCACTGTAAAGATTTAAATCGTATCTATGTATGTAAGATTCTTTAAGTCCTCAAAATGAAAAAAAAAACGTATAACTCTTATGATACTCTATCTTATGATCTTTATTCACAATTACAATTTTTATATTTCAGACCGTCGTCGCTCAAGGTCTTCTTTACTAATCTCCTTTGGATACCCAGAGACTCCCTTTTATATCCAGTACCATATAGCCTAATTCCTTAGCAGGGTTTTCAAGCGCAAAACAACCGTTAAAATTCACAACCTGAATCATTCCGAGCGAAGAAAATCTCTCCGTCCTATTCGGACTCCCACTCCTGGAGAGTCAACATCGAAACCAAACACACCTGAGTTTCAAACCACTACATCACAACATGCTTTCCTTTCTCCTTCTTCTATCTTTCCGCCCGCGCCCTGTCAACAGTAAAAGGGTATCATAACCCCTTAGGCGCTCATAAATTATAAAAAAAAAAGGGTATACCATGCTAATACATTGGTTGCCCCGCTCAGCAGATATCCCAATCCAATGGCTCCTCCGATTAACAGTACTATCGATAATTGCTTTGACATATCGGTGTTTGTTCCTCTTCTTCCACGTGCACGTCCATTTAAATGATTTGACATTAGGTCATCGATTGTCGGCCGTCGTCCTGGGGTGCACGCATCTCTACTGTGGTGCTTACTCATTGCTTGTTATGAGGGTGTAATATTGCTGTCGCTAATCGTCATACCCTTGGATCGGTTTACAAAATACTCCGCTTAAGATTACTGGCCCCACATTATATTTCCTTTACAAACTGCTCAGTTTAAGTCACTGACCCCACATTGTATTTTGTTTATGAAATACTTATCTTACAATTTATTGTGCCCCCACATGTATATAAAAAAAATGAGTGCACTGTTTAACCCTTTGAAGACAACTGTTGCTTATAAGCAACTTTTAATTTTACCACTCTTTATCTCGATTTGGCAACCCCTGATTTGTAACGGTAAACTGTATGCGGTACAGTGATTATTTTTGAGTAAAATGAGACAGTTGCGAATACGACGTAGTCTTGATTCTTGTGCTTTGTTGTGTTTACCAGTAGAAGATCAGGTGAGCAAAAATTGTGTGTTAAAGGAAGTGCAGAATTTTGTTTTTTCTTGAATCAAAAAAAAACGAATAACTATAAAATAAACGAAATGTTAAAGAATAAGGGTAAGTTGATTACTTTATGTATTAGTTTAGATCCACAGTCTCGGTCTAGGCGATACAGAATTTTTTGAAACTCATGTTGCTTATAAGCAACATTGGTCCATAGTGTACAAAAATATTTGAATTCCAAAATTGATTTGCAGGAAAGAAACGACTGACTGATGTTGAAATTGAAGCTATTGCAAACGTAGATTGGCACCTTTCTTCCGAAGATGAAAGTAATGATGATGAAGGCGAAGAGGACTTTTTGGAAGAGGCGCTTGAAGAAATTTTGGTAAGAGAAGAGGAGATTGAAATGGATTTATTGGAAAAGTTGATGGAAAATGATTCACATCCAAACAGTGCTGATGATAAAGACTAAGGTGGCAAAATTTGTGTTGAAAAAGTGGACGCTTCTAAGTTAAAACGGAGAAAACGGGAAATGGGCCCTGTTAATGTGGTATGCAAATCAGTAACCGTAACCGATGATGAGTGTCAGGTAAAAACGTCTATAGAATATTTTGAAATGTTTTTCGACGACGTAGTTTTTGAACTTATAACATTGCAAAGCAATTTATATGCAATGGATAAAAAAGGTATAGAACTAAAATGCATGGCTTTTGAAATCAGGCGTTACATCGGTATACTGCTATATATGGGTATTATAAAAATACCGCAAACAAGAATGATTTGGTCAAAAAAATTCAAATTTAATTTTATAACTGACGCCATGACCCGAGCAAGATTTGAAAAAATCAAAACCTGTTTTCACCTGAATGACAATTCCAAACAGCATGAATCAAATAATGACAAATTGTATAAAGTCCGTCCATTGCTGGAATTGTTAAAAAATAAATTTAACCTCTTGCCTCAAGAAGAATTTCAATGCGTGGATGAACAAACTATAGCATTCAAGGGAAAATCAAGCTTAAAACAATACAATCCAGCAAAGCCCCATAAGTGGGGAATGAAGATGTTTGTCAGAGCTGGCGCAACAGGTATGATTTATAATTTTGCTTTATATGTCGGTGACGGAACGTGCCCAAACTATGGGTTGGGAATATCATCAGATATAGTGCTGTAATTAGCCTCTAACATGCCGAAAAATCAAAATTTCAAACTTTACTTCGATAATTGGTTTACGTCAATGAGTCTCATGGTTGCTCTAAAAGAAATGGGCATATTTTCTACTGGGACCGTCCGACGAAACAGAATTTTGAAATGTGATCTCCTCTCAGAAGCTGATTTGAAAAAAAAGGCAGGGGCTCATATGATATGAAATGCGAGATTACCAACAACATAACATCGATCTCCTGGTACAATAATAAAGCTGTGACGCTTTTGTCCACCTATATATCCGACAAGCCGTTGGGATCCTGCAGGCGATGGAGCGGTAAAGAAAAAAAATTCATAGATATTCCACGACCAGCTGTAGTGCAAGATTATGACCGTCATATGGGTGGGGTTGACTTATGTGATATGCTTATGGAGCTGTATAAAATTAATCATAAGTCAAAAAAGTTCTACACGCGCATTGTCTACTGGTGCATTGGGACAGCTGTTGTAAACGCTTGGCTCCTATATCGAAAGCATTTCAAGCCATCAAAAAATCTTCGTAGGCCGATGAAACATATAAACTTCCAAATGAATATAGCAGAATCACTAATAAACACCTTGCCTCCCTCCACCAACATAAAACGTACAAGGGGTCGTCCTACTGCAGAGAGCCTGCAAACTCTGCAATCCTTGTCTCCGTCTTCATCATCATCCATAAGCAGTGCTTGCAGCTCGTGGAAACGGAAATATGTTCCCGATCCACCAAAATCTTCTAGATACGATGAACAGGGACATTGGGTAATATGGACCCAGAAAGGTCGCTGCCGCCTTTGCAAAACCGGAACTCCACTTTTCAAATGCATGAAATGCGATGTTCACCTGTGCTGCAATCCAAATAAAAACAGTTTTTTATCTTACCGTACATAAATAATTGAAATAAAATTCTGATTTTGCTAGTTGTGTGCGCTTTTTTATTACCACCGTGGACAATGGTTGCTTATAAGCAACTATTTACAGGACCTTCCAGGAAGGACAAAGAACTATAAAAATTCAAAAATAGCTTATTTAGGGGCAACAAGTAATAACTAAGATGGTTGCGAATTTTTCGTATCACAGGTAAAAAAGTGGTCTTCAAAGGGTTAAATTAGCTAGATTACGCTGCACACGTAACGAATAAAGAGTTTGTTAACCAAACACGCTTCATTTACGGAGTAGATTTCAGGCGTTATTACTTTAGAAACCTTATAAGTTCGTTTAACGACTTATTAGAGAATTTTAAGGTTTCTCATCAAGAAGGCTGCGTTGATGCAGACCCAGAATTTGATGAGTTTGTAACAAAATTTTTAGTGGTAAAATTATTCTCGCTGCAATCAGGGATCGTTCAACTCGACAGATATCTGATGCTAATTTAGCTGACTCACCTGAGATATCAAATTTACCAACGCGTTCGTTTGATATCAAGGATTCGGGCGAAATAAAAAATATCAATCTCCTCCGTTAAATTTTATTCTATTTTTGTTGTTTGCTTTTTTTTCACCACCCGGCCACTGTTTCTGTATATCTATATTGATTGTAGGTGCACTTTTTTGATTTTTGCAATTTCACGATTTACCTTCTGTTGGCGATTACTATGTATAATACGTATTTTGCAACAATAAAATGAATATCGATTTCAATATGAATTTTAAAAATTTTATTGAATACGAATCTGAATATACATAATTGAATTTGTTCTTACAATATCCGTACAGCCTGAATGCACAGATCCAAGTGAACGAGATTATGCTTGCACTTTCGCATAACGAAAGAGCAGCATAAAAGAGAATACAAAAGTTATGTGACAATTAAAGCAATTATGTGTAAAGAATTAGACCAATAACATTAACAACAGTGGGTAACAGAAAGATCAATCAAGACGGAACAAAGCTTTAGGAAGTGGGCAATATCGTTAGTTTAGAAATGGGTCGAACAAAAGTTCCTCGTAAAGTCCGAATTTGTGCGACGCGAACTAATTTGTCATCTCTTGGTGTTACGGAAAATCTGGCAATGCCAGCGAGAAATTAATCTGACGGAAGATCTGTTAATATCAGGACGAAACCAAACTGACAATTGATCGAAAACACGTTTTGACTTTCTAATTTCAACATATGGCGGCAGGAGACCACTAAAGTCAGATTTCTTTCAACTGCAATCGTAATGTATAAACGAAAATTTATTTTCAGGAGTTTTTTTTTAATTTAGAATAAATTCATATTGAAAAAAATTCGAAGACTGTTTCTCCAACATCTTGAAAAATTCTTTAAGACTACAAGATGCCGCCCAAGACTCGCAAGCTACTGGATGCTGAGAACAAGCAGAAAACCTTCAGTTGCTTATCGTACAACAAAGAAGATAACTTGCGCTTGGTAAGATGTGATAATTGTGATGGTTGGTTCCACTACATATGCGTTGGTGTAACTTTTTCTGTTGCTCATCGCGGTTGGTGTTGCTCATCATGTTCCACTCTACCAGCAAGTGCTTTAATTGAATCCCATGGATCTCGCAAATAGAACCTAAGTGCACTAAACAGGTCTTGGCATCAGACAATGCGCATTTAGATCGGCGTAGGTCACTAAATGAAGACCTTTGTACCGAATGGGATCCAGTATCTAATGTAGCTAATCATCAAGCCTCTCGAATGCGTTCATCTTCGACTGAACACTGTCTCATTCCATCAGTTAGCTCTGCCTTTAATCCTTCTTCCTGTGTAGGCGACTGTAATATGGCCAAACAAGGCGAAGAATCTCCCATCAGGCGAACCATTCCTAAACCCCTATCAGTGATTTCCCAAAGTTCTAAGGCGTCCTCTCGCAATGAGAGGAGATTACAGCTTGTGCAGGAGCAACAATTAATTCTCAATCAAAAGGAAGCCCTACTGGAAAAGAAGAGACAATTAATGGTGGAACTAGAAGCCGAAGATAATAGTCTGGAAGCCGAAAGCGATAACGATAATTGTGCTCAAGTTGAAGAATGACTGAAAACCACTCGCGAAGTAAACACCCTGACTACTTCTGCTCCCAAAGTGGAAAGTACGGCAGCAGTGCAGATAGCTAAGGAAACCGGACCAACTGATATGCCTATAAATCCAGCAGCAAATACGAAACAGGACCTTGTTTTAGGACAAATCCTAAAGAAACTTCACGCGCTGGAGTTACAGTGCTCCTTAAAGCAGCGAGACGCGTCATGTTCAACATGGCTGCCAGGTTTTCTACCAACGAGCGCACCTATTGAAGAAGGCGCCAACTCCTTTCCCGCATCTGAGCTAAGGCAATCCAACCGCATTACGCGCGACTAGCTTGCTGCACGCAGTGGGATCTGCAAAGAGTTGCCAAAGTTTACTGGCAATCCTGAAGAGTGGCCATTGTTTAAGGCCAGCTACGAGCAAACGACAGTACTTTGTGGATTTTCGGATTATGAAAATTTGATACGTCTGCGACAAGCGCTAGACGGCCCAGCGCGAAATGCTGTGAGAAATTTGCTGTTGCATGCCTTCTGCGTGTCACAAGTGCTATGAACATTATGCATGAAGTTCGGCAGGCCACAGCTCGTAACTCACGTCTTTTTGACCAGAATAAGAGACATGCCACCGCCTAAGGAAAATCGCCCCTAAACTATCGTCGACTTTGCGATCGAAGCCCAAAACGTTTGTGCCACAATGGTAGCTTCCGACTTGCGAAACAATTTAAAACCCCGGGCTAGAACAAGAGTTGATTTGCAAGCTTCCCGGGCTCCTGGGGAATGCGCAAGCTAACTTTGTCCTCCTACACACTCGAAGACTTTAGTAACTGGCTGCTCCAGCTAGCACATGGAGCGAACAGCGTTATAGTTCCGAGTACCTCCGTCAAGTTTCGAAAACGAGGAACATTAAACATTCATAATGACGCCCCAAATGTTTATCTGAAGAAAAACTGTCATGTTGTTATGTTATACTATGTTATGTTATGCTATGTTATGTTATGTTATGTTATGCAAAGAGAACAAAGAACAAAGAACAAAGAGAATGAAATAAAATAAAGTCAGTTGCTGTATAACCACCCGAGTGAGTGCATAGACTAACTATACCTAGATACCAAACTTTCCAGATATTGGAAAATCAAAACCGGTTTTCTACTGATCGCCTCTAACCGTGTGATCCTGTCTGTGAATACGTGTAAATTGTCATCAATGGCAATTTCCCTCTCCTTTTATACAAATCACGCCCATTTTAATCAAAAAAATGTCGTCTCCATTACACACATTCGTGCAAATCACTCTCTTTCTAGCAATTTTACTTGTAAATTGCTCTCCTTCTAACAAATTTTGACAAAGTTATAGAGATGCAAAAGTGTTGGAATTCACTTACAGTGCGTCTGTGCAAAAGTTAAGGGCTTGCAAAAGGATTAGTAGAGTTTGACATCTAGTTAGTTTATCTATGAATGAGTATTTCGTTTATAAGTAAAGTAAAGATATTACATTGGCGACGAGCAAATAAAACGTATTTATGTGTGTATAAAAAAAAATAGAAAACGCGTGTAAAAAAAAAACTTTAATTTGAAATGCCATATACATTGCCAATGGTGCCTTCAATTGTGCGAAGTGCTAGCCACGTGGGAGCGGTGCCATCATTTAATTTGGAAGATGATTTCCTCATCTATGAAGAACGCCTGGAGCAGTATTTCATCGCAAATTATATCGAAGATGATCGCAGAGTGCCAGTGGTATTGACAGTGAGCCAGAGGACCTACGAAATACTTAGAGAGGGGGTCTTCCCTAGAAAACCAAAGGAGCTAGGGTATGCAGAACTCATGAGCTGCATGAAAAAACAGTTTGAGACAGCATCTTCGTGCATCAGGAAACGTATTGAGTTTTTCGATATCAAGCAGATGTAAGGGCAAGCAGTAAATTCCTGGTTAATAAAAGTTAAAAGTGTCGCTATGTACTGTAAATTTAATAGTGCATTTGAGGACTATGTGAAGAACCGTTTTATAACCGGTCTGCTAAGAGGTCCGGTATTGGATCGGGTATGCGAAGAGGAGATAGAAAAGCCGCTATCTGATATTCTCCAGGTGGCAGTACAACGGAAGATTGCATTTAAAGAGAGAGAAGAAGGCATACACCGAATTAAGTCTGGAAGTGATCGAAACAAAGTAGAGGAGGAGAAAAACAGACAAAGAATTGGAGAAATGCAACAACACTAACAACGGTATCATCAGCGACAGCAGCAGTATCGCAAGCAACAGCAGCAGTACCACCACCAGCAGCAGTGTTCGGGACATCAAAGAAAAGAGACGAAAGAAAGCAAAGCTATGTGCTTTGCGTGCGGTAAGACAAACCACTTTTTTAGAGATTGTAAGTTTAAAAACGTAATATGCAGAAAATGCAAAGTAAAAGGGCATGTAGAAAAAGTTTGTAAGAAACAGATTGCGGAAAATATGACTAAGTTGGAAAACGAAATTTATGCGGAAGAATTGTTATACAATGTAGCCTCTAATAGGGTAAAAGTAAATCCGATTAACGTTAAAGTTAAATTAAATAATATTCCACTATTAGTTGAATTGGACTCTGGGGCAGGTGCATCAGTGTTGTTGGTAGTTTTCAAGAAAGTTTGCTCTAAGGAAGATTTAGAAAAGAGTCACTTATGTTTGCGCAATTACGATGGAGGTGTGATAACGCCTTTGGGGAAAGTAACAGTTACAGTCGATTTCATGAATAGACAGATTTTGGGGTGTTTTCAGGTAATTGATATAGGGAACGCAAACAAGAAACCGTTGGTAGATAGAGATTCAATTAATCGCTTAGGTATAACTTGGAACATTCGCGGAAGAGAAATAGTTAGTGAACATTTTGTAGAAATCAGAGAAAGTAAGTTAGAAAAGTTAAAAAAAAGATATCCTTGAAGAGTTTACTTCAAATAGGAGGTATTGGTGAAATCGTGGAAATTGATGAGTGTAAAATCCGTCGTCGTAAATATCAACGGGGGCGTGTTGTTGAGGGTTCTTGGGTTTTAGGTATGATCGTTCGTGGAGAATCTTTTAAATATAGATTAGAGATTTGTCCAGATAATAAAAGAAACAAAGAAACTTTGATTGTATTAATACAAAAGCACGTTAAGACTGGAACAACGATTCACACAGATTGTTGGAAAGGATACATTGATTTATCATCTTTTGGATACCAGCATTTCACGGTAAACCATTCCAATGAGTTTGTGGACTCTGAAACAGGTGCTCATACCCAGAATATTGAGTCGTCGTGGCGGTGGATGCGGCGTCAATTATCTCGTGGTGGTGTGCATACCAATTGTATTGATAAACATTTGTGTGAATTTCTTTGGCGCCGTCGTTTAAAGATCCTTTTAACCAGCTATTAATCGACATTATCCCGGTCAATAATTTTGTTTAAATTAAATGGTTTAAACATAAGTAATTACGCGTATAATTATAAATAAATGTGTGAAATATAAGTTAATTTGAATTTCGATTTTATATAGTATTATTTTAAAAGAGTGGCATATCAATATTTGTTGCCTGTGAGGTATATGCAAGGTTTTTCGAGTGAAGTCTATGCATAGTCTACCATACAGGAAGCTTAAATCCAAAGCGATTCTTTGCGCAAACCACTGGAAAGGACGAAAAGGACATTTGAAAATTGTCCTTTTAAACAAAGATTCAAATATCTTTTAAACCGTAAGGCGTATGTAGGTAAACTATATCTCAAATTAAAGCTACAATTGAAGGTTTTCATTTGAAATATTAACCGTTACAATCCGTTAAAAAGTTATAAGTAATTTAGCTCCAGGCGCCTGCCTGACAGTTGTTGACATACCCTTAGCGGAGCGACGAAGTCGCGTGAGCGGGTTAAACCCTGCGGAAAAAAGGGTTAAGATCTTGTAAGCGAGCGAAGCGAGCCACCCACGTCATACTTTAAATACACCAGACTTTCTTACAGGCTTGAAAAATATATTTTTTTCTTAAATAGATGTACATCTTTTTACAAAATTAACTATAACTTTAAAAATTTTGTTTGTCCTAGATCAAATTCGAGAAGAGGTAAAACACGACCAAGTGTTAAGTCAGGTTTGTCGTTATATTCGAAATGATTGGCCAGAACATGTTGAAGAGAGGTTAAAGAGCTATTTCAACCGAAGGAACGTATTGAGAAGGGTGTTATCATGTGGGGCTACAGGGTGATTGTTCTAATAAAATTTAGGACGCTTGTGCTAAAAGAACTACAATACATGCTACACATTTAGGTATGACAAAAATATTGATAAAGACATTGAGCTGTTGTCTAAGGGTTGCCAACAGTGTGGACAAGGAAGACCCGAATCACCAAAAGCGGGCTCGGTGAAATGGGCAAATGCAGAGCGGCCATTTGGCCGGATACACATAGATTATGCAGGACCGTTTAAAGATGGTATGTTTTTAATTATAACGGATGCATTTAGTAAATGGCCAGAAATTTTTATGGTGTCCAGGGCAAATACTAGGAATACATTAGAACAGTTAAGAGAGGTTTTTGCTCGATTTGGGATACCTAAGACCTTGGTGTCTGATAACGGAGCGCAATTCGTTTCTAGCGAGTTTGAGAAGTTTTGCAAGATCAATGGTATCAAGCACGTAACATCTCCATCATTCCATCCATCCAGCAATGGGGCAGCGGAAAATTCAGTGAAAACGTTTAAAGCTGCGATAAAAAAAATGGCTCTGGATAATGCGTTACCTTTGCAAACGCAGTTGCAAAGATATCTGTTTGGTTATAGAAACGCTCCGCACAGTACCACAGGAGAAAAACCTTCGGTGCTGATTTTAAATCAACATATTTGTTCACGGTTAGACCAAATTCGTCCAAATTTTAATAGCGACGAAAAATTGTTAGCAAATAGTAGTCAAGAGAAAATATTTAAAAAGGGTGATCTAGTTTATATCAGAAATTACAAGAATCCGGCCTGCAAAAGCTGGAGTGCAGGAGTAGTAGAACAAAGGCTAGGTTGCTCGCTATTCGCAAAGAAATAGTATCCGGTAGATTTACGAAAATGCATATTGATCAAATGATGAAGGCAGGTACATTCTATAAGGGTTGTGATAGAAGGATAGTAGAAGACATGACTTCGGAAACATTTCTAAATCTACCAATTGTTACGTACAACGCCAAAAGTCCAAATCAAAGCTTTGTTGCACCACCATTGGCTAATGATAAAAACGAAGTCGAAAATATTCGTATAGAAAGTAATGTTGATTATGCTGGTTCGGCAACGATGTCTGAGAGCAACTGTCCTGGAGACAATGATACGAGTAGCGATAAAAAGGAATTAATTAAGAGGTCTTTAAGGCCTAGAAATAAAATTACAGCTCCGGAAAGACTTAATTTATAATGATATTTATTATAAGATAAAACATAAACAAAATTGTTCTTGATTTATTGGTTTTTGAAAATATTATTTTGTGAATAAAAAAAAAATTTTTTGAATTATTAGTTTTTGGAAATATTATTTTGTGAAAAAAAAACATTTTTTTTTTGAATTATTAATTTTTGGAAATATTATTTTGTGAATAAAAAAAAAATAAAAGCATACATTTAACAATGGGAAACTGGTAATGATTTGAATTTGGATTATAGTAAAGGTGTAAATTTGTTAATTTATTCTAAATAATATAAAATATTTTGAATTAATATATACTTAAGTATAACAATTCTCTTAGGATGAAGGTGTTATGTTGTTATGTTATACTATGTTATGTTATGCTATGTTATGTTATGCTATGTTATATTATGCATAGAGAACAAAGAACAAAGAGAATGAAGTAAAATAAAGTCAGTTGCTGTATAACCACCCGAGTGAGTGTTTCCTTTATAAGTAAAGTAAAGATATTACAAAAACTGGGTAATCTCCAAAGGTACTTGCCCTAATGTAAGCTCATGTGAAGTTTTTTTTCACTCCAGCAGGTCTGAAAAATGGAAGGAGGTGAGGATTAATCAACTGTGTCGTAGATGCCTTTGCTCATATTTCCAGAATAAGTGCACCTCAACAGCCGCTTGTGGCTACAACGCATTCTGTAGACCGAAACCGAACACTCTTCAAGGTTCTTCCTGTCATCCTACATGAAAATGGTTCTACAGCCGAAGAACAGGAACGAAAGTCCAGGAACGAATATGAGAAGCAGGGAGCGCTGAATTCACGAATTTGTGAATGTTAAGATCTTTAAAAACTCTTGCTACTACACGAGTGCGAAAGTAAATTCGTTCCATTGATGATTCCACGCCCTCAAGTGTAGGCGGGGATAAAACACAATCTGGGAGTGTTTAGCTGACCGCAAAGTGTGCAGCAAGCATATTGGTCTTGTGCAAAGAGCTGACAGCTAGAATGTCATTTTAAATGAGCATTGGGATGGAGGCTGAGGCAGAATTTCTAATGTTTTTGACAAACGAGCAAATATTTTTACTACCTTTGGGACATTGCAGTGTTTTTTGTCTCAGTTTTTGGTGGTATTGATATTTCACACGGTTATGAAAGACGTTGCAATCATTCCTGGCTCATTTAAACTTTTTTCGGTTTTCCTTTGTCGGATTGGTCTTGAAGGACCGCAAAAACATTTCTCTAACCCTGACAGCCTCTTTACAGCGCAATTCGTACCATGCCCTTTCTTTTGCTTTGATACTCTTCATCAGATGAGGGATAAAGGATATCATTCCATAGAGAATAGTGTCTGTGATCATATCATCAGCGACATCTACGTCGTTATCGAGGAAATATAGCGACCAGTTAAAATTCCTAAAGAAGGTCTTAAGTCCGTTTCAATTAGCTTTCTCGTATTGCCATACGAATCTTTTCTCTAACTGTGCAAACTATCGAGGGCCCGTCCCATAGTATCATCCGTTATGTTGCCGGCTGAGTTGACGTTAATGTATTTAACGGAAATGACAGTCCCATAGAAACCGCCTCTTATGTATGTTGACAGTTTGTTTTTCCTGAGAGCGTTTTATTTCTTAATTTGTGAATCCTTGAACTTCAATATATGAATGTATAAACTGCCAACGGAGCCAACGGATAAAAAAGTGGAAAGTTTCGGAGCTCTCTACTGAACCTTTTTTTTTTAATTTGGTCCATTTTGTTTTATATTCTGAGGCTTCAAACGACAATATAAATAATTAAAGCGTTTGCAATTGAAACATACAAAATCTT
Organism: Volucella zonaria; assembly: GCA_963966105.1. Classification (NCBI taxonomy): domain Eukaryota; kingdom Metazoa; phylum Arthropoda; class Insecta; order Diptera; family Syrphidae; genus Volucella; species Volucella zonaria. The sequence goes on from OZ014531.1 coordinate 1,701,860, forward strand.
TTTTATTTACTAACGAGTTTTGTTGGTTTGTTTAACTACAATACTTCAATTCAAACTTTTTTCAATAGGTTGAAATAAAATTGGTCTTTCTTGCTATACTTAGTACAACAATTTATTTGGTAGGACAAGAGAAATTAGTTGAGAAGCTAAACTCTGAAGGTGCCATATTTTTAAATTTAAATTTTCAAAGTAATTGAAATATCAAATTTACGTACAAAAGGTTCAAATAGATTCGCTCGTTCCGTACGTAAACAGAAGGTGAACGAAAACTTCATGAATGGAAGTGAAAAGTTATTACAGTAATGCAATACGAATCGCTTGAATTCGTACAGCAATGTACGGTAACGTATGTACCTAGACATTCTTATATTGTTCCGCAAGGAACCAAACAACAGATTCAGGTGTGAACTGTCAACAACTAAAGGGCCAACTAATTCACTTAAGTGCACTTAAGAATATGCCAAAACCGAACGAAAAATGAGCAGAAATATTAAATTGCAAAGTGTTCAGAATTGTTTTTGATAACTTAAGCAAATATCCCAGCAATGTATGCAGCTGCCAAATTTTCGTACGAAAATTTCGAATGGATTCGCTCTTTCACGACTGAGCAAAAGTGAACGAAAACTTAACGAATCGGAGCTAAAAGATATTATGGCCGTATAATCCCTGCATTCGCATAGTTTCGTAGGTGGACGTACGAAACAATCTTCTATTATGTTTGGGCTTTAATGAAGCCGGAGGAAGCAATCAAAGAAGAACGGACAGAATTGGCAAATTGTAAGAGAATCTTTAGTAACTCTTGAACAATTATTGAACCTAGGTTCGAAGTGATGTCAACCCACCATCAGATTTTCATTTGTTTAGAAGTTTGCAAGACTCATTGAATGCTAAAACTCACCAATGACATTGACCTGAAATCCCACTTGGTCAAGTTTTGCGCTAATAAGGGCCAGTTCTATGAGCACGGAATCGTCATGTAAACAGATGATAAAAGTTTATGCAAGAAAATCGAAAATATAAATATAATTGCTTAAGCCCGTATGATACTACATTTTTTCCGCATTTTTAATGATCTGAAAATGAAGTTAGAGCAGTACGAAAAATTACCTACGGAAATTCCCTTTTGGTGTAAGTGAATACGCACTAACCTTATAAATGCGAAAATGTCAAAAAAAATGCATTAAAAATGGGAGCACCCCGAAATCGCCCGTTCCAAAATCCCCCGTGCTCAAAAATCCCTTGTTTTGAATTCACACATTTACCCGTAATCCCCCGTTTCAAAATACCCTGTATCAAAATCCCTCGATCCGAAATCCCCTGGAAAATCCCCTGTTTTCAAAATTGAAATCCCCCGTTTTTTTTAGAAAATGTGATTAGATGTTATAGAAAAAAAATCTTGTTTTCTTGTTTTATACGTATTTATTAATTCTGGATTATGTGTATGTATTATAATACATTATATAAAAAAAGAAAGTAATTTAAAAAAAAAACATTTTTTTTTTTTTCATTTTATTTTATTTATTCAATTAATTTTTTCATAATCTTAAAAACTAATAACAAATAAATTGAATAAATATTAGTGATCATTCTTAAACAAAAGTTAGTGGTGAATGACACTTCAAAAATTAGTTTTCAAATTAGAATATAATGTGGGGTTATAATCAGTAACATTTTGATTTACAATTTTATAAATTTTAATAAAAGAAGATGAAAGAGATTTAAAAAGCAAATATAAACATAACAATTCATAAGTAAACTAACATTGATTTAAGATGTAAATAAGATTGTGTTGCTGATGAAAAGGAAGATGTTAAAAAAATGATTCAATATTTTCATAGTTTAGGGTGAATAGCCAGTTTCTAACATTTTTAGTGAAATTTGGATATCGAAAAGTTTCTCTTATAAACAGAGGTAATCTATTAAATATAAATGGAGCCGTATATGTGTAAAAATGCGAGAAATGTGTTCTATGTGCAAAGGGTACATTTACTATGAACATATTGTTTACACGTAGATTGTACATTTGTATATTTCTACTTGGAATATTACCGCTTTGCTTGAAGAACTCTCTTAAAACTTTAAATACATATAAATGTCTGATTGGTAGAATCCGCAATATTTTGAATAAGGGCCAACTACTAGCTAATCGATTTTTATTTGAAATAATTCTTAATAAATGCTTTTGAGCGGTAAGTAGGGGATTGAATGTATTGGCATACGAACCCCCCAACTAGTTATACCGTATTGCAACTTTGAATGTGCAAGACCATAGTAAATCATAACAAAACTTTTTGAGAACAAAAGGGTTTTAATAGGTACATTTTACGTGTGACCTTCAGCATATAAGTTTTAAGCATTTTAATATGGTCCTTCCAGTTTAAGTTAAAATCGATTATTACACCTAAGTACTTAAAATTTTGAACTGATTCAATCTTGAAACAGTTTTCTGTGTGAGGTAAATCAGCAGAAAAATTACTATTTCCACATTCCACATGTATGGGTAAGGAAAACTGCCTACAATCATGAGCATGGAACCATAAATTAAAATCATATAAGCTGTTACCAGATACCTTAAAACAAACTAGTTTTGTTTTATCGCTTGTAATTAATTTATGGTAGGTAAACCACAACCGTAACGCTCTAGATCTTCATTTATCTACACAATACTTTCGAAAATGGTTCCATATCCATATGTATAAACTATGTCGTCCGCAAAAGCTGTTGGAGTGCCATTTAACTTGAGTTTGAAAATAGAATTAATATAAATTAAGAAAAACAATGGTCCAAGTACAGAACCCTGAGGAACACCGTTCTTTAATAACCTGTATGCACTCGAGACCCCATTTGTAGTAACTTTTTGTGTTCTTTTTATTAGGTAAGAATGAAGCCAATTAGACATATTTCCACGAAAACCAATATTGAAAAGTTTTCTTAGCAAGAGATCGTGGTTCACCAGATCGAAAGCTTTTGTCATATCAATAAAAAGACCAATTGTTGATTTGTTATTATTTAAACTTCCATGTAACTGACTACAAACCCTTAAGATGGCGTCCTCAGTAGACAAGCTTTGTCTGAAACCAAACTGATTCTCACAAAAGTAGTTAGACTTGTCCAAAAAACAGACAATTCGAACTTTTATCAATTTTTCAAAAATTTTGGAAAATGTTGAAAGAAGTGATATTGGTCTGTAATTAGAAATAATATGTCTTTTTTAAAAGAGGTATGACTTCGGCACTTTTAAGATGGTCAGGAAAGCAACCCATTTCAATACTTTTGTTAAATAAAAAGGACAGAACATCAACGACATACCAGGCGACATTTTTTAATAACTTACTTGAAACACCATCATTTTATTTTTAAGGCACAAGACAGTTTTATAAACTTCAACTGGTGTAATCGGATTATAAACAAAACTATTACATTGAACATCATCCATAAAAGAGACATCTGACGAAGAGGAACAGTTGCAGGATATACAAGGATCGAAACTTGGTTTTAATTTCTTAGAAACTTCAGTGAAATACTCGTTAAAATTATTAGTAATATTCCCAAGATCTGGCTCCATAATTCCCCGCACTTCAATGCTATCAATCTTAACGCCGCTTTTAACCTTTCCTAAAATGTTATCTACTACTCTCCACTCTGCGCGTACATTACCTTTAGCTCTCGTAAACATATCACCATAGAAGTTGTTGCGAGCGTCCTCGATTTCTTTATTTACAAATTTGCAAAAATTTACATAATGTCTCTTAAGTCTTGAGTTACTTTGATGTTTTTTACATTTTGAATGCAATTTTCTCTTTTTCCTTATCTTATTAAGAAGACTATTAGTCATCCAAGGTTTTAAATATTTCTTTTTACCTGCACGATTTTTTACGAAAGTACTCGATTTGATATGCTTTTGAATAGTTTCAATAAATAAATCGAAAGCAATGGAAGGATTATCTTCACAGTAAACTGATTCCCAACATTCAAAAGTTAAAAGTTATTTTAATTTATTGAAATCCACAGAATATTTTACTGTTTCAGAAGCTGATTCAATATTTTCAGAACTATTGCAAAACGAAGTATAATTTAATGTTATCATATTATGATCTGTCAGCTTCAAGTCATATACTCATATACTCATATACTACAATGTAGCAATTATACGTTCTTACACAGTCCATATACAGATAGATAGGTAGAGAGTTAGATAGAGAGATAGATAATTTTATCATTTGCACAATGTTGTGCGCTATTGCCTTCAGGAAGTCAAGTTTTTCAGACGATTCTCGATTTTTAATTACCTTTCTTAACTTCTTGCGCTTTATTTCTAGTGATCGTCTTTTCTTTATTCTTTACTCTGAAAGCATTTGTTCAATATTGTTTTTTCCAACAATACGACATACTCCAGGGCTAGTTCTTGAATGATGTTATAAAGCCCAATATGGGGCTTTCCAACTAAAACTTGAAAACGTCTATGCCAAGCTTCCACGTTGTTTTGTGTTCTCGGAAAGACGTGAGAATCGGCTTGGCTTCGATTGTTTTCGGCCAATTGTGCTGCCGCTATTTTTATTCATGCATATCCTGTCGCTGTTTTACAGGATTGCTATTGATGATAGTATGTAAAAGTTACTATTCCTCCTATCGTCACCAACCTATTAAAAATGTATCTTAAACTACATTTTTCAGCCACTGGCAGCTTTTTTGACATTTCCCTATTAAAATTGTATATACACACATACATTGCACAACATGGATGCCGATTTACTTATTTTGTGTGCTGTGAATATAAATTTACATTTAAATAAACAAAATATGGGAACTTGAATAAAATTAAAACACAACGCATCTATTTCAATTAATATTCTATGAAATTCCAGGTTTTTGTCACAAATTAGCAAAAGAAATCCACTGCGAAGAAGCGAAATTATTTAAAAATATTTTAAGAATAACCCCTGCACAATTTCACAAAATATTGGAAAGCGTAAGACCATATATAACAAAGCAAGACACCAGATTCAGGAATTGTATTGGGCCAGCAGAACGCTTGCAATTGACATTGAGATATCTGGCGACTAGCGGGTGAAATAACTTCGCTATTGTGATGGCGTAAGATTAAAACGATTTGTTTGGATTACTTTTTTAAACAATTTTTATTAACACCGAAAATGGCCGGAATAATCTCTTCACTTTCAGTGTTCGCCAACTCATGCCTATCTAATATATGACAACTCACTCACGCACATCTGCTACTCCATTCAAACTCACACTCATACATCAACATTCACATCAACACACTCTCGTTAGCTCGCTCGCCCTCTTACACTATAATACATACACATATATTGAATTCTCTAATCTAAATAAATTCCAATTTCAGGAGAAACTCAATCGTTACTTCAATTGCCCTTTCGAATTCAGCAGTCAACAATATCCAGAATACTAAAAGAAAGTATACCGGCTGTTTTTAGTTGTTTTTACTTGTTTTTACCATATTCTATTGTGAATTATTATTGTAAGTGCGTCCTCCTGCTGAATACAGAGGCCTCTAGTGTTTCGATACTTAATCTCGGCTGTCATTATTAATTTCAAAAAAAAAAATTCTTTGAATTTGAGAACTCGCAGTTAATTAGCAAACGTTATCATAAATATTATAAATTTTACTCCTTCCATCAGGAAAGCGGCCGGAAGACTGGCCGCTGTTCAAAGAAAGCTTTTCGATGACAACCGAAGAATACCAGTACAACGAACGACAAAATATGATGCGACTTTAGAAGGCCCTAAAAGGAGATGCCAGAGACGTAGTGGAATGCCTCCTCATTCACAGTAGCAATGTTCAATGTATTATTAATACCTTACAAGATCGTTTCGGCAGACCAGAGCAGCTAGTCCGAAGTCAAATTGAAAACGTGCGGAGATTTCCAGCTATACCTGAGGATAGGATAGACCAACTTGTGCCATTCGCAACCAAAGTTCAAAATTTGTCATCATTCTTAGAAGCTGCTGGATGTGCACACCATTTATGCAATCCAACAATCATGGACGAATTACTTTCAAAATTACCAATACAAAGAAGGATGGATTGGGATTGCAGTAAACATTAAAACAGAAGTGAACATTCGACATTTTAGCGATTGGCTGCGAGAACTAGCAGCTTTGGTAAATTTGGCATGCGTGAATTCTAATGATCAGTTACGTTCTTTAATTAAGAGGGATAAAGGTCGGGGTCAAATTTACCATGTCAGCGAGACAGAAGTATCTGTACAAGGCGGTCGGTGCAGGGCATGCTCTGGTGAACGTGTAAGCGGTTTCTGGAAATGGGTACGAGTCAAAGTTGGCGAGTGGTCCGACAACAACGGTTGTATTTTAATTGTTTAAGAAATGGACACCTAAGTAACACTTGTTCACAACAGGTACTCCAGCTGTTCGAGAAAATGATAATCCACAACACAGTTTGTCAGATCAGCGACAACAGGTATACAAAAATGCTGTTAAAGAAACCGCCTCTACGAAAGTTTTATTTAAGATTTTGCCTGTTAGATTGTTTGCATACGGCAAAGAGATAAGATGTTTTGCATTTTTTGATGAGGGCTCTTCGGTTTCTTTAATCAACGAAAGTCTTGTTGATCGCTTGGGGTTGAAAGGTATTAAAGAAAATTTAACACTTCAGTGGTTCGGAAATACTAGTGTGGCAGAATATTCTAATAGTGTTAATCTTTTTGTTTCAGGGATCGAGCCTAGCAGTAAAAAATTCTCTCAGAAATGTCAGCACATGAAGCACAAAGAGTTGCATTCACTGAAAGCAAAGGACCAACCGTTGTCCTCACCAAACTTAGTTGGGTAGTATATGGGGCGGAAAACAGTGGCAAAACAGCACAGTCTCATCACTCGTATTTTACGCAAGTTGGTTCGGCGACTAAGAAAGACCTAGAGCAAGTAGTTAGCGATTACAGTGTCAATGAGAATTTAGGCGTACAAGAAGCTGCAAAACATTTTGAGTCACTGGATGATGTCCGAGCTAAGAAACTACTGGGAGACACAACCAACCGAATGGGAACGAAGTTTGAGACAGGGTTGCTGTGGGAGCACGACGATATTGTCTAACCACCAAGCAGAGCGCAAGCGGAGATCAGATTCAAGTGTCTAGAAAAGAAGTTTAAGCGAGACAACAACTATTATAACGAATACTGTCGTATTATGGCGGAATATGAGAAGAAAGGATATTCGAGAACGCTCAGCTTAGCTGAAGCCTTTAGAACAGGACCATTTTGGGGTGCGCAATACTAATAAACCAGGGAAATTACGCTTAGTCTTCGACGCCGCTGCAGAAACTTGCGGTACATCGTTGAATTCAGCCTTGCTTTTTGGAGCCGACCAATACCAGGACTTACTCACAGTGCTTATGAAGTTCAGGCAAAAACCAATAGGTGTATGCGCGGACATCGTGGAAATGTTCCATCAGGTGAAGGTGCTTCGAGAGGACCAGGAAGCACAGCGCTTCTTGTGGAGAGTAAAAGAAAATGGCCCAATACGGGAAATGGTCATGAACGTGATGACGTTTGGTGCAACCTGTTCACCCTGTTCGGTACAATTTGTGATGTTTCGTAATGCCTTGGATTTTAAAGCTCAGTATCCACCAGCTCTAGACGCAATATTAGAAAATCATTATGTTGACGATTTAGTAATTTCCTTTAAAGACGAAAGCGAAGCGATTAAAATCTCGAAAGAGATAGCTTGGGTGCATAAACAAGGTGGATTTGAGTTAAAGAGATTTATGTCCAACTCGAAATTAGTCAGCGAGGCGTTGAACGAGGGCAAGTCTATAATATCGATTTTAAATCTTGACAGAGGTGAAGTAGTACCGTTTCAAATGGTGCTAGGTATGCATTGGGATACTGAGTGCGATGTTTTTCAGTTCGTTATGGCGTTCGGAAGGGGAGATCCATAGAATAGAATACCTACAGAGCGGGAAGTACTAAGCATAACTATGTCCGTGTTCGACTGCTTTGAATTTGTAGCCGAATATTTACTGACTGCAAAGGTCATGCTGCAGACGATTTGGCGTAAAAAGGTTGAGTGGGACCAAAGCACTCCTGATGAAGCGTATTAGCTTTGGGTGAAATGGCTACGGAACTTAAAAGAAGTGGAAGCGACACGTATACCCCGATGTTACAGCGTTTCGTTCTTAGAAGGCCCGGTTGAGTTACATGTGCTTACCGATGCAAGAGAAACAGTGTACGCTGCTGTGGGATATTGGAGAATACCAGAACAAGCGAGTGTATTTCGTATAGCGTTTGTGGCTGGGAAGACAAAGTGTGCCCCTCTTAAATTAACGACGGTTCCAAGACTGGAGTTACAGTCAGCCGTATTAGCAACGCGTCTTCGCACCTTAGTATCAAAAAGACAAAATATAAAACCAAGCAGAGTTGTCATGTGGAGCGCCTCGCGTAAGGTGTTAGCTTGGATAGCATCGGACCACAGACGCTACAAGCCCTATATTGCTCACCGGGTCAATGAGATACTTGAAAACAGCGAAGTACCTGAATGGGGGTGGGTACCAAGTACACTTAACCCAGCGGATTTTCGTACTCGACTTAAAGATGAAAAACATAATTCGTTCTGGATAAGTGGGCCACATTTTCTGACGGAAGAGGAACCTGCCTGGCCGCCAAAACAGCCGAAAACCTACACTTTTACTGATTCGTAATAAATATTCGTCCTTCGTCAAACTAAAAAGAGTCGTGGGCTGGATGTTGCGTTTTCGAAAGAACTGCACGCTAGCTCCCTATGAGCGGGAATATGATGGTCTTAAATTCAAAGAATTGGAGAAGGCCGAACTAACTATTTGCCGCGTCGTTCAAATGACTGCCCTGACTGAAGATTGTGAGGCTCTGAAAAAATGCGGACAAGTGAACAAAACCAGTAAGCTGTGGAATCTAACACCGTGTTTAAGCGAAGAAGGCGTAATTTGTATAAACGGGAGAATAAGCAACGCAACACTAGCGCCCCCTTACACCAGAAAACCAATAGTACTTCCGCGAAGCCATCACTGATGGAAACAACAGAATGAAAATACTATCGTAGCTGAAATCCGACGCTGGTACTGGATATTCCATATTAGCGTTGTTGTGCGACGTGCAGCGAAAATATGTCAGTTTTGTAAAACTAAGAGGGCAAACCCGGTCACTCCGGTGATGGGTTTATTACCTGAAGATAGGTTGATGCGGTTAGTAAGACCCTTCTCGTATGTAGGCATAGATTACATGGGCCCGTTCGTCATCATTAACGGCCGCCGCAGTGAAAAATGGTGGATTGCGCTTTTCACCTGTTTAAACACGCGGGCGTGGATCTGCATACGCAATTTTATATGTCGACGTGGAACTCCCGTACGCATTAGGTCGGATAACGGGACCAATTTCACCGGTGTTGATAGGGAGCTGCAACGATAGCTGAGCGAGTTCGACCATGGAAGAATATCTAACGCCTTAGCGAACAGAAAAATAGAATGGATATTCAACTGCCCCTTGAATCCGCATGCTGGTAGATTCTGGGAACGTCTGGTGAGAAGTGTGAAAAGAGCGATGGCTCATGCACTTTCAAATCAACAACTTCAAGAACACAGTTTATTTAGTTTTATGTGCGAAGCTGAGAACCTAGTAAACTCATGACCATTGACGCACATTGCCATAGATACACCGGCGGACGAACCATTAACCCCTAATCATTTTGTTCTAGGTTCAAGCAACTCAGAACAAACGCCTCATCCGCACGAAGATAAATTAGTTGCCACCAGGAAATAATGGCGTATAGTGCAGTAAACGCTACATCGTTTTTGGAAAAAAATTCTTGCCGAATATCTACCAGACCTCTGTAGGAGGACGAAATGGTTCTAGCCAGCAGAATCCTTTGCAGTCGGAAATCTGATACTAGTATGCGACAGAAATATTCATCGTTCAGAGTGGCCAACAGGAAGACTGACAAGAGTGTTTCCAGGAAAAGATCAACAAGTCAGAGTAGCAGAAGTACAAACAAGCTGCAGATTGATAAAACGTCCGGCCTGTATGTTGGCGAAACTGTATGTTGGTGAATCTAGTTCTAGATAGATCCACGGAGGTGGGGGTGTTTTTACTTGTTTTTACCATGTTCTATTGTGAATTATTATTGTAAGTGCGTCCTCCTGCTGAATACAGAGGCCTCTAGCGTTTCGATACTCAATCTCGGCTGCCATTATTAACTTCAAAATAAAAACTTTGAATTTGCGAACTCGCAGCAGGAAGACGTACAAGGAAAAATGTAAGTTAATTACAAAACGTTATCATAAATATTATAAATTTTACTCCTTCCATTAGGAAATAAAACTCACTGTCATCTTCAAAGGGAGTTTTATTTTCGTGCGCCTCCGCAAACGAGTTAACAACACCGGCAATTTGTTTGGTCCTGAATGAGGAATACCTAAATTTTCCCCAATGCGAAAACCATTGGGGTAAAATTGCAAAAGATTTTTATGAAATGTGGGGTTTTCCAAATTGCATTGGGGCTATAGATGGTGAGATTTTAAACACTGATTTGTTGTGAAGAAAACTTATATACAGCATTTTTTAATTGCAGGAAAGCATTGCAGGATAAGACCAATGAATAAAGCTTCAACTATAAAGGAAACCATCCGTTTATTTTAATGGCTGTCGCTGACGCCAATTATCGTTTTTTGTATGTAGATGCGGGAGTTAATGGACGTATTGGTGATGCAGGAGTATGGCTTCGTTCAGATCTAAAATATGCGATTGAAAATAATGAAGTACATATACCAATTGCATGCAATCTACCTTCAACAAGTACGAAGTCGCCATATACGTTAATTGCAGATGATGTCTTGGCACTAACTGATTGTATGATGAAACCATATTCGGAAATAAATCTAACAGTTGACCAAAGACGATTTAACTACATGTTGCCAAGAAATCGTCGCGTCGTTGAAAATGCTTTTGGGATATTGGCACACAGGTTCCAAGTTTTATTTGCTCCTATATATCGCGCTCCTAGAGAAGCAATTCAAATTGTGTTAGCTTGCGTTTGCCTACATAACTTCTTAAGAACCGAAAATATAGATAGTAGAACATGCTTTGACCAAATCCCACATGAAGATATTCAGCAGATATTAAATCAAAACTACATCAATATTGCCCCTGAAAGGAGTAGAACCAGAAGAAGCGCAGAGAACGTAAGAAAAACTTTGGAGAATTATTTTAAGTTAAACGCAGATAATAATTTTATTGAACTATTGTAATAAGCAATAAGTATAGATATATGTATGTAAATGTAAGTGAAAAGTAAAAGTAAATAAAGTTAAAAGTATGATGATATGAAAGTTTATTTTTGCTCCGTTTCATTCTTTCACTTTGGAGATCCATTATGATTGAAAAGATTTGTTTCTTCCCAGTTATTTGCAGGTCAGGTGGTAATGTGTCCAGTTCTGTTGAAACATACTCGTAGCTTCCAAAAGCTGAATTTTCCGTATTTCTTGGTTGCAATTCAGTCTTGGTAGCTATTGCATCTGTCAATCCTTCCGATGCTTCCAGAAGCCTAGTTGCAAGCGATTGGTTGGTCTTTGAATACCTTTGTTTTTTTCTACTATGCTCTGTGATTGAGGGAGTATTAAAATGTTAACTCAGATTTTCATTTGAAATTATCAAAGGAGAGGAAGAAGTAAAATTGGGCGATTGGGTTGAGTCTGTCAGATTCTGTGCTATTGAAATTTCACTTGGTTCTAAAATGTCTTCAAAAAATCTTTCACTTTGGAACGAGTTTGAGGATATCGGAGTTGAAGTTGAAGAGCGCGGTGTGTTTTTTAAAAATTCTGCAATCGATTTTTAGTTTTTTGTAGTAGGCAAGTTTTCTTCACTACACAAAACCTGTAAATATTATTAGTAAGAAATAAAATTGTTATAAATATTCATTAATATATGTACATACATTTAAATCCCTTTTATTAAAATACTTAACGGAAGGGGGAGGATCTGCTATGGTTGATAGAAAATCTAGCCTTGATTTAAATTTCCAGCTGCCCTCTATGTTTTCCACCTCCTGTACTGGCTCCACTTTTTTTGGCTTTATAGATTTTTAGTCTTTCTCTGCTAAAGTATGACTTCAAATTATTCCACTTTTTTACGATTTCCCCTAAAATTAGAATATTTTGAATATATTTATAAATATTTGTTAATAAACATATAAATAAATATGTATATAATTACCGTATGTAAAAGGTGCCACTGGATTAAATTCCTTATTCATAGCTTGGACCGTTTGCATCCAAAATTGTTGCTTTTTAAGTTTGTTTTTACAAAAAACGTCCACATGTATTCTGGATTATGCACTTTTTCAATTAAAAAATAAACAAACTCATCCTCCCAATTTATTTTTGCCATTTTTCCTTCTTGTCATGCTTTGTTTGAACTTATTTGTAAATCTACAATATTTTGACAGTTCATGTTGTTATGCAAATGGTTGCTTTCCTTTTCTTTAGAAACTGTGTTGTCTCTTTTATGCAATGCTGACAAAAAAGCGTGTTTTAATGCATTAAAAATGCGGAAAAAATGTACAATAGTACCATACGGGCTTGAATGCTTCTTCTTTTATTTCACACCAAAAAACCGTAATTTTTTCTTTCAACCCCATATTTTATTGACCCACAAATTGCACTCATTTATGGAATTTAGCATTATTTTCTCCGAAATTTATGTGCCCCGGATTCTAATCGAGCTTGAAGAGTTTTTTTCTGCATCTTCCGTCATAGTATTAAACTGATTCTTCATAATCAAAATAAATAACTATGTAGTAAAAAAATTACCGTAACTTATAATTATTTGGTTTTAAATGAAAAAAATACATTGCTTTTTAGGTCCAGTTTTGTTTTTTATATATTTATGGTTCATTAAAATCTTAAAAAATTGTCAAATACATAATTGAAAATAAATGCCCATATGAGACACGATACGACTCGACGTTTTACTTTTGATGAGTTGGGGAGTGAGTTTTGTGAGTGAGTTCTGAAATAAGATCCCGAAACGAAAATTGTTAAGTACTCAGAATCCGTAGAGAAAGTCAATGGGACATTTTCGAAAAAGTTTTAATGCAATATCTACATAAATTCTTTTTTATTTATTGATTATTATTTATTTTTTTATTTACAATATTATTATTATTATTTTTTTTTTTATTGCAGTTTGAAATAGTCTCCATATATCTCTACGGAAATTTTGTGTAAACCAATGTGAAGTTGGCCGTAATCTAGCCAACAGCTAGTGTGAAAGTTTGCATTAAATTAAATATTTATTTCATTAAATTTATTGTGAAATCAATGTACAATAGAATTTTATTAGTTAATAAGATTCGGTCTATGGCAATTATGAATGGAACACAACTTCGTTCATATAACCACCACGGCTTCTGTTGCATGCGACCATCCGAAGTTCAAAATAATCGATGACTTTTTGAAGAATAAGTGGGCCAATGCTGAAATTTCAGTTTGGATGTTATATTCGAGATCCTGAATTGTCACTGGGTTATTAGCATAGACCTTACTCTTCAAATAACCCCACAGGAAGAAGTCTAAAGATGTCAAATCGCATAACCTGGGAGGCCAGTCAACTTCTCCTCTAACCGAAATAGTGCGATCTTAAAATTTCGAACGCTACAAATTAATTGATTGATGGCTTATGTGGGTGATAGCACCATCCTGTTGAAACCAGAGATCGTCCAGACCCAAGTCAATCAATTTTGGAAAAAAAATTGCCGGTCAACATGTTACAGTAACGTTCTCCGTTCACTGTAACTGTTTTTCCAGCCCCATCTTCGCAAAAAAATACCGGCCAATATTGCCGCTAACCCATAATCAGCACCATACGGTAACTTTTTTGTGATGCATTGGTTTTTCGTTAATCTCGTATGGGTTTTCCGGTTCCCAGAAACGACAATTTTGTTTATATATGTACGTACCCTTCCATCCAAAAAGGAACTTCATCGGAAAAGATCACGAATTTTACGAAATGTTACTTTTACAGATCGCCAATTTTCGTAATATGAAATTGAATAACAAAAATGCGTTGTTGCGTGGAAAACGACTTCATGACTAAAATTGCCAAAGATTGTATGACATTTGTCAAAAAGATCAACCATATTAAACTCCGTAAGACAGCCACATCCGCACCATATGTTGGTTCACCCTTTATGCATGTAAATGACTTGGAAAATTGTTCATTATGCCCAAAACCATAGATGAACTAACATAGATTGCAAACTCTACTAAACTTTTGCAAACCCGTAACCCTTGCCCAGACTCACTGTAAGTGAATTACCAACACATTGTACATCTCTATAACCTGCTAGAATTTGCAAAAATGAGAGTAATTTACAAATAAAGTTGCTAGAATGGGAGGGTTTTGTGTAGAATGGGTGAGAAATCGACAATAACGGCAATTCACACGTATTCCCAGCTACGTTACTCGGTAGAGGCAATCAGTGGAAAGCGGGTTTTGGTTTTCCAATATCTGGAAAGTTTGCCATCTATGTTCATTCATCTATGCCCAAGGGCCAAGACATTGTTCTGATCGAACAATACTTTTTATTTTTTGACACTTGGCATTTACATTTCTGAAATTTTTTTTAGTAATCTGACTGTTTATTTTCATATAAAGTGTCTTTCGAGCTAAATTTTTTTGCGGCAAATAAAATTAAATATCATTTTACTTACTACATAATGAGTGACGAATTTGAGCCTTTAGAGCCTAGTCTGAAAAATATAATCGAGCAAACTTCCCTTAAGTGGATATTTGTCGGCGGTAAGGGCGGTGTTGGCAAAACGACTTGTAGGTAAGTATTTTTGCTGCTTATTAAGAAATTAAAAAATAATAATCATCCTGATTGTAATTTAGTTGCAGTTTGGCTGTGCAACTTTCGAAAGTACGAGAATCAGTTCTGATTATATCGACTGATCCAGCCCATAACATTTCAGATGCATTCAACCAAAAGTTTACAAAAGTCCCGACAAAGGTAGACAATCTGACTGACCTTTCAAATTTTGTAACTTTCATCTATTTCTGCAATTATTTTTAGGTTAATGGTTTTAACAATTTGTATGCAATGGAAATTGATCCCAATGTGGGGTTAAATGAACTTCCAGATGAATATTTCGAAGGTGAAAATGAAGCCTTAAAGCTAAGCAAAAGTGTGCTTCATGAATTTATAGGAGCTCTACCTGGTATAGATGAAGCAATGAGCTATGCTGAAGTTATGAAGTGAGTATCAATATTGATAGACGTAAAATATATATGTACATATATGTACGTACATATATTTGTTTTGCTATAAGGGAATTATTGAAAATATGTAGGTTCTCACTTAAATCGTTTATTGTTTTCCTTCGTTACGCATGAGCAGGTAGAATTTTGAAATATTTTTCGAAACATCTGTTATGGGTATGTACATACATATTGATATGGAAACAGTATTCCATGTATCTTTGACCTGTGAATAAGTCTGGCTTTATCTCTACGTTTTATCTTTTTTCTATCAAGTTTCACTGACAAGCAGAAAGACGGGTTTTGTTTAGAAATATTCAAAGTTCTCAGAAAGCCTGCATCAACTATAAATAATAATTTATAGCTTAGCGGTTTTAAAGTAAAATTTGGAAAATTGCTTGAACCGTCTCTATGTTGAAGTTTTTGCTTAAGTCTCGAAAGAAATATGGCATCCCTCTTCAACAAGCTTCTGCACAATACTCGAATTGTCTGGTTAACAAAATAGCAAAATTTTACTTTTGAGAAAGTGAGAAGAGTGCCAATGGAACATTTTCAAGGGATTTCTTATCTCCGGAGTGCAAAACGGAGTTTTTGTCGTTATGGAAAACCCCATAACAAACCACATCCATGCCATAACGAACGTATAGAAATGAATTGTTTTGCACTCAGGAAATAATGAAAAGCACAAATTTGTTTTATTCACGAAAAATAAATGCATAGATACGTGGTTGGGTAGTTTCTAATTAATTCATTTCATGTATGATAATTCCGTTTCATCATGTATATGTATTTATATGTATATTTTAAATAGATATTGTACCATGAAAATTTTTAGCTTTTGGAACTAATAAAAGTCTCAATTTTATTTGAATGGAGAAGAATGTTCTCTAAACTGCCAAGTCGTTTTATGTTCGATGTTTGATATTTACTAAAGGTAGATGAAAAGATTACCCTTGTTTTCAGATGATATTTTGCTGAGTACTTATATGTACGTATATGACCTTATTATATTTCAAACATAGTTGTTTTTTTTTTCGAAATAGAGTACGTAGACAAAGAAGCAGTCTATCGAGCTCACTGTATCTTCTTTCTACTGGAATTTGCCAATCTTTCTTCAAAACATGAACAAATGCCTAAGTGATAATTTGCCTCCAGTACCAGCAGCCACCTCATTAGCGTTAAGTTAGTGCAGTATCATGCGGTTACAATAGAAATGTTCTGCGGTCTAATCGTCATTCTCACAGCAAGCGTCTCAAAATGTTTTATCACTTATGCCTTGCAAATTAAGGTGCTTAGCAAAATCGTAAGGCCAGATTATGACTTTGACCTTTAAGAGACGTCGCGTATCATTAGTTTGGTTGACCGGCATCATAGAGACTCATGAAATCTGCAGTTATGCTCACAGCCGCGTTCTTGACGCGGGTTAAGGTCCTTAGAAACATTATTCTGAGTTTGGAGTTGAAAATTAATTGACGATATCTTTGGGAAATACAATAAACAATGTCTCTCCACTGCGTTCTCGAACTAACTTGGAAGGGGTGAAAAGATTCAGAAAGGCCTTAACCGCAACTAAGCTCGCTATAGGTGCAGATATATCCCATCCACTGATTCTTCACAATTGTAATCGCCCCAATGTGCTTAACTGAAACGCCAAGTTTATTAAATCGGTTTTAGGAGTGTCTACAATTTCCAACTTTACTGCGTATTACTATAATATATATTACAAAATTATATGTATAAAGAAAAATGCATACGTTTTTTCACGTCTTCTGCGCTTGGAGGCGTTTTCTGAAAATAAATTTTATTTCCAATTATACATAAATATGTATATACATTTTCTTTCTCTTTTTTTAATATTTATTTAGCTATTATTGCTATTTTGTACATATTGTTGAGAATAAGCAGGAACAACTTTTCGTATAATTCGCAATGAGACTTTTGTAGGTTTCAAAAATTCAATCCATAAAACTTTATAATTTAAACGATATAACAATTTATTGAAATTTAAAGAAAGTTTATATAAAAAAAATGGAAGAAGATCGAGAAGGGCTTCAAATTTAGTCTCCTTGCTCTGGTGTTCAAAAATGGAATGAATCGTTGAGGTGTCCCTCCTGTCAAATTAAATTCCTCTCTTTTTCGCCAGATGGCGCTATGGTTTAGGAGTTATGCAAACATTTTCCCCACCTCTCGACGCTACTGAATTCGGGTTCTATAGTTGTCTCACCACGTCTTATATTTACAAGCGCCAACTTCCATGTCTTGTTCTAACTACTGCTGAGCGTACCTGCCCATCCTTTCCAGGGAATACCACCCCTTTGACGAGGTGTTGGGTGGAAGTGTTGAGTCGCACACTGCGACAAGGTCCCCAGGTTTCATCGGGTCCACTGGAAGAAAATTTTTTGTTCCTACCAATTCTGGAAAGCTTCCAAAGCCTGTTCCGAAACATTTGCGAAGAGATATAGCTCTTGGTGCACGGACGAATCTCGTCTGGAATACTGGCAATTGATTTTACTCTGTTGCTGCTCCCTATCAAAAAATGCTTTGCGGTTAGAACATCATAGGACCCAGGTTCAATAGGAACGTGAGTCAGTGGCCTGGAGTGGCCAGTATAGGTAATTTCGGTTCGTACGCTGCTAATCTCCCACAGGGTAGATCACCCATCTTCGGCTCTACGATTTTTGGAGAACGTACTTGGCAAATGACACAGCTGGGCTTTATTTTATTAAGCAAAGATCTGAGACCGGAAATGTCATATTGTTGTCTCACTTCATTGATGACCGTTTCATGAAAGGCATGGTTATACTTCTCGTAACATCCTAAACAACAACTAAAAGCGTGAAATGGCTGGATCTCGGGAGGATGACTGGTCTCCTTACAGATAATGGGACATACTCTGCTTTATCTATCCGGCCTCCGACCCTCAGAAAATGGTCTAAATATGGACTTCGATCACGTAGGGGACTCTTCCTCAAAACTGAATTTATTTTGGCAGAGTTTCCCGAGTTCAGTGCTGCAATTTCATCGACAAAAACACGTTGACCTGTCCTGTGTAAATAGGCACCAGCTCGTTGAAATTGCATTACTGGATAAAGATATCGGAGACTGTACAAAATGGCAACGGTCTTCCTCAGCTTCTGTAAAGAAGAAAATCTTTCAAGTTTTATTAACGACTCACCTGCTAAATGAAAATTGGTATACGCTCCCGAAGGATCTTCTGCAGCATTCGACTCATGTTTATCTTGCGCAGGCCATTGAATTTCTGCATCATAGAGGAAGCTTGAACCGGTGTACCATCGGTCATCAATTTCCAGGTTTGGGATTCTCACCAACTTGGTTGCGTCGTCCGCTACATTGGTAGGTACGTACCGCTAGTGCATTGGATTTGTTAAATCCTGCATTTTGGCCACCCGAAAGGTGACGAACTTCGTTTTCTTTCGCTGATCAATCATCCGGATCCTATCCAGGCTCACTTTTGAATCGCTCCAATAAATGCACTTTCGCACCCTGAATTCGTGATGTTTCTTGACTGTTTCGGCAAGCCTTGCTCCAAATACAGGACTTTCCAATTCTAGGTCAGGAATTGATGTTAATTTCAAAGGGGCTACGTGAGTCTTTGCCGCCACGAGTGAGCATCTCACAACGCCATCGCGTTCTATGCAAAAATAACAAACAGCTGCTTCAGCCATCTCTGAAGCGTCGACAAAAGTGTTAAGCTGTAGGAAATAATTTAATGCACTGTTGAAAGGTTGTGTTCTGGTCTGCAGTGATAGGATCATCTCAATCTATCTTTGACCTCCATACATCTTGCATTAATATTTTGAACCGCACTACGTAGTTAGCATTTTGTTGGGATCTTCTCGTCGCTAAGAATTTGTTTTACACCCTTTTTGAGATTGAGCAGGAACATGAAGCAATCTGAAGCGGGACACCACAACATCCTTTTGGTTTGTTTGGACATTGATGAAGCAAAACGGGAACATAGAAAACTTTATTTACCGGAAACCCTTTTTCATCTGGTGTGAGGCGACGAATATAACCTTTTGTTTCGTATTCTTTTATTAATTTATTGAGTGGTTCAAGGTGTTCTGGTTTCCTTCGTAAACTCCGTTCGAGACTCTATAGTCTCATAGTCGCAGGGTTTTTTCTATCCGGGATAAATACATCATCCGTTCTCCATAACAGATCAATTTCAAGACGGTTATCAGCTCTTCGTTTTAAGGTTTTCTCCATTATATTGCGACCCCTTTTATCTTCTTTTGATTCTACGTAGGTAACATTTGGCCGCATTCCAACTCTGTCAGTTGTGTAAACACTCTTCACTAAATCAAACAGATCGTAATTCTTTTGACAGCATACCACAGATCAAAAAGTTCTCGGAATTTATTCAGAAGATTAAAAATACAAGTTTATTCATCTAAATCTATATTGTCCCCTTCAAAGTAATCCCCATCGACTGCAACATACTTATGCCAGCGCTTGATCCAATCCTCGAAACATTTTTTATATTCGGTTTTCGGTATGTCCATCAGTGCTTCATGCGATTTTCCCATTACTTCCTCTCGGCTGTTGAAACGCGTTCCCCGTAATGGTTTTTTAACTCGATTGAACAGAAAGAAGTCACAGGGAGCCAAATCAGGTGGCTGTTGGATGGTATTTGTTGCATTTTTCGTCAAAAAATTACGAATAATGATGGCACTGTGCGACGGTGCGTTATCATGGTGCAAAATCCACGAGTTTTCTGCCCACAATTCTGGTCTCTTTCGGCGGATTGCTTCACGCAAACGTGTCATAACGCCCAAATAATACTCTTTGTTTAATTTCTGGCCTTCTGGCAAAAATTCATGATGCACTACACCGTTGTAATCCATGAAAACCGTGGGCATTGCCTTCTTTTTTGACTGAAAACGACGTGGTTCTTTTGGTCTCGGCTCATTTGGTGAACGCCATTCACTTGCCTGATGTCTGGATTGCGTGTCGTACTCATAAACCCACGTCTCGTCTCCAGTAATGATCCTTTTGATGAATGTGGGATCGGATTCAGCCTCAGGCAATGTTCAAGTCCTCCGCTATCTCTCTGATGGTTAATTTGCGATTATTGACCAACATTTCTTTTATTCCATCAAAGTTTTCGTCGGTTTTCGATGTCGATGGTCTGCCACCGCGTTCATCATCTTCAATTGACTCACGACCACTTTTGAATTGCTCATGCCACTGGTAAACTACCGTTTTCTTTAGAGAATCGTTGCCGAAACACTTTTCCAACATTTCCAACGTTCGCGCACCATTAAATCCGTTTTTTACGCAAAATTTAATACAAGTTCGTTGTATCATTGAATCCATTTCTAAAATTGTAAAAAGTCGCCAACACACATAGAGATAGATGTACTCTTGGCTACGTAACTTTTGCAAATGTCAAGCTATGATGAATAGATTTACCAACTTAACAAAAAAAAAAGCAGAACTCAAATCGGAATAATGGGAGCGCCACACGGTGGTTTGGTGCGGGAACATTTTGATCAAGGTGGTATATGACAATCGTGAATATTTACTTCGATTCGATTTGCGGAATATTTTTCGCTCATAGCAAAAATTGTCCACCCTAATCGGCATTTAACAGCAATCGGATGGAATTCTTTACCTTCGTGGGCCTTTGTGGGAACAGCGAGATGGCAGTTGTCCAAACCAATTAACAAGCCAGGTTTAACCCTTTGATAGGACTGTATGGGGAGTATCCTTAGATGTCTGTGCGCAGCTGCTAAACGTTCGTAATTCAGCGATTGTGTAGGCAGTACCAGTTTGGATATCGTACGTGCCTTCATTAATTTTAATTGCGATCCGATACGGACTCGTAAGGTTATTTTCATCGAGTGCTCCTCGACGCGGATCACCGAATTGTCGGACCATCCGATCTGCAATGGACGCTTTTCACCGCGCAAGTTTAGTTCATCCGCAAGTTCTTGGGACATCAATGTTGTGGGCGAACCTTCATCCAAAAAGGCATATATTTCTTTTATGACATCCCCAGATATAATACGAATAGGAATATAGTATACCTATAACGTGTATCTGATTCGCTGGTAATGTGTGTGAAGCTCTCTACGCTAACATCTGTATTTTTCACTTGATTGACGGGTCTGGGCAGAGTTGGGTGGTGATACAGTTTGCATTGGTCAATTTGACATTGCTTGCGGCGGAAACATTCGCCCTTGTGGCGACTAAGGTAGCAGAAGCAGAGACTTGGTAATTTTACCATATCGAAACGTTCATTTACCGCTGCGTTCACGAATTTGTCTCATTTGATCAACTTTTCGCAAGAACCTTTGCAGATGGAGCAATTCTGGATTTCTGCATTTCGTGTGATAGCTACATTGTGCAATGCTATCGTTCTTTTGTTGCTGTCTGGAGGCTTTCTATCTGTGGTATTAGATTTGCAGATGGTACGCGAGTGCACAGTTTCATCCCAAAATTATAAAACCATTTTCTGAATTCTACCACATCGCCCGTGGTGACATCAGCCTCAGACCATTTAAATTGTATGCTGTTCGGCAGCCGAGATAAAATTTCCTCAACTAAATATGGATTGTTCCGGTAATGCAGCAATCTGACCTCGTCGTTGTTGAGCAGTGTAGTTAGATCGTAAATACTAGCAGCGTATTAGACAATCGAGTCCATCTTAACTTCCCTGGGCGCAGGGAGAGCCCTAACCTGCTCAATATGGTCTTTGACGACTAGTTCTGGTTTGCCGAACAGCCTTTCCAAGGTATTTAAAATCGTGGGTATATTCCTTGGATCCGTAAGTTGATCCAGTTGAATTTTCTGGCGGGATATTTTATGGCTCTTCGGAGTCTGCAAATTTTCGCCAGGTAGAAACGAATACATGGTGTTCTACTGTATGTAGGATGTATAAAAAGGTACCCAGCCGCCAGGTTTCCCGTCGAAATATGGTAGGTCTTTTGTGGTCTAAAATTGGTGTACATACTCCAATTGGATGGCTTGAAATATGAGGTGTATGGTATTGTCTGCTAGGCGGTGGAGCTTCAATGTTGTTGGGAGTTTCTGCTGCTGCGGCTGCTGACGCAATCTGAACCTTTGGTGATATTGTTATTGGGGAATGTTTTGGTGACATCTCCATGGTAGTTTTTGTAGTTCCGCACCCTCCTCCAGCAGTGATAACTGATTGAGGAGTTCGACTTCCCTGTTTAATTCAATGAGACGTTCTCCAGAATTTTCTAGAGCCCCCAAGATCGTGCTCCTGCGATCGTTGTTAGACCTTGGTGTGAAGTGGGACGCTGGCGCGTCCTTTTGATGGAGAATATTGTTGTCTTCTAGGTTACACCCTGGACATATCGACGTGGGATCTTCTGCGACACTATCTCCCCTGCGAGCGCAGTTCAAAATGAGGTCTTGTTATAAATTTTAATCGATACTAGAGTACATATGTCCTTTAATTTTTTTTCTAAATTATCTTATTTTCATTGAAATTTTATCACATGTGTATTCAAAATGTAGTTTGAAATTTAATTTACTATCAATAATCGTTCCTAAATATTTGATTTGTTTTACACACTCTAAGTCTTCAAAACGGTCAATCGGCAAATTATCATTGAAGAACATAACTTTAGTTTTTTCGACGTTGGCATATTAAGATAGTATCTAACATTGTTAATATTTACTTGTAGCCTCGTTTTGCAGTTATTAAAATTGGTATCTGTTAGAAATACGAGGATTGTCTGAAAAGATACAAGATACAATGATACAAGACATATTTTCTCAATTTTTTTTTTATTTTTCTACATAGTCCCCTTGTAACTCTACACACTTCTCCCAGCGATGCTCTCATCTCTCTAACCCGTCCAAATAGTACTTGGCGTTTTTCTCTGCAAAATAATTGTTCACGAAGGTGATTGCCTCCTTATTTAACGAAAATCTCTGTCCCCCGAGCGCAGTTTTTAGATGAAGGAACAAAAAGAAGTCGCTTGGGGCTAGATCTGGTGAATAAGGCGGATGGTCAAGCAGTTCAAACCGTAATTGAGGGATTTTCGTCATGACAACCGCTGAGGTGTGAGACGGCGCGTTGTCTTGGTGAAACAGGATTTTCTTTTTCTGCAAATGTGGCCGTTTTTTCCGCAATTTCTACCTTCAGCTTGGCAAGTAATGATGCGTAGTAATGGTTTTTCCTTTTTGAGGATAATCGATTAAGATAACTCCTTTACTATCTCAAAAAAACAATCGCCATCACTTTCCCAGCCGAAAAAACAGTTTTTGCTTTTTTTGGAGCCGGCTCGTCCCTTGCAGTCCACTGTTTTGACTGAATTTCTGTTTCGGGCGTATAATGGTGTATCCCAGTTTCATCTACAGTAATTAATCGGCGCCAAAACTCGGATTTATTGCGCCTAAACTGCGCCAACAGAGCGTTGGAAATGTTCATTCGAACACTTTTTTGGTCTAACGTAAGCAAACGCCGTGATTTAATATGTAACAAACACGTTCTTTGGACATTTTCATAATCTCTACTATCTCTCTCACTTTGATTCGGCGGTTGTCTAACACCATTCGGTGAATTTAGCAATGTTATCGTCAGTGGTTGCAGTGTTTGGACGTCCCACGTTTAAATTCAGCAGACAAAAATTTCACTGTGGTAAATGATGGTGCAGAGTCCAACTCATTTTTGATTTGCGTAGGGGTATTGCCTTTCAAAAACAAGAATTTAATAACAGCTCGATACTCAATTTTTTCCATTTTCACAACAAACATTCACATCGACTCACTCCAACGACTGTCAACTAAAAATTGCGCTTCCAGAATGACTGAAACTTCGGTAAGTCACTGTCAAAAGATGTACAACTAGCATTCACTAGCTTTTATTGACGAGTACCGCTATCTTTACGTCGAAAACTTTTCAGACAACCTTCGTAATAGTCCATCATCCGCAAATAATATTAGTTGACCATTCTCAACTACTTTGTGCATGTCGTTAATACAATATATAATAAAAACAACAACGGACCAAGTATAGATCCTTGAAGACCACCCAGCTCAATATTCAACGGTTTTGATAGCACATTGTTAAATTTTACTATCTGTTTTCTGTCACAAATAAGATTTGAACCAATTAAATTCTGCATTTTTCACACCATATCTTGTTAGTTTTTGCAGCAATATGTCTTTATCTACGGTCTCACGGTCTCGAATGCCCTCTTAAAATCCAGGAATATTCCACCCATTATTATTTTTATGCAGATCTTCCTTCCACATCGTGATGATAAAGTTAAGAGACGTTTCACTAAATGCTTTTTTCTGCAACCAGACTGTTGCTCCACCAACATTTCATTCTCTTCTAAATAGTTTTGTAATTGAATCGGTACCGTCTTTTACAATTTTGTTTCATATATTGGTAGTATATTTACCGGCCTGTAATCTTCATATTTTATAGAATTTGCAATTTTTTGGGCCGGGACAATAATGGAGGTTTTCCAGCTATCAGGGAATATGCCTCGTAATAGTGGCTAATTTATTATTTTCGGCAATGCTGGCTCTATTATATTGTATCCGTCCTTAATCATATAGTCATTTTTTGATGGCAGCATTTCTATTATTTTCCACAGCTGATTCAATTGCCTTAATTTTGGTTTAATTGTTTTTGTTTATAATTTTGGTGGATCTGACGGCCCTTTTATATCGCACAATACAAGCTAATCTAAAAAGTAAAAAAAATTAAGGGTAAGGAAATAAGGGAATGGGTTGGAACATAGAAGCGACGAGGACAGCGTAAATTACGAGGGTCACTGTTGAAGGATATAGAATTGTAAAGGGAAGCGCAATCAACAGAACCTGAGAGCAGTCGATGAATGAAGAGAATGTCGGCTACGTCTCTGCGTTTTTCGAGGGTATTCAGATTAAGAAGGGAGGTAAGATAAAGCGGTTGTCCCAGATTAGTTTTCGAAGGGCGAATCGAAGGAAACGACGTTGAATGTCCTCAATTCGGGATATATGAACTTACTGAAATGGGGACCATACTTGGCTGGCATATTCGAGAAAGTGACCTTGTCACATAAGGAATGCAAAATCCTTTAGGCCATCGTGATGAGTTGGCTTTCAGGACTATCTCATCAATATGCGAACGGAAGTTTAACTCTCTATCGTATAATATTCCAAGGTCACGAAGGGATTGAACATGGGGTACAGGTTGGCCATGCAGAAAATAAAGTCGGGCAGGAGATTGATTGGACTCACGTGACAAAGTCATAGATTGACATTTGGAGATATTAAGCTCTAAGGATTTTTTTAGACACCAATGGGAGAACAGAGTCTTGGGGGAAGAGATAGTGTTAGAGAACTTAATGTCGTCAACGTAAATGTATAGCGGGCAGTGTTTAATAATCCTCTCAAGATCGTTTATAGTTAAAATTAAAAAGAGGGGACTTAAATGGCTGCCTTGTAGGACACCAGAAGTGGCTAAAAACGGGGTTGAGAAGGCTGATATAAACCGAACACTACATACATATAATAATGGTTCGCAAAATCTATAGCAGTAACATAAATTTCGTTGCCATTTTCTAGGGCTAAACGCGCGAAGGATACGAATTCAACTAAGTTTGTAGTAGTTGATCTACCTTTCAGAAATCCATGCTGACTGGATGATATATCATGTGACTTCCACTGAAAGCTTAGAACTTCATATATTGTAATAGGCTTTCGAACATTTTAGGTGTGTGAGAAATCTTAACAATGGGACGGTAGTTAGTTACTTCATTCTTTGATCGTTATAAAAGAGGTCTTCTAAACTTGGGGGAATTTCCCTTGTGTGAGGGACAGATGAAATAGGTAGGAAAGTGGGTGCGAAAGATTAGTGACACACTTTTTGAGAAATATTACTGGGAACCCGTCTGGCCCGGGTAAAAATTCGTTATTGAGATTTCGTAATTTTTCTTCGATTGAGAGAGAAGGGGCCAATGGAGAAATTGGCGAAGGTACTTAAAATATATGGGGTCAAGTACGAAGATGTTATCTGCAAACGATTGTTTAAAAAAGTTTGGAAAATAGTTGGCAATAGTATGTGGGTCGGTCGATGATAACATATGTTATCGAACGAGAGAGAGGGGGAATAACCGTCTGATTTTCTTTTGTAATTGACGAATTGATAAAATGTCTTTGGGTCATTGATAAGGTTGGTCTGCGCTGTGTCCAGAAAGCGCTGATAGAGGCAGTTGTAGAGCTGGGTGAATTCGTTCTAAGATAAGTAGAGTAGTCAGAACAAGAATTCTTTTGTTTCGTAAAGAACGAAGTATTTTGTTATACTATGGAGGGGAAGTCGAAGATGTTTTATGCCGAGAAAAAGGGGCAAAAAGAGAAATGGAATTAAATACTTCACTGTAAAAAATGGAGATAGGATCAGATAAAAATATGTAGGTAAAATCAAAAGAAGATTTGCTAAGATAGATATTAATGTTGCGAAAATTAGCTTTATGGAGGTTGTAAGAAGAGGTAGTAGGAGAGGAAGTGGACTGGGGTGGACACTTATGGAAAAATGAGTGAAGAAGAGGGGAGTGAAAGTTCTCGATAGTTAATAGGGTTAAGGTACAAAACGTTACTGTGGAGTTAATGGGATCGCTAGTGAAAACAAGGTCTAGTTGCCTACTGGTGGAGTTAGGGACGCCACTTACTTGGCATAGGCTTTAGTCTGTTATACGCTCAATGAATAGACATTCCTTGGATGAACTAGCATTTGACGCGGTAAAAAAGAAGTGATCATCCGATGGAATCCACTTCAACAGAAGCAAATTTAAGTCACCAAAGATAAGAATATCGTTGATGAAATCAGTTAGGTCAATAAGTTGATCAGTCGCTTTAATAGCACGGATGTAGGATTCGATAGGTTGAGCTGGGAGAATGTTGCAACACATAACGTACAGGGACCTATTGGGAAGTGCTATTTTTGAAATAAAGGCAGATTTGACAGAAGAAGAGATAACGATGAGAGAAGAGTTGGGACCATTGTGAATGGCAATTAGGACACCTCGACATGAAGAGTCAACTATAGGGAGGGCAGGATCATTAACCGTAGTAAGAGAGTGATCGCCATCTCCATTATAAGAAGATGGGAATAGCTTCTGGCTTTTTATGTCAGGAATCAGTTGCGGGAAGCAGCGAGGTCGCCGCAACCTTTTGGGTCGGTGTGTTGAAAATCTCGTGGTGCCTGTTGTAAAATTCTCTGAGACTAGTTATATCAGTAGGAAGGCCTTCCTGTTGGATGGAGACCATTACACTTCTTTTGGTTTTTTCCTCAAAGCAAACAGAGTTGCGTTTATCGTAAAGATATGCGAGAAAGAGACGTATATTTTCGTATATCTTTTTATCGCTTAACCCAGAGAGCGCATAACGGCGGCGAAAGAGGATCAAGATATGCGAGGTGATAAAGTTTGGATATTTGGTTCCAGTTGTCAGATTGAAGGAGGGGATGTGGGCGGTTGAGCAGTGAAAGTATCAGGGGCAGGGGTTAAGTTAAAAGAAACGCATTGAGGCTTGGATGGGACGGTGGCAGTTGGTGCTATTGTGGGCAGAAGTGAAGGGGGTTACTTAGGGATATGGACAGTAGGGGAAAAATTGGGCAATATTTTGGTTTTAAGGATCCAGTTGGGGTCTGATTTAAGATGTGCATGGGGAATGGATCTGGGCGATTTATAATTAGCTTTATTAGATGAGATATTGCTTCGTTTTTTTTTGTATGTGTTTAATGGTCCATTTGGAGACCCGCATATTTCCAAGGTTAAGGTTGGTGTTGGATGAGTTAACAAATAACCATTCATATCTAGCCGGTAAGTTAAGCTTGACATTCTTTTGTTGTGGTGAGATGTTGGGATTATTGTGCATTGTCTGATGGTGATGCCATATCTCTTTATGAAAAATTCAGAAATCCAAGCAATATCTGCGTAAATCAGGTCTAGCCTAATTTGCCACTCTGAAGGTGTCCACGAAGAGCTGCTGCTACGATTTGGAGATGGGATGTCGGCACTGGATGTAGCAATGATTCGGCCTGTTTGTAAATAACAATTCCGCCAAAATTTAAGTATTGTACATATTTGTTGTGCGGCGGGAGATCGGCTGGAAGACCATCGATTTTGTGACGTACTGTTTCAATAAGGTGAAATCAGATTGAAGATGGAGATTGGATGTGGATCACTGGAGATGGGTATCTATGTCTTCCTGGAGAGAGTTGATGGAACTACACGTTTTCTTGTTGGAATCCATTATTGCGGAACCGATAGATATAATTTCACTTAACACTTTATCGAGTTAACGCTTAGATGTTTCATCATTTCTGGATCTTACAGTTTCTAATTCAATTAAACACGAAATTTGCTTTTCGATACTCTGGCCAAACTCTTCCACACATCTTTGACTATGTTCGAAGATTGATAGTTTGTCCGTTATCAGTCTGACAAGTGAGTTATAATTGGATTCATTGGAGTCACTTTTGGAGTTTCTTTTATTTAGGCCGACACAAATAGTGTGGAATATTTTGCCGCAGATCACCTTTAAAGTGGGCTTGAGGGTATACTGATGAAAATTCATAGCGAGACGGGTGACAGGTTTGAAGGGGCGGAATGATACTGGCGATTTCTATGGAGCACTGGTATTTCCACCACCATTGGAGTCACTTTTGGAGTTTCTTTTATTTAGGCCGACACAAATAGTGTGGAATATTTTGCCGCAGATCACCTTTAAAATGGGCTTGAGGGTATACTGATGAAAATTCATAGCGAGACGGGTGACAGATTTGAAGGGGCGGAATGATACTGGCGATTTCTATGGAGCACTGGTGGTGGAAATAGCGACGAGACATTTCATCGGTGTTCGAGGGTGTCCACTAACTGAGTGATATTGGTTTTAACGCACAGTTTCGAATCCTATTTAGCAGGTGTAGAGATGTTTTAGGGGCACCTGACCAGATGTGTGCATTGTACTCCAATTTTGGGCGGATGAATACCTTATACGAGGGTTGTCTGAAAAGTTTCTACACTTCTCTCAGCGATGCTCCCATCTCTGTAACCCGTCCAAATAGTACTTTTTTTTGTTTTTTTTATAATTTACGCGCGCCTAAGGGGTTATGATACTCTTATTCTGTTGCCAGAGCGCGGGCGGAAAGATATAAGGAGGAGAAAGGAAAGCCTTGTTGTGATGTAGTGGTTTGAAACTCAGGTGTGTTTTGGTTTCGATATTGACTCTCCAGGGCTGGGACTCCGAATAGGACGGAGATTTTCTTCACTCGGAATGATTCCGGTTGTGAATTTTAACGGTTGATTTGTGATTGAAAACCCTACAACAGCTAAATCTACATGTCAGTGTTATGCCTTCACACGCAGATTTTTCTGACTGAGTTCCAATTACACAAATGAAAACTTTGTCGTGGCTAGGATTCGAACCTTGACCCTCCGAGTGAGAAGCGATTGCTAGTACCACTACACCACGGCCACTTGTCGTTTTTCTCTGCAAAATAATTGTTCACGAAAATGATTGCCTCCTGATTTGACGAAAATCTCTGTCCTCCGAGCGCAGTTTTTAGATGAGGGAATAAAAAGAAGTCGCTTGGGGCTAGATCCGGTGAATAAGGCGAATGGTCAAGCAGTTCAAACCGTAATTCATGGATTTTCGCCATGGAAACCGCTGAGGTGTGAGACGGCGCGTTGTCTTGGTGAAACACCGACTTTTTAGCCCGCGTACGTTTCCAATGTCCACCCGAAATTCCCGAGTTACGAGGGCGGGTCAATAAATCCGTTTGGATTAAAACACAGATTTTTTGATAAAAAAATAATTTTATTTTTCAACGTAGTCTCCCTTGAGCTCTATACACTTTGTCCAACGCTTCTCCAATTTTTTTATCCCTTCCAAAAAAAATGATTTGTCGAGGTCCTCAAAATAGGCCTTTGTTTGCGAGATGACTTCATCATTGGAGTCAAATCTTTTTCCACCAAGCCATTTCTTCAGGTTTGGGAACAAGAAGTAGTCGCTCGGAGCCAAATCTGGAGAATAGGGTGGATGAGGGAGCAATTCATAGCCCAATTCATGGATTTTTGCCATGGCAACTGCACATGTGTGCACCCTTGCATTGTCTTGGTGGAAAAGAATTTTTTTCTTGGCCAAATGAGGTCGTTTTTTTTTCAAATCGTCATTGAATCGGTCCAATAAGTTGGCATAATATTCCCCATTGATTGTTCTTCCCTTTTGAAGGTAGTCAATGTGGATTATCCCGCGTGCATCCCAAAAAACAGTCGCCATAACTTTATTGGCTGACAAACCCACCTTGGCCTTCTTTGGCGCCGATTCACCCTTAGAAACCCACTGTTTTGACTGTTGTTTGTTCTCTGGTGTGTTGTGATGGATCCATGTTTCGTCCACGGTTACAAAACGGCGCAAAAACTCCTCCATATTGCGATTAAAAAACGCCAAACCTTCCTGTGAAGTTGTTACACGATTGCGTTTGTGGTCGACTGTGAGCAAACGCGGCACCCATCTTGCGGAAAGCTTTCTCATGCCCAAGTGAAACCATTCAAAATTGAAACCACTGAGCCATGCGAGATCCCTACGGCTTCCACAATCTCTCGCACTTTCAATCTTCGGTCGGCCAACACCATATCGTGAATTTTTTCGATTGTTTCGGGTGTAGAGACCTCGACTGGGCGTCCAGGACGTTCGGTATCTTCAGTGCTTGTACGGCCACAACGAAATTCAGTAAACCACTTTTTTACCATTGAAATCGATGGTGCAGAGTCCCCATAGTATTTATCAAGCTTAGCCTTGGTCTCGGTAATGGTTTTTTTTCGCAAGAAATAATGCTTAATAAGCACACGAAATTCACTTTTTTCCATTTTCTCCTCAAATTAGTGAGTAGTCTGATAAAAATAGCTGTCAAACACAAACTAACTGACGCAGCATAAATTTTGACAGGAGTCAACTGACATTCCGACGTTGATTTACCGAATACAATTTTTGTAGGTGTTATGCCCTTGCAAAAATAGAAAACAGTGCAACATTCCCGAGTGTAGGAAAAATTGATTTCGTAATTTCATAGCAGCAGGAGTTCTAGTGGCAGTGCATCAGGCGGAATGCTATAAGACCAAATTCAAAAGGTAGTCTGCGCGCAAGGTCATAAAAACTCCAGTGCATGTTGTACCAAAAGTTACTTACTTTTAAACAGAAGATGACCTTGAGTCCAGCAACAAAAATATTAATTATCAAGAAAGATGCATCGGGTCGTCTTGAGCAGAGCCAGGCGTACGAGGAGTCGCCCCCATGCAGCTGCGACAGACCATTCGTTGGAATTTGGTGAAAGCACCAGTTACGTATATACTCTTATATGAAAGCTTGATCTACCAGTATACCAGTATTCATAACATATAATTAAATCGCAGATCCAATGAATCCTTCTTGGTGAAGTTCCATGTGTGAAAGCTCAGCCACTTAAACTTAAAGGTTTGTTATACTCAACAACGTACGAGAAATATAAAGCAAAAGTGACAGCAACGGATACGAAAACACATTTTACGAATGTCAGTGGATGTAACAAAACGTGATCTAATAATAAGTACGCCCATTCGCGCGGAAATCCCTACATTAAGATAATAGGCAAATTCCAAGCTAAGCAAATTGCCTGATTTTGCCATGTTCGTCATCCGGAAGGTCGTCGGTACAAAAAGGAATAGCGGCTCGAGATTGATCTGACTTTCGGAGAAGAGGCCGAACGAAATATAATTGGATAACTCAAAAGCGATAACATCAGCAAACTCTTCGCTTTGGTAGCAAAGTTATGCAAAAACACTTTGGCCTGCAGAATGATTCTAAGGTCCGATGGCCGATGCAATTCTATTGGACCAATTTCCGATTTCGTGTCTGCCTGAGTTTCAGAGCAAAGGGTTGCACATTTTGTTGTGAGTGTGAAACGTTAGAGGTGTTGAATGCGTTAAGCGGACAGTCGATCATTATGCACTATAATATATGCAGTTATCCATTGGGCAATCATATGTTATAATGGCTGCCATCATACAATCGGTATCTGCAATCGTGGTACTACTCTTCACTAATATTGTCTGGCCGAGTTACACTTGCCGTCAAAAATTGAGTTGCATCTTGGGCAGAGAGCATATTCGTAAAGTAGTAGTGGAAACTCAACCGTATTATCCATGCTCTTCAACATGAAGGAAGTTAAACTAATTAATCTGAAGCTCTTGTCGAGAGTATAGCCATCTTTTTTGATTTTCATTGTAAAGGTTGCTTAAACTATTAACTAAGTAACGGTTTTAAACTTTTTTTTAATTATTTTATTGTTTCATATGATTGTACCACATCTTAAGATTGTTGTGTCAAAATTTAAAACAAATAGGAGCAAAACTTTGCGTATTTGCTGCAAATCTCAATCAAAGTCTTTCCCCGTTGTTGATGTTTCCAATGTGTATTTACTCATTGGTTCTAAATTGCTTGCTGTAATAGCCAACGCTGATGGTGTCACTGTCATTATATGTATATGATACTTTGTGCATAAATTCTTAGTAAACATTTTGAAATATACAAGTATGTTTATATGTTTTATTTCTTTTATTAATTTAAGGCTGGTTAAAGCAATGAATTTCTCGGTTGTTGTTTTCGATACTGCTCCTACAGGCCACACTTTGAGATTGCTTTCGTTCCCACAGGTAAGTAATAGACTATAAATTATAGTATGATATAATATATATGCTGTAATGGTCTACAATTTATTTCAGGTCGTGGAAAAGGGCTTAGGAAAGTTAATGCGTTTAAAAATGAAAATAGCTCCTTTTATATCTCAATTCGGAACATTACTCGGCTTGCAAGACTTTAGCGCAGATGCACTGACAGTGAAA
The DNA here is from genome assembly GCA_963966105.1 of Volucella zonaria. Lineage (NCBI taxonomy): Eukaryota > Metazoa > Arthropoda > Insecta > Diptera > Syrphidae > Volucella > Volucella zonaria. Next base: position 1,735,014 of record OZ014531.1, read on the forward strand.
CTTGATGAAATGTTAACAGTAATAAGACAAGTTAACGAACAGTTTAGAGATCCGGTATACTTTGATGCGGAAAACTTAAGACTTGTAAAAACAAATGATTGTTATCTCCTTTTTTTATTTAGAACCGAACAACATTTGTATGTGTATGTATTGCTGAATTCTTATCGTTATATGAAACTGAACGGCTTGTGCAAGAGCTGACTAAATGTGGTATAGATACACACAACATCATCGTTAATCAGCTACTTTTCAAGAAATCAGATCAACAACCCTGCTCTATGTGTGCTTCCCGATATAAAGTAAGTAGAAAAGAATACCGCCCACCCTTCAACCCGATAGATTATCGATAATCACTTCTTAAGTTCTTAAATTCTCTAAACGTAACATAAGTTATGCAAACTGCTCTCCTTAAACATTTTAATAAAAAAAACGCACAAATTTAGCTATTTGCTAAAAGGTCAAAAGTGAGCCACTTCCATCTAGAAAGGAAATATTTTGTAAGCAAACAGATTATATTTTTTTGATTATTGGTAAATTATATTTATTGAAAATGAAATTGATGAATATCTCACCGAAAAGTGGAACCAAAGCGTATACCAATCTGGTGAAAGCATGCATTTGATAGAGTTTGGCAGTAGTCTCTGTTGTCGAAAATGGGGGCATTTGGGATCGATTAATCTCTTCATCAATTTATTTAAAATTACCTTTTGGATCGTTCAATTAGGTTTTCTTGGATGTTTCAACTCTGATATTCACAAAATAAATACTGCTGTGCCCCAGGGCTCCGTTCTGTCTCCGACACTTTAATTTTCATCAATGATCTCTTCTCTGCTACTTTTAGTCCAATTTTTTGCTTTGTTGGATACAGTACTCTTTGGGTGGCCGTGGCTCAAGTGGTAGTGTATTGGCTTCCTAATCGGACGATTCGAGTTTCAATACCAGAATTAGACAACCATCAAGTCCCATTTACACTAATAATTTAGTCTCCCCATTAAATGTTGGATGTCACCCATGGAGCGAAATAACCACTGATCTCAAACACCTTTCTCTCTCTCTCTATCCAATTTTCCGAAAATCTTAACATGTGCTTCGCCATTTTAAGTGTAGTAATACCCTCTTGAGTGTTAAGTTCTTTAAAAAAAAAAAACTTTGTTTTTTCATATTCATTCCCGGAGTCACGTCCTTGCTCTTCGGATGTAGAACGGGAACGACAGCGTTACTTAAGCTCATTCAATTATAAGGATAACTAATTGGGGAACTTCTAACTGAATAAAATTTAACGCTTCCAAAACACAGTACTGTTTGCTGTCGTTAAAGCGAAATTTAAACACTCAACACTCATTCATGAATGACACTTGCATCGTCGAAACCAAAAAACTTTCTATTCTCGGTATGTATTCCCACGTTGGAAGTGCTGCAAAACATCTAGGTTTTCTCAAGCGATATAAAAAATACTTCACCCCTTCTAATCTGGCCTCAGAGTAAATATAAGGCATTTATCCGGCCAAAGTCGAAGTGCAATGCTCAAATCTGTTCCGGTACTCCTCTCTGCACCTGTCAGATAGAATTTAAAACCGTGCCATAGAACTCATATGTGATGCTATTGACAATTGACACCCTTGAACACCGACTTAATGTCTCCTGCCTTACCTTGTTGTTTTTCCATTAGTGCTCCAATGAAAATTCCAGTGGCATTCCGCCCCTTCAAACCGTCAACTGTAACACTCGTCTTGATATAAATGCTCATTAGTTTACCCCCAAGCCCACGTACTCTGAAATACCGTGATTATTTCCTAAGCCGTACAACTCGCTTATGGAATGCCCTACCGAACTCTCTATTTTCTAGTCATTAAAACTTGCAAACATTTAAAACCAACGTACATTGGTACCTCTCTTTCTTTCTTTCCTAACTCTCCTTCGCCTGCGCTGTTTGCTGAAATTTCAAAACCCTTTAAACTTTCGAAAATTATAAAAAAAAAACTTATAAATACCTCGGTAGAGTACTTGGTAATTCATCACCCACTTTGTTATATTCATTGCTTCTATAGACTGGTACCCACCAGAGTCTGACGTTGATGCGCTTGGTTTGGTCTTGAAGCAGTCTGCTACGATTTTCAATTAGCGCTTTTATCTGTTATTACTTTTTCCAGATTGATGTTGGCTACTACCAAAGAATATATAATTACCAAGAAGTATTATCTGCCTCAAAAAATGAAAATGATTTCAAAAAGCTCTTTTCTAAATAAAAAAAAAATAAACGAAACAAAAAATATTTGAGAGCATTGAGAGAAAGCTCTTTCTTACACAATCTTGATTCTCGACGCAGTGCACATATTCCATAACAATATCCAATTTACATTCTCACTTATTTTTTGATGATCGCATAATTCTACTTCGTTTGCTTTTTAAGCACACTTAAAATGTTCCATTCGTGTGCGTTGAATTTGAAGTGCGAAATTTTTTTTTCTTTTTTATTGGGTTGCTTCATGAAAACAGGCGACGAAGTGGAAAATGAAAGAACAAAAACATTTCCTGAGCAAATGGTGTTTCCTTTTATTTTAATAAATACGATGGTTTGTCTGTTTTTTTTTTCTAAAATTAAGAGAAGAAAAAATTGTATAGAATTGGGTCTATCTCCCCCTGTTTAGGCGGGAGGGGAAATTTAGTAGAAAAATGACTTAAAATGGAAAAAAATATATACAAAATTAACTAACATTTTTTAAAGCTAACATTTCATTCTTCAATCTTATTTTAGTTTTAAGTTTTTTTAAAGTCAAAATTTTGAAAAACCATACATTTTTTTTCGTAAAATTGAATTTTTACTAACTAATTAACTACAATCTTAGTTTTTCGATTTTATTTCATCCATTTTCCAGGAAATTTTTTTCTTAAGAGAAAAATTCAACTAATTTCATTTTGTGGTCCAAGCAAGAGTCATTCGAAAACCATTCATTTGTGGCCTTTTTGCATTTTTCAATCTTTTCTCTGATATGTTTTATGTCAGGACTACATGAAAATATGGAATCGAAAACCAAAATATGTTTCTTACTTATGTCGAAAAATTGATCAGCTGGCGCATTGAGGTTCCAAAAATCTGAGTTGCGGCTGAAATTTTTTTGAAATAAGAAAAGTTCAGATGGAGGGCTTATTACTTCATCACTTTTCTTACTTCTATCGCAACATGTTTCACAGTTTATTTTCGGGTTAACTTTAAAAGCGACGTTGCCTATGAAATACCTCATTGATACCAAATCAATTTTCATTTCAATATCTTCATTTTCAAAATGATCGCCAACGAAGAAATCAGCATATTTTTCGAGGATATCAAAATCAGGCAATTTCTTGTCATATTGCTGATCATTTTGAGCCGCTGAGATGGATAAAGAAACATTTTCATCGCATCTAATAATGTTAAGCATGGACTCGTTATCCTCTTTGCAATTGCTTAAAGAACTAGATTGAATTATGTTAGGAGCCATCACTTTTGCAATTATTATATTGAACTCATATAAAGATGAGTTTTGATTGTTTCTGTCTTATAACTGCGAATAAATTTTCCAATGCATCTTGATTCAAACGCTTGGTTAGTAGGAAAAAAATGTCTTCAGAACAATCGTTAAATAAATCATTGGCAAGTTGTAGTATTCCGTTTATAGACTCGTCAATCCCTTCAAAAAATAAACAGTTTTTGATTGTTGAACCAAGGAAATTTGAGCAACGTAACTCTTAAAAGTTTTTGAAAATTCATGAGCGCAATTATTTTGTATGGCTGATCTATAAAAATTGTCGGAATTTAGAGAACCGCTATTCATGCCTGTCAAAAACTTGATCAATTTTACTAAGAAAAGTTTTTGTATAAACTGCAACTTCCTTTGAACAGTTCCTAAAACCACAAGTCTCTATAGCTGTGCCAATCGCTGAACTTACAGTTCTACTAAAAATTTGAGTTGCATACATGACTCGCATTTTATCGAAATCAGTAGGAAATATGTGTTGACTTGTTAGTTTCGGGCACATTCTTGTTTTGCCATTTTGTTCTAGCTGTCAAAGCTCTTTGACAACATTTTATTCCGGATCTTAAATTATTTTTAGAATTCATATCAAACTATGAATTTTACAACAAACGCTAGCAACGCTAAACACCTTGAAAATAACTCCAACACTCACTTGTATCTAGGAGCGCATCAACGAAGCGAATGAGACACAAAGTATGCCTGCCGGTGCCTGTGAGAATAAATAAAACTTCTCTCAAAAACCCAAAAGTTCTGAGAGCGGGTCGTGATATTAGAACCCGCCATACAAAAATTTTTGGATCAAAAATTTGTATGAGATCCGATCCGTCTTCTTGGTAATTATATATTCTTTGTCAGTAGTAACTGACTTGAGATAAAATAGCCTGACTTTTTTTTGTTCGTAAATACATCTCAAAGTTGCAAAAAGTGGATGTTAATAAGATATTTTTCCGAAAAAATGATGACAAAATCAAAATTTTAAGTTTTAAAAAAAGAAAATCACCTTTGATTTTTAATAACTCTTGTTTAAGACACTAATTTTAAGGCAACATTTACTTCAAAACAATTAAAGTACTCATAATTATAAATTTGAAAGATTTTATTTTCAATACAAGTTAAAACTGGGCAGCGTAAGGTGTTGTTTAAAACCTCTGTATCTCGGATGCATTTCCGGCCCCTCATCTCCCACTCTTACGATGTATCAAGGAATCTCGCCTAAAAGTGTTCGACACTTTATCCGGAAGGCCCTGTATGTTAACTAAGCCTGAAAATACCTCGATTTGAATCAAATACATATATCAAAAATGTGTGGCATCAACATCATATTGAATCAAATACATATATCAAAAATATATGGCATCAACATCAGACCCAATTTTTGGGCTTTCATGCACCATAACAGAACTTAAACGTTCAACACGGTATCCTTAATATTCTACCAAATCAGAATGTATGGGACCTAATGTCGGATACCACGTTGATCATTTTCAGGAAGATTCTAGAGAAATGCGAAGTTACCTGATTGCCTTCTAGAAAAGTTCTGAGCTGAGCGAATTGGTTTTACTGCATTGTGTGGTTTTACTTTTTAAAATTGATATGTACAATGGAGTTAGTCCGCGTAGAGTCTGGGTTTCGTCATTTTGTTTTTATTGTGTAGTCAGTACTGTATAAAGTGCCGTCGGAATAGTTGGTATTGGAAACGATTTTTTATACATTTTTTCCATGGTCTTCATCCCGACGGGAGTGTTAATGTTAAAAGCGTGCAAATATCAGCCAGGGTGCCATGTAGGTAAAGGTATTGGCAATTGCTTTTGTATTATCAGATTTAAATTTCAGCAGCTTGTTTTGGTAGTGCTCGCCTTTGTTATGTACTCAAGCTTAAAAACAATTAGAGAATACTCTATAAATTTGTTTGGTGCATCTGATTAGTAGCTCATTGAATTATAAACTTTTCAGCCGCTTTTGTTTAAATATGCTGTTGAATTTGAATCTGTGCAGGGATTTACTAGCGCAAACCTGTCCAAAACATGTATATTGTAATCAGAAGTTCTTTATAAATTACGTGGACGTTCAAAAGCCTTTAAATAAACAAAATCAATTGCATATTATTTATCTAAGTTGATTCAATTATGTATAATACATTAATGCAAATGTATTTCGCACTTTAATTAAGAGGTTTCATATATAATACTTTGATATAATAAAATACAGGGGAAATAACTCACAACCTTTTTAAAATTATCTAATAGGGCTACTAATGTGGCTCTAACGTTAATACAATAAACTTAATTTTGTAAAAGTTTCTAGACTTTATAACATAGTTTCTTTTCCTTGTGATATTATATTATATAACTGTACTATACTTTATAATAATTACTCTTTTAAACAAAAACCTAAGAAGAGATACATATAATTGAAGCAAATTAGTTTCTGCTAGCCAAAAACTTGAATATTTGGTTATAAAAGTTTGATATTACGCTTGCGAGTTATTTTCGATCTGTACATAATCCTAAGAATCGTAATTCGACATTAGTAAGAAAACAATGTTATTTTATTACATTTTTTTTTCATTTTGTTTAACTTCTAAATGATATATATTTCAGATACAAGAAAAATATTTGGATCAAATTGTAGACTTATACGAAGACTTCCATGTGATTAAATTACCACTATTGGAAAAAGAAGTGCGAGGAGCTGAAAATATAAAGAAGTTTTCCGAAAATTTAATTCAGCCTTACAGCTCTAATTGATTGTAACTATTTTACAAACATATAAAGAAAATATTAATACTACTTATATTAATTTTGCTTTCCGAATTAAATCTTTAGCAAACAAAAATCTTAAAGCAATTAAAAGGAATGTACATGGCGAAATGTTGTTTTATTTGTGAGAAAAATATAAACGAGTAAAATGTGTCGCATATACAGAAAAGTTGTTCAATATTATGGGGCAATTTTTTATTTATCTATCAAATATTTTTTAAGATGTGTCGCTGAACTAATCGCGTTGTGCAATCCTGAAACACCTTTTTTTTAACATTCAAATGCGCCGTGATGTATGACTGCTTTTTATACGATATTGAATTCATCAGATAACAGTTATCGATTGAATCAATTTGTCGGTTTTGCTTAAGTTGCTAACTAAAATGTAATTCCCTCATTCTTAAATGGCTTATTATCCTTTTAGCTTTTAATATGTTTCTAACAGAAGTGTGAATACATAGATCGAAAAAAAAATTTTTTAACTAACGGGCTAATGTCTAACAATTAGATTTGACATGAGGTTTTACTTTTTTTTATTACAAGAGAAGCGTTATTTATATTAATATTTTATTGGGGTTCTTTTTGCTGTACAACGCCAATTCATATGTTCTGACCGTTTTCTCCATGTTGAAGTTTGTATCGATATGTGAATTAACAAATTTTTCCGGGCTTCAGTTAATTCTCCTCTAAATTTCATTCTTGATATGATACATGTTTTCAATAGAATTTACTTGTAAGAATACCGGTTTTACAAATCGACATATTCTGCTTTGAAGTATGGATTTCTTCACCTTGAGAAATATAATTAATATAATTTCTTTTATGAATATTTCTACTTATTCGAAAGTTAATTGTATAAACGTTCATCTAAAAGTATAAACAGTAAATTATTGCATTTTTCGCGGTTTTGAGCATTGTCTTATTGGAAAATAAATATGATAGTTTCGCAGATGACTTTAGCAACCAAATCTGTTATTCGTTTTGTAGAACCTGCAGTTAATTTAATTTTATTTCAAATGCATTTTTATTATCTCATTTCTTTTACTGTCATAGGCTATCATATTTAAAAAAAAAAACCTTATTTTAACTTATGCGGGCATTCTGAACTTGTCTTTCGGTATAGCCTAACTTAAATTATACATGGTGTCCCAAAAATCAACGTCAACGGGTGATAGGTCAAGCGGTGTCGGTTATCACAAAATTATAAAAAAAAAATCTAAGTCGTACTTTTAAAATTATTAGCACTAAAAAAAATCGAGAAATCTGACACCCTGTGACGATCTTTCAAGTACTGTCACCGCAAATCTTTACTTTTCTTCGATTTTTTTGGGTGTCACGTAACCCTGAATAACTGTTCTGTAAATTACGGTCCAAAATTGAAACATAATTATATCGGTTTTAACTAAAATATTGCTTTTTTGTCTTTCCATGTATCTGAAAATCATAACTTGAACTGACTGTACTGACAAAAAAATGTACTGTGCCATTTTGGCAAGTAACTTTAAAAGATGGCGTATTTAGTCTCAATTTCAAAATGGTATGACACTTGCTAGACTAACGCTTAAATGAGGACAAAAAAAATATTTTGTTAAAGAAACCCGATTCATAGTTAATTCTTTTTAATAAGCTAAAATGAGTACTAAATGTGAGCGAGACAGACAGTGACGCTGTAATTGAGACGGATAAACACGCCATTTCGACTAGTGTGAGTGAAACAGATAGAGATGCCATCCTTGTCAAGCAGTGACGAATAGGCACATCGTGCAATACTGCAGTACGTTACGCTCCTTCGCTTACAGCGCATTATTCTGTATTCGTGTTGATTTCGTGCTTAAAGCTTTCTTTATTAGACTTCATTGCATTGTGAGTTTGGTTTGCTATCTGACCGTTTCTGTCGAACCTGGATTTCTTCTGTACTAGTGTTGATCGTTGATCCCGTGTTTGGGTAGTGTGAACGCCATCAAGCCATCTCCATTTACTGCTCAGGAATATGCTAACATGCATCTCATTTATGGGGAATGCAGGTGTAATGCTAGTGCTGCAGCCAGACTTTATCATGAGAGATACCCAAATGCTCAGTGTCATCCGGACCATAGAGTGTTTGTAAATGTGCATCGGTCATTCTCAGAGGGTCGATTTCCAAATCTAATGTTTAGTGAGGAAAGACCCGTCATGCCCTACGAGGACGAAGTCTTACAAGCAGTCGCACAAGACCCTAGTACCTCAGTACGTGCAATTGAAGAAAGCATAGGAGTGCCCAAAAATACAGCACACCGAATTCTAAGAAAAAACCAGCTCCATCCGTACCATGTACAACGAGTCCAAAGTCTGCTACCCCGAGATTATCCAGAAAGAGCGCAATTTTGTCAAACGATGTTGCAGAGGTTCAGAGAGGTTCCGAGATTCTTCGAAAAAATTCTATGGTCGGACGAATCAACTTTTCAAAGGGACGGTTACATGAACCTCTCCAATTTGCGCCAGCGGCACCTGGAAAATCCACATTTGATGCAGGAAGATAAATCGCAGTACCGTTTTAAAGTAAACATGTGGACGGGAATTTTGAATGGTAGAATTATTGGCCCATTCGAGCTGCCGCAGAATTTGAATGCCGAGGTTTATTTAGATTTTTTGGAGAACCACTTACCAAATTTATTGGAAGACGTGCCACTAAATATTTGTGCATGCATGTGGTATCAACAAGATGGCTGCCCAGCGCATTATGCTCGCAGAGTACCAGGGTTCCGCAATCGGAAATACTCCAACAGGTGGATAGGGCGGTCTGGTACAATTTCGTGGCCAGCTTGTTCACCTGATTTAAGTCCACTCGATTTTTTTTACTGGGGAGCAGTAAAAGAAAAAGTTTATTCTAAGCCGATAGAAAATTTCAATGAGCTGTGACAAAAAATTGCAGAAGCCGTTGAAGACGTCAACTCCAGAAGATATGCCCGTCTTATTACCAGATCATTTGTAAGAAGATGTAGAGCTTGCATTGCCGCTGAAGGCAAACAGTTTGAACATTTTTTGTAAGATACAAGAGCGGTAGATGGCGATCCCGAGAGTATACACCAAGAGAACGTAGTGTTCTGTGTGACCTGTGACGGAAAAAAAATGAAATGAAATGATAAGGGTGGCATCTTTATGTGTTTCACTCAATACGCCATTTCACTAGTCGAAATGGCGTGTTTACCCATCTCAATCACAGCGTCACTGTCTGTCTCGCTCACACTTGGTACTCATTTTAACTTCTTAAAAAGAATTAACTATGAATCGGGTTTCTTTAACAAAATATTTTTATTGTCCTCAATTAAGCGTTAGTCTAGCAATGCAGACTAAATACGCCATCTTTTAAAGTTACTTGCCAAAATGGCACAGTACATTTTTTTGTCAGTACAGTCAGTTCAAGTTAGGTGATTAATGATTTTCAGATACATGAATGGACAAAAAGCAATATTTTAGTTAAAACCGATATAATTATGTTTCAATTTTGGACCGTAGTTTACAGAACAGTTACTCAGGGTTACGTGACAACAAAAAAATCGAAGTAAAGTAAAGATTTGCGGTCACAGTACTTGAAAGATCGTCACAGGGTGTCAGATTTCTCGATTTTTTTTGGGTGCCAATAATTTTAAAAATACATGACTTAGATTTTTTTTTTTATAATTTGGTGATAACCGACACCACTTGACCTATCATCCGTTTCTGGCTGGACGTTGATTTTTGGGACACCCTGTATATATGTACGTATGTATACATATGTCTAAATTATTTATTTTTGCTAACAAAATGTGCGTGATATAAAAAACTTAGTGTATGCACATATTTCGTATTTATAAAATGTGCCTTCGGATCAGCTTAATAACGAAATTATCCACTCTTCGTGTGTTTATAAGGTCAAAGAAACCTCTGCCTTTAGCCCGAGCAACATCCACATGTTTGTAAAAATATAGACATTGATCTTTCCAGATTCCAAGATATCTGATCAGTGTTAAAGGTCTTTTCCAAGTCAAACAATCTTGTATGTTTAGCATGTGGCTTGAAACCAATGTCTTGCAAACTATGTTCATAGGTACCGAGTGGCATTGAAGAAATTTTTGAAGTATGGCCCCATGATGCCGCCAACCCATAAACCGCACCAAACTGTGTATCGCTAGCTGATGGATCGCCTTTAAATTTCCTCCACTTTATACTTCGACAATTTATTTTTTTTTGTCAGAGCACTCAGACAAAGAACTAGTCGATTGTACTCTTTGTAAGTTCCTTTTAATGGAATTTCTCAGTCTTTCGAAGAAAAACGAGTAAGTCTTTCAGTGACAAAGTACTTACAGTTCCAGCATCCACCACGTTAACGCCGAGCACCTGCAGTCTGATGCGAGCACAAGCCGGACATTCATAGGTATTGTCATCACTTTCACAGCAAGCGTCGCAAGATGTAGTATCACTTATGCCCTGCACATTTAAGTCCTCAGCAGAAGCTTACTGCTACGTCGTCTTTCTTGCTGAGGGACAACAGGAAGGCTGCTGACTTCTTAGAGACGTCGTGTTGGACTCTGGTGATGTCAACAGTAACACTTGTTTTATTTTAACCGTGTTCTAACAGAGTCAGTAAATTACAGCAATCGCAATTGACTTTAAATATATTGGTTATTTTTGTACTCTTTTGTTTCGTAAGCCGAACATTTGGTCCTTTCAATCCGCTATGTGAACGTTGTCCACAACAGGACGTGCAACGTTTCAATAAACCGGTGCATACGGCAGATAAAATTTAAATTATCTGTAAAGATTTAAAAATTAAGTGCTGTTTTTTACTGATTTATAAAAATTTATTCAAATCCCAACTCATCGCACAGCAGTCTTTGTCAGAAATACAGGAAAGATTCACTGAATATCTTGTTTAATCACCAAGTCAACGGATTGCGATTTTCTCCTGGAAACAAACTGAGTTAAGCATTTGTGTGTGTGTGTTTTATTTAATTTCAACCAAATATATTATAACAAATAAGCAAAGATTATATAAACTTTCAAAAAAACAGGTTCATCACGGCGAACGGTTAATTACCTAGGTGGACGGTTGGTTGTGTTAGAAAAGACGATGCAGTCGGCAACTGATGCTTACGAGAAGCTCTTAGTAGACAAAGGTGTGGATTCTGAAAATATTGAAAAGGTTGAATTAGTGTTTGAGTAGACTAAAGATAAAGAAACTTACCTAGGCTATCGCAGTCGCAGTTGAAAATTCCAACGGTCATAGTGTGAAGGAGTGCAGGTTGATATAAGATTGTACAAAACCAATCTTCCCATTTTTAGTGACAGCTATGAGACTTGGTGTCAATTCTACGAAGTCTTCGTGTCTCTAATCTACAATAACGTTTCCTTGTGAACAGACAGCTGAAGTGTTTTTTTCAAATAGCCATCATTTTCGCAAGAGAGAGCAGAATCTATTAAGGACATTTTAGGCACATCGACAGGGATTGTACATAGCTTAAGTAACCTAAAGCTACCTGTTGAGCATTGGGACGTTCTCTTAATTTTCGTGCTTCTGCAAAAAATTGCAGGATCTAGCTTAGGGTTCACAACTGATAGCAAGGAATTATCGAATTTAGAGATTTTTTGGAAACTAGGTTCCTCACGCTCGAAGCCGTCAACCAGCAGCAGACTCCGACCTCTTCAAAAACCGCTCGAAGTACCTTTCATACTATTGCGAGAAATTCTAAGTATTCTTGTCAGATTTGCAAAAAGGAGCAACATGCAATTTGTAAATGCAATCGCTTTTTGAAGTGTAGCATCGCCAATCGTTGTAGTTACGTAAAGAGATTAGACATTTGTAGCAACTGTTTAGCGTTTAGCTAAACTATTGATCTGTGCCCTAGCCAACGACAATGTTATCACTGTCAACAAAACCAACATTACTTTTTGCACGTTTCTTCTGAGTCAGGTATAAAACGGGGAAACTCCTGCAACACGCGAGACTTTTTTTACTTAAGCACAACCCACTCCTTCGATGACAGCCGAGGCATCCACATTCCCGCCATCTGAAAGAGAAACCACACATTTAAACCGTTCCAATGTCAACACATTTTGTTCAACTCACTCAAACACACGAATTATACTAGCTACTGCTTTGGTGAAAGTACATTCGTCATCCGGAGAAACATTTTCCTTACGAGCATTGTTGGACTCAGTTTCGGAGGCCAGCCAAAGTCAACCTCCGTCGAAGTGTCTGGGTTGGATTTGGTCAGCAGCGGCACGTTCATCAAAGTAGTGAATATCTGCATCGGTTCGCACCATTCATCCGTTAGAACCTACATACAAGCAGTTGTTTTCAGATCTCTGTCTGGGAATCTTCCGAATCGGACTATGACGACGTCAGGTTGGTATTAGCGGATCCCAAATTTTATTTGTCTGGTAAGGTAGATTTAATTTTAGGTAGTGATATTGTAGTCGATGTTTTGCTACCAGATATAGCAAGATTACCAGAACCTTCGTCACATGGAAGAAGCTGATAAAAATGTGGCTGATAGACCGCATCATTATTTTCTTCCCCATCATGCCGTCATCAAAGAAGGAAGCTCGACGACAAAACTCCGAATCGTATTCGATGTCTCATTTAAAACATCGCGCGGAGACTCGTTAAATGATCTGCTGATGGTGGGTCCCTAGCTACAGCGAAACTTTACTCAGATGGAGATTCTATCGGTACATATTCACTGGCGATTTAGAGAAAATGTGCCGCCAAATTTGGATAAGGAGGAAGATAGGAATTACCATTTGATCTTGTGGCATAGATAGTGATAGGCAGATTTTTATACCCACCCGGTAGGTATTTATCAAAGGGTAAATACTCGGTATTTACTATATTTACCCACCCAAATATGGGTTTCTATTATATTTGGTAATTAGTGATAATGTCAATCAGCCCTGTCATGAATAAAAATTTCCCCGAAATTTTTGGAAAGTTGAAAAAAATTTGCTGCTAAGCAAAAACAAAGAATATATAGAATTCGAGGGAAAAAATTCCCTCGGAACTGCCGATAACCCTGAATGATTTTTTTATTACATTTGGTAATTAGTGATGTGCTAAATTAGGTAGGAAAAGAAATAACCGTTTTTGCAGAGAGTATATACACAGACCGACATAATTCATCGTACGACACCTAAAAATGCTACTGTAGCTTTTCAATACAATACGCGTGCTGACATCTTTTCTGCTTGTATCCGAGACAATTCTTTTAATTGCAGGGCCATTGGTTTTTGGGTTTTTCCGCACAGTGTTAAGACCGACCCTTTCATCCCTTTCATTCAATTTGCGTGGCAGGTACTCGACGCTTCCTATTTTTTTGTATTTTTCTACGATGTACTGTATGATAGATTTGTGTTTTCCCACTATAAGCGCAATATCCGCTAATGATTTGCCTTCATTGTGCAATTTTACAACTACCTTCCGGAAATCTTCCGCTGTTTCTGTTTTTCGTTCACTTGTTTTTTGCAAATGATGTACACTGACCGTGTACATATATGTAAGTGTTTTGGTTTTAGAAACGTTAGTAAACATAAGTTTATTACTGCAATAAGTGCAGTGTTCTCTCTAGTGATTAAAGTCAATTTTTTGTTTAAAAGGGGAAAAAATAAAAGTGTGGTGTGGAAATATTTCGATAAAATGGATAAATTGGCTAAATGCAAGTTTTGCGGAAAGACTTATTATCCAAACATAAATAAAATAACAAAACATTTGATAAGCTGCTTTAAATGCCCGGCTGACATAAAAAATATTGTAAATAGTGAAATAGTGAAATCACCAAACGTCACCACTAAATACTGTAAAAAAGATGTGGAAACTTCCTGCGATAGCAATACAATTCCCAGCCTAGACAGTGAGCAATCAAATGCTAAATCATCAAATCCATCTCAGCCATTATCAAAAAGTGAAAACGTAAGCATTTCATTAATAAAAATATTTACATTTGTTTTGTATGTAGGTTTTCTAATTTGATAAATTTTATATATATTTCAGGAATCGTTAACTAAAACGTTAGCAAGAGCCATATATGTTAGTGGCTCTCCTTTATCACTGGTTGAACATCCTTTGTGGATTTCATTTTTCGGACAATTACAACCATCATTCAAACTGCTATCAAGAAAGCAGTTAGACACAAATTACCTGGAGGAAGAATACAACGCTGTAAAATCCAATATTGCAGACCAACTACACAATGCACAACATTTACATCTTCAGTGTGATGGTTGGAGCAATATCCGCAACGAAGGCATTATGAACTTTATTACATCTAAGCCAGACCCAGTTTTTGTAGACTTTTTAATAAGTGAAGATAAAAATCACACGGGAAAATACCTACAGGAGCAAATTCAAATTATAATCGAAAAATATCAAGCGGACAAATTTTTTGTTGTAATCGGAGATAATGCCGCAAATATGCAGAAAGTTTTCGTTTACTGAAAGACAATTACAACCATATTGTTCCACTGGGCTGCATAGCGCATATATTGCATATATGTTGCAATGTCTCCTGTCTCACTTTGTTTTATCATTATTCCCACCACCAGTGCTCCATTGAAATCGCCAGTAGTATTCCGCCCATTCAAACTTTCAACCGTAACACCCGCCTCGCTATGAATGCTCATCAGTTTACCCTCAAGCCCATTTTCGGACGTACTCTAAAATATCGTGATTCTTTCCTAAGCCGTACAACTAGCTTATGGAATGCCCTGCCGACCTCTGTGTTTCCTGGTCGTTATAACTTGCAAACATTTAAAAACAATGTACATCGGTACCTGTCTTTTCTTCTTCACTAAATTTCCTTCGCCCGCGCTGTGTACGAACATTTTAAGGGTACAAAAACCCCTTGTGCGCGCGCCGATTATAAAAAAAAAAATGATATGATCAAGTGTTCTCCTGTAAAAAGTGTGATAGAAAAAGCAACGGTGATAGTGAAAACAATAAAAAATAGTCAAGTGCTTAGTGCTTTCCTTAATAAAATAAATAAAGAAAAGGGCATACAAATTTCTTTAAAACTTACAAGCAAAACTCGGTGGGGGAGCTACGTATTCTCCTTAGAAAGCCTAGTGAGTAATAGAGTCAGCTTACAGACATTGGCCGTCAATGAGGCTTCCTCCCTCGCTAGAGACATTAAGACTGCATTGCTGGATGAAGATTGTTTTTGGAATGATATTTTTGTTGTAGTTGAGATCATTAAGCCAATAGTTGTGTGGATAACGGAATTTGAATCCAATAATTGTTTAATACACAAAGTCCATCAAGTGCTAAAAGAACTGGAAAATTCAATGTCTACTTTATTAGGATCCGATAAAGTTCGACTTCTAGACGATTTAGAGAAGAAACATCTTAACGAAAAATTTAAGGACCGAATGGAATTCGCAGCATCACCGATATATCTCGCCGCTGCTCTTCTTGACCCATCAAATCAAGGATGCCATCTAAGCGATTCTGACCAAATTACAGCAATGGAATTTATTTATGAAGTTTCCAAAAGTATGGGAATTGAAGTCATGACCGATTTGGCCGTTTATCGGTCCAAAGAAGGTATTTGGGGTAAAGATTTCGTTTGGTCAAATGTTTCCTCCATGGAACCATTGATTTGGTGGAAAGGCCTTTGTGCTAATAAAAATTTAAGCAAAGTTGCAGCACGCATTTTATCAGCACCTGTAACTTCGGCAGCCAAAGAACCTTCCTTAGAACATTTAGTTGGATTCACAATAAGAAACGAAATCACCTTACCACCGAACGGGCAGGCAAGTTGACGTGCATATCTCATAATTGGAACATTGAATTCCATGCACAAACAACACACCAAGCTGTAGCAGAACAAAAACCCGAACCAGGTTCCAGTTCCACAAATATCCACATACCCAGCACATCAGAAGTTAATAAACCAAGTTGCAGTTATTCATCCAATCCTGACATACCCAGCACATCAAAATCTACTGAATCAGTAGAATGCATGTATATTGACGAACATTTGATAAGTTTACTATCTAATTCAAGCGACTCAGATTAATTTAATTCAAAGATTCTTTTGTTTAACATAGATTGTTCCTTTTCTTTTTTAAATCTAATTAAATAAAAATAAAGCACACAATGAACACATTTTTCTCAATTAAAATAAATAAGCGTTTTGGTAAATATTTGCCCATCAAGCATCCGACGTTTTAAAAATATATCGACTAAAAACCATGACATTTAGAACGGCACCGGCTCCTCACATACGAGTCGAACTATGATGGCATTATTTTTACTTAAAATTGATTTTCTTAGTTTTAGTTTCGTTAAATATAAAAATAAATATAGACTGTAAGATCCGTCGAAAGACATAGTTTAAATGTTAGGTTTAACTTAGAGAGCCCGCATGGGGCCAGTAAGTGAGTAAAAGATTATTTCTAAGTTATTTAAGCTAATTTTTGAGCGTTTTTTTTGTCTAGCATGTAAGAGTAAATTAAGAATTATAAATAAAAATGCATAAAAACTGAAAAAAAAAACTGATGATGGCATTATTTGATTACCTTTGTAAACAACATCGACGAGCAGCACAGATGACAATATGAAATGTATGTCGACGATCTGATACACTACAAGAGCCAAAGGAAAAAAGAGATGAAATCAATAAGTGGTAGTGTACTGGCTTCCAAATCGGAAAGTTCGGTGTTCGAATCCCAGCCTCGCCCGAAAGACATATCATCCATTTTTTCAGTTAATGAAAATCAAGTTGACTAAAAATCAATTAGGGGGTGGCCGTGGTGTAGTGGTACTAGCAATCGCTTCTCACTCGGAGGGTCAAGGTTCGATTCCTAGCCACGGCAAGTTTTCATTTGTGTAATTGGAACTCAGTCAGAAAAATCTGCGTGTGAAGGCATAACACTGACATGTAGATTTGGTTGTTGTAGAGTTTTCAAGCACAAAACAACCGTTAAAATCCACAACCTGAATCATTCCGAGCGAAGAAAAATCTCTCCGTCCTATTCGGACTCACACCCCTGGATAGTCAATATCGAAACCAAGAACACCTGAGTTTCAAACCACTACATCCACAACAATGCTTTCCTTTCTCCTCCTTCTATCTTTCCACCCGCGCCCAGGCAACAGTAAAAGGGTATCATAATCCTTTAGGCGCGCGTAAATTATAAAAAAAAGGCCAACTTCCACTAAGAATTTAGTCTCCCCATTAAATGTTGGATGCCACCCATGGAGCGAAATAACCACTGACCCCAAACATCTTTCTTTCTCTCTCTATCCCATTTTCCAAAAAACTTAACACATGCTGAGGCATTATAAGTGTACTCATACCCATTTGAGTGTTAAGTTCTGTTTTCAAAACAAAAAAAAAAACTGTGCAAACTTTCAAATTACCTAAGACAGACTCTTGAGTGGACTAGCAATCCCACTTTCGCTTGGAAAGATTCCACTATTACTCTGTGCTGTATTCACGCTGATGATTCGAAGTGGGAGATTTGTACAAAAGAGAGTTGGGGAGATCCGACTTCTGACAGATGTCACTACATGGAAGCATATTCCTACCCAACATAGCCCCGCCGATTTAGTTTCCCGATGAACATCACCATCGACCCTGGAAAAACCAACACACCGGTGGAATGGATCGCCAATTGCTCAATTGCTCAATTCATGGGATTTTGAACTGCCAAGTCAACAAATTGACCTTATCCCCGACGAAGATAAAAAGGAAGTCAAAGTGTGTCATACACAAATCTCCGCAAATATCTTCAATAAGCTGATTCATTCTCTTTCAAATATAAAACGGGTATGCAGAATAACAGCGTACTGCATTCGTTTTGCCACCGATATCCGCCCGAAAAGGGATGTCAGAAAGAGCCTTTGGAAGTTTGGAACCCCAATAACTGGATGCCGCGACTAACTATCTCGCTCGATGTGCCCAACGTGAAATGTTTCCTCAAGGAGTCCTGGCAAGAAGGAAGATGCTTACAGTCGGCGGTAGATTAAAACATGCGGATCTGACCTTTGGAGAACGACATCCGATCCTACTGGAACCAGGTCATCATTGTACGAGGCTGATCATTCGAGCAGCTCACACTGCAACCCTTCATGGCGGGATCCAACTAATGATAGGGTAACTGCGAAATAGATTTTTTATAGGGAGACCGGTTAAGAAGCAAATCCACAAATGTATTACCTGCTTCAGATTTCGTAGCAAAACTGCTTATCAACTGATGGGGGATCTACCCTCGCAAAGAGTGCGCGTGTCAGCCGTTCATTTTTTATATTCGGTTTTCGGTATGTCCATCAGTGCTTCCTGCGATTTTTTCATTACTTCCTCTCTGCTGCTGAAACGCGTTCCCCGTAATGGTTTCGATTGAACAGAAAGAAGTCACAGGGAGACAAATCAGGTGAATTCGGTAGCTCTTGGATGATATTTGTTGCATTTTTCGTCAAAAAATTACGAATAATGATGGCACTGTGCGACGGTGCGTTATCATGGTGCAAAATCCACGAGTTTTCTGTCCACAATTCTGGTCTCTTTCGGCGAATTGCTTCACGCAAACGTCTCATAACACCCAAATACCATAATACTCTTTGTTTACTTTCTGGCCTTCGGGCAAAAATTCATGATGCACTACACCGTTGTAATCCATGAAAACTGTGAGTATTGCCTTCTTTTTTGACTGAAAATGACGTGGTTTTTTTGGTCTCGGCTCATTTGGTGAACGCCATTCACTCGCCTGATGTCTGGATTGCGTGTCGTACTCATAAACCTATATCTCGTCTCCAGTAATGATCCTTTTGATGAATGTGGGATTGGATTCAGCCTCGCAAATCATCTCTTTTGCGACGTCAACACGGTCTCTTTTTTGCATGAAATTGAGGTCTTTTGGCACCAACTTTGCTGCTACACGACGGAACGACGGAAACCCAAATCATTAACCAAAATGTCTTGGACGGATCCATAGGCAAATCTCAAGTCCACCGCTATCTCTCTGATGGTTAATTTGCGGTTATTGACAAACATTTCTTTTACGTCATCGGTTTTCGATGACGGTGGTCTGCCACTGCATTCATCATCTTCGATTGACTCACGAGCACTTTTGAAATTGTTGCTACTGTAAATGCCGATTTGTCAGGAATTGGTATGGTAATAAGATATTTGGTCAGATCGCACATTAAACTTATAGCATATTTATTACTTGTAGCGGACCAATTGTATCTACAATAACAATGTCCATTGCTTCTTGAGGTGTATGAGTGAGAAATATTTCTTCGCTTGTGCTAAGTTTTACTTTTTATGGCTGACAGATTTTGCATTTTTTTTTATGTATCCGCAACCGACGTCTCGTTGGAATTCTCTACGAAATTTAGCTTACGGTATCTTTTGTCCACAGTGTCCTCCTATCAGCAGATCATCATGAAATTGTTGTAGCAATTTTTGCTTTTCTTTTTCATCTGAAATTATAAGATTAGTAACTTATACATTCTTAAGTATTCTAGCGCCTGCTACTCTGGACAGGCTCAAAGTCAGACAACTGAAGGCAATTTTGGAAGCCAACAACTTATCCATACGTGGCTGTAAAGTTGTGCTGCTGGCACATATTATAGACTACACAAAATCGGATCAAATAGACACCGCTGCATTGCAGGACATCGAAGACGAATACGTGGACGTAACTCCCGCCGATCACAATGTGCAACATCTTACTCGTACAAGGGCGGTTGAAAATCTGTCTCAACAATTTGTGAATTTTTTAACCACTTTGAATTCCAAAAGGTAAGTCTGTTCATTACCAACAAACGCCGAAAGCACAGCAAACACACCAGAAATGGAAAATGTTTCACCACCAATGTCAATGAAAACGACAACGTTCAGGTCAACAACGACAACAAACGCCGAAGACGCAGCGAGCGCACACGAATGTAATAATATCTCATCATCAAATTCCATGGTAACGTCGATCTCCACAACAGAAATCCAGAACCTTATCCCCGAATACAACCCTTTGGAAGAACTCTCCCAGCAGAACAATACTATATATCAATCGAATCAATACTCTTATAAAGTTGTATTCTTGGATTGTATGCGTGGTTTACAGCGAAGCAGTGGTCGGACTCATTACTAGGAGAAATACAATCTTGGCAAGAATTTTTCAACCGACTCATACAGGATTTCGAAAAGGACGAAAACGAAGCGGATATTCATCTCGAAATGTCATCGCACATTTGAAAACAAGGGGAACAGGTCATTGATTTCTTTTACCGCATACAAGCTCTTAGACAGAAACATCGATTTAGTGATCCAGCCATAATTAAATACATTCGTCACGGAATCAATCATAGCGAGTTGCAAACGACACTGGCAGCCATGCACCTTATGTGATTAAATGACCTTCGCACCGCTATCGAACGTTATTTTGCCAATCGTCCAAGAGGATCATCCCTCAACAGGCCGCGAAAAACAACCCCGAGGATTGAGCACTCAGGACTACAGCCAGGCATTCGTCATCCTCAATGGTATGCTACAACTGTTCTGAAACGGGAGACATTTCTATCATCTGCACGAAGCCACAAAAGAGACCACGGTATAATATCTGTCGAAAGACAAACCATTCGGAGGATAACTGTTCGGAACTGTCCGACACTACCGGTAAAAAAATAATGTCTTGAAGATTTCGAACGACGACGGTAACGACAACAACCGAACGAAGGATGTTAAACTAAATGAACAAACGATGATGGCGTTCATAGAGCATAGAGCATCTTTATATGTATTCGTCGCCTGTTGCGCTGGTAGAGTAGTCATCAGGGGACAACCGAATGTGCGTTAATTTCCGAGCACTGAATGGCATCACTCTGAAGAAGCTGTACCCGATGCCGGCGGTTGGGGAAATTCTTTCAATGACTGCAGGAAAAACCCGTTTCACGTTACTAGATCTGATGTCTGGGTGTTACCAGATCCCGATTGAAGAGGGTTGCCGACATCTCACAGCTTTTATCATACACGCAAGTCAGTACGAGTTTAATCGTTTAGTTTGGTAAATGCTCCATGCGTAACTTTCGAAGCAATTTAGAAATTCGTACAACCAATGAAAGAACGAGCATTTAGTTATGTGAATGCCCCCGTTAATGCGGGCTTAGCAATCTGCAAGAGTTTTTGCAGCTGTTAAAAGAAACTGCGCTATCACTTGGAATGAGCAAATGTGTGTTCCTGGCAACGTAAATCACATTTTAGAACATCGACTTGCCGAGGGAGTAATCAAACCTGGTTCCGAGAAAACATCAGCTATACAGAGACGACTTTGTACGACCCAAAAACGTCACGGAATTAAGCAGATTTTTGCGTCTGGTGAGCTATTTCAGAAATTTCGTTAGTCCGCTTTTACACAGCGCATGAGTTTGATGCGCATGTTTTGGTTATTTTCTTTTGAACTGTCATTCTGTGATGCGCGCATTTTTACACGAAGCCTTTTTCTCATTATTTGATTTTTCATGTTATTTGACAGCTCTCTTTCATTTCATCTTTGGTGCTCAATGTTGAATGTTGAAAGCAAAATAAATTATAAAAGCAAAATTGGCATTTGCAGAACTAAACAATTTATTGGACTCTTCGGAAATGATTTTTCATTGCATATATACCGACTACAGTTCGCACAGGTACATTTTATAATTGAAAATGAGTTCGTTTCTTAATTCTTGGGTCCATTTAAATTCACCCGCTATACTGAAATGTTGTTTTCGTAACAACAACCGAAGAAGTAATAAAGCAAATGCGAAAAAGAAAGAAGAAGGGGAAAACGAAATGTCAAAAACATGCAAAGCAAATCTTGCCCGCCGTGTATCGGGAAAATTTTTTGTTTGTTTCATTTTCCCTCTCATCCCTCTCTTTTGCACTTATTTGAATCTCACTAAACATGCGCTGTGTAAAAGCCGTCTTAGGGATTTTGCAATTATCGCCAAATGGTTGATATCGATGTTGAAAAAAGAGAAAGCGGAGTCACCATTTCGATGGGAGGATGAGCACACAGACGCATTTGCAAAGTTGGAAAAATACTATGCAGAGAGCTGATTGTATGATCCAAAGAAAACTCATGAAGTCATATGGATGCCAGCTCGTTTGGATTAGCCGGAATATTATCTCCGCCGAACGAAAACCTATTCTTCTATTATAGTCGCATGTGCACGGCCGCTGAATCAAGATACTCACGCTACGAAATCGAATTTCGTGCAGTGGTAGAGAGCTTGGATGGTGATTGCGGCTACAAGAATTTCGAAGTGCAAATCGAATGGCGCACGTAGACGCGTTGAACTGGATGCCTGTCGAGGCAGGAAAGGAGATGGATACCATCGCTTCTAGTGTCTTGTGAGTTAAAATTTCACAAGTGACAAGCGCTTGACGACGATGAAGAAGACTACAACCTGAACGGACCCTTTTCCATGAACACTCATATGGAACGTCAAATTCAATAAATAGGAAAAAACGGACACTTCGAGCCAAGCAGCGGAACGAGTTACAATACGTCTGTTTTTCTTTAATTTTCTATAAAGGGAAATTTAATTTACAATAACGAGGGGATTTTATTTCTTCGATTGAAAATGGGATCATGACCATCGAGCAGATCAAAACGAAATCAACTCCGAACAATAGAAAAAAAAGCAATAAACGACGAAATAGTATTGTGGTTATTTGATCAGTCTAAATTGATGGTCAAAACAAGAATGACCACATATATTTCTTTTTTACATTGAGGTATTTAAGTCAATTCTGTCAAGTGCACCTTCAACTCTGAACATGCAGTCAACCTTGGAAGACCGGAAGATCTTTCAACCAAAGGCAACTTTTAACGTTAGGTCGCACATGTTCGAGGACTGGTTTTCTTATAGCGACCACTCCATTTTTATTGTTCTTTCCTGGATAAACATTTACGATGCGACCAATCAATTTGGAGGGTGGAAGACTTGGTTCCTTTAACAGAACGACGTCATCTAGTTGAAGATTCGGCTGAGAAGTTTTCCATTTGGGGCGCTGCTGAAGAAATGTTGGATGAGTGCCTGCGAAAGAAGCCAATTAGATTTCAAATCAATTTTGAAGTCAGAAGGTCAGTTTGGGGAACTGAAGTGTATGCCCTATCATTAAGTGAAATAAAGAAAGTGCTTAGGGCTCGCTGTCAGGAGAAGACTACATTGGGCGATAGTTGAGCAAGGACTTTCGATATTGGGTATCTTGTCATATGTCTTGGAAGACTTGGTTTCTTAACAGAACGACGTCATCCAGTTGAAGATTCGGCTGAGAAGTTTTGCATTTGGGGCGCTGCTGGAGAAATGTTGCATGAGTACCTGTGAAAGACGCCAATTAGTTTTCAAATATATTTTGAAGTCAGAAGGTGGATTTGGGGAACTGAAGAAGAACCTATCACTCGCTGTTAGGAGTAGACCACATTGGACGATAGTTGAGCAAGGACTTTCGATAAGAGGGTATCTTCTCATATGTCAACTTGTGGTTTCCGATTACCCTGAATGTTTCTTGACAGATTTAACCCCAGCCTCCCACAAGCCACCAAAGTGAGGAGAAGATGACCAGCGATAATTTGATGAAATTTTTAAGAATGGAGACTCTCGTAGAGTTCGTCAAGTAACCGTTTAGCACTATGAAAGTTGGTAGCATTATCGCTCCATATTTCCATACGCTTTCCGTGACGCGACACGAACCGATCCAGCCAGCGCTTTGTCACGAAACAGACAAACACCGCTATATAGCCCGTTTACAAAACGAGGATTTCTACCACGACACGAACGTAACAGAATTGGCCCGGCATAGTCACAACACAACCGTCTTTACTGAACGGATGTGGACGGATGTAGTAGTCTTGCTTAAGAAACACTAAGACTTGAAATATACCGACAGGAAAAAATTGTTTGTGAGCGTGCTCAATAATAAGACGTGTTATAGGATGAGTTTTGTTCAAAATATTTGAATGTTTTGCAAAATATGATAAATTTGATTTTTGCGATCATCCATCGACTCCAAGAATCCCTTCAGGGTCAATTAATTGATTTAGAGATTTAAGGTTTTGGCCGTTTTGAGATTCCCTTTTATATTTCATATTTCCAATTTCCGCGGTAAATATTGTTAACTGGGCATGTTCAATTAAGAGTTTTTTAGCATTTAAGAGTTCGAGTGTAGTCTATGAGGAATTTTTACATATTACAGACCGAGCATTTGAAATAAAACGAAACATATACGCCACGACGACAACCGACCATATCCAATTCGACGACTTGTTTAAAATGTCTTCAAAAATACTGCCGAAGTTAAATGTTGATACCATTACCTGGACCTTTAAGTGATTTCTTTCTTCTAAGTCTTGAGAAGAAAGATTTCTTAGACCAGAATACACGAAAGTATTTCCGGTGTGCGATTGGCGACAAATACTGACCACTTTTTTGGAGGGGCTGCTAACCAGTGTAATGTTATGGATGAGTCCGTCCACGCGTAAAGATTTTTATGATTTATATGTAACGATGATTTTAATTTGTTTACAAGTCTAACGGGAAGTAAGGCACCGCACAATTCGAGTCGAGGTAAGGACAACACTTTAATGGGGGCGACTTTGCTTTTAGAAGTTACAAACGAGATATTTACTGAACCGTTATTATCTACACTTTTACAATAAACCACTGCCGCGTAAGCACCTAACGAAGCGTCACAAAATGCATACATATATTCCCACTATTATTCCACAAGATTCAGGGCACGTCTACGCTTTCAAGAGTCTGGAGTCCAGCCAATTGCTTGGGAAGTTCATCATCCCATTTTACCTTTTCGTTCCAAAGATCTTGGAATAAGATTTTGATGCCTACAAATACATTGTGGTCTTGTGGTAAAGATAAGAGAAAAGGCCAATAATTCGTTATACATTTGCTCAAATGAAATCCAGCTTTCTGTAAGAGAGAGGTTCACCAGTTCCGACTGCAACTCCTACAGACTCATTGCACTTATGTCCCTTCTTTCCAGAGTCATGGAAACGCTGATAAACCGTCAGCCGTGATCCATGAATGGCACTTGCATCGTCGAAACTAATAAGCTTTCCATTCTCGGTATGTGTGTCAATGATAACTTACGTTTGAATGACCACATATTTGGTGTCGTCAAAAATACTGCGAAATGTCTAGGTTTCCTCAAGCGATGTAAGAAATACTTCACCCCCTCTGACCAGGTCTCAATATATAAGGCGTTTATCCGCCTAAAATTGGAGTACAATGCTCACTCTGTTTTATCGCTATTTCCACCAACAGTGCTCCATAGAAACCGCCAGTAGCATTCCGTCCATTCAGACTTTTAACCAGGGAATTTCTTCCATGTGTCCCAGCGATAGATTCATGAACTTCGAATATTCTTTTGTAATTGAGGATTAGTTTTAAATCGACGCTCAATTGATAGAAATCTGTTCAAAGCGAGCTCAAATGTGTTACCAAAATCAATATTTAGAATGGTTTTGAATGGTAGTTCAACAACATACGGACCATCCAAGATTCGAGAATGAGTTGTCGAGAAATTTTCTTCACCATTTTGTTCTAAAATAGCGTAGGCTCGACGTTAACTTCTTCTATATGCCAAAACCGATAGAGATTAAACTCCTGTTTAAAGTCCAATTTTGTATAAAAGAACATCCAGTTATGACTCATCCAAAAACTGTAGGAACCGTAGTAGGAAAATTGTGAGACGCTCCCTTTGCTGGTCCTTGAATTATATCAAATACCCTATCGGCGCCTATCGATTTCGCCTGGTTCGTTAAATGTAGGATCAGCAAGCTGGAACGAAAATATTTTATCCGAAACATGTTTTATTGATTGCGATGGTAAAATTGAAGTAAGTTTTGAAAGGACATAGCAGTCCACCTCAACAAATTGCTGACAGATGTCAGCCGAATCGATACCAATCCGTTTGTACATCCAGTTGATGTAGAAGCTACTGCCTTAATTGGTATACGAGTAGGTTTAAGTGGAATGCCCAAACGTTGGACATTTTATTCAGTAATAAACGAGACTTAGGATCCCGTATCAAGTAGAAGCCTTACAATTTGAGTAGAACCTTATTTATCTTGAATCCGAGCAAGTGCTGTAAGCAGTATACCACATGAATGTTGAGTTGATTCAAGATTAACGAGGGGCTAGAAGAATCATTTACTGAAAGCGGTGTTGATGCTGGTTTGTTCAAATTGCTCTCAATGGAATTATTTATGGGTAGAATATTGTCAGTAATAGGATGGACAAGGAAGTGATGATTGGATTTACAAATCTTGCATCGAAACTGAGATTTACATTTGTGTGAAACATGTCCTTGACGGAGACAATTTAAACAAAGCTCCTTCGCTTTTACGAATTTTCTACGGGTCTCAACGTCAAGATCGGAAAAGTAGAAATTTAGGGTACAAAATGCTCTTTTCCTCTAAATGATTTCGTATCGAGTATGTATTTTTTCGTACTTGTTTAGCACGAGAAAGAGAAGAGCACGATTCCTAACAATCACAACGAGTGTGGAGGAATTCAATAAGTTCACTGGTAGAAACATCTCGCGACCCAAGTTCATTTGCCCGTGCTTGTTTCGAATCGGCATAAATTTTTTGTAAAAGTAGGAGGTTTTTTTTGTTCCGATATTAATAACGCCTGTTAGTCGTTTTCGTTTATCCAACACTTAAGCCACTTTGTCACTACTCGTAATTCACATTTCAAATTCCACTTTAGAACTGACTTGTACTTCTTGTGGGAAACTGATATTTATACTCCCCTGACTTCTTTCGAGAATGTTCTGTACTATTCAGCGTTCAATACAACTTTTCATTTTACCAGAATATCCGCTAAAAATTTTGATTCTCTGATGGCTGAGTCCTCGGCTGTTAAAAAATGGAAACCTTCTGCTTTTCAAATATAGATGGCGTCGTCCCGAAGAACTTCGTCCAACAATGATACATTCTACCCAAATGAATCACTTTCTATCCTCGATCCGCACGCTGGATCCGGTAGACAACGTCATTAATACGGCTTATCGCCTTGCATGGACCTTCCCAATCCAGTTGCAATTTTGGTGATTTGCCTTTCTTACGCAGAGGGTTATACAGCCACGCCTGGGCTCCTTTGTTGAAGCCGGAAGACTTTGTTTTGATGTTGTACCTAGTCCTCATGCGGTTGCTCGCTAGTTTCACCTTTTCTCGGGTATTTTTGTACTATTCCTGAAATACTTTTGATTCAAAGTTTCGAAGTTGATCAGAGTGTAGTTCCATTGAGACCCCAAATCTGCTCACCTAGTTGTTTACTATCTGTTCTGCTACGATTTTAGCCTCTTGATTTGGGATTGCGAACACTTCCGGCCACTTACTGAAATAATCCATTTATCACAAGTGTGTATAGAAACGTTCCGTTACCTTATTTTCTATTTAGCAAACTATCTTCCACACAAAGCGAGTCCCGCTATGCCAAATATGCCTTCAGAGTTTGGCTTCTGCCAGCGTGGTCTTTCCTCGCATTCCTTCCAGGCCAATATTGGTTCGATGTCATTATCTGTTTGTTAGGAGGAACGGATTTCGTCCGTACTAAAACTCTTAACTGGGTCAGTTCTGATTCTTAGAGTTGCAGCCTGTTCTTCGCTTCCTTACCAGTAACCACTTCTGCCAGGAGGCTTTCATTGTCTGCCAAAATTGGGTGATTGCCTTGGGGCCGCCAACTCCTGCTACCGACTTCTGCCATACGATGTAAATATTTCCCGACTGATGGCTTCGGGAAGAATGACCGGCTTCTTGGTAGCCGTTTCTGCCGGTTTTACCCTCTATTTGCTTGTTACATCAGTGAAGGTAGCCTTTTTGGCGTAGCGGCTCCTTACCGTGCCCTTGTTCTACTTTATCGGAATTGGGGCAGCACATTCTTCGTCTCTGCTGCGGCACCTATTCTTGTCCAGAAGCATTTAACAGATGCTTCTTCCCTGACGAAATGTATTCCTTTGGAAGCCTGATTGGCTGCTTCCGTCGCCAACAAGAGTTTTTTTCCCGGCCATCCTTACTGCTCACTATAGCTTCGAATCCGTGATTCCTTTGACGAATGCGTCCTTTACCATTTCGTCGGTTATTTATTGGCCTGCGGTGACATATGATAAATCTGTCAGTCTGCTTGGAGCTGCTGTAGTGTCCATCTTCATTGCTGCATTCGACTTTCCAATTGAATCAATTGCAACCAAACTGTTTCTCGATATCCTACACTAAACCTTTATATCAATGTTAATTGTTTGTAACAATTTTGCTCCAGTGGTTCTTATACCCAGACGGTGAGGTCTAGCCATGGAACGAGGGAGGCTTCAACACTTTTCCACTCCTTGAACCGCTTAAAGAACAATCTCGCAGTTTCTGTTTTCGCAGTGTCGAGCTCTTTTGCTGTCCATTTGTTCGAATTTTTCCTCGATTTCTTCGTGCTTTCGCTATAGAATGATCTTCTGTTCTTCTAGATTTTTCTTTTGCTCGAGGCTATTCTTTTGTTCATCTATTTTCGAAAAGAGGAGTTGCATCATTGCAGCCATATCGTTGCCGGTTCTCATTTGTTCTTCCCTTCAACGTGAAAGTAGTATGTATCTGGATCATGACGCCCTCGCGCGTCCTGAAGTCGGAGCACCAAGTCGCTTTTAACTCCACTGGCCTTGAGGTTTCGCTTGTTCAACTCGGATTTGAATTGGACGAGGGTTAAGTGCAATAGTTTTCGACCCATTATAGCTTTTTGAAACAATCGCAAACATTTTTTATTTTTTTTTACACTCAATAAGCCTTATTCCATTTTACACCAATGTAAAATGTTTCTGTACAAATGAATGACGATTGACGATAGTATGAAATCCAGGAGAACATCGCCTCTCATGTTGGATTTTCTACTCCACGGAAAAGTATTCTGAGCGTTATCAGCGCAGCATATTATGTCTTATCTTTCTGGAATCACAATATTCATTGAGTTCGGCTACCGCCTTCGGTAGTGGGTGGTAATAGCAAATAATGGGGAAAATAAGCAGACGGAGCGACGAATTTGTGCCATTCTCGGTTCGTTTCGTAGCTTACGTCATAGCTAATGTATGTTCTCGACAGGCACAGTCTTACACAATCATTCAGGAGTTTGCTGCGTGGAGCACATACTTAGATGAACTACCGTAAAACTGGGTTACTTTGCCCCTGTTTTTGAACTGTTTTTAGAAAATTTCTTAAAAATGGTAAAAATATGATTTAAATCTAATTTTTTACTATTCGTAGTATAAAGAGTATATGAGATTATAAATAATACATGACGTGATAACTATGTAAATGACAGTTTAAATATTTTTTTTCTTTTGTCGAAAAGTTATTCAAGGGACGGGGTTTTTTTTGCTCCAACCGAAAATGTTGCTTAAAGTGCCTTTATTTGAAAAGCTGTGGCAATGTTATTAACGTATTTCCTTATAATTGATCATATCTGTAAAAAAAAATATCAACGTTCAACAACTGCAATCGGGGCCGCAATCTTCCAACCGTACTCGGTTTGAATTTGTGACCTCCTTGCGAGGACGAAGGGACAAAGTTTACACACCTAAAATACTAAAAAAAAACACCTTTTTTAGCGGTGTGGAAAAGGTTTCTTATTTCAACATACTTTATGGCGAGCTACATATGTTATTTAAGGGGGTAAGGACCTGAGGCGCTTTTCCATTGGCTCAAGTGGTAGTGGACTGACTTCCAAATTTGAAGGTACGGTGTTCGAATCCCAACCGCGCCCGAAAGACATTAATTTTTTTCAGTTAACAAAAATCAAATTAAGATGAGTAGTTGACTAGAAATCTACAATAAACCAGCCAACTTCCACTAAGGATTTAGTCTCCCCATTAAATGTTGGATGCCACTCATAGAGCGAAATAACCAGTGATGTCAAACTTCTTTCTCCCTCTATCCCTTTTTCCAAAAAACTTAACACATATTGTGTTCTTTTTTTAAAAAAAAAAGTACGTTGAATTTTATAATTCACTCCGCAGTATAGTTTTCCAGTGATGGAAATAATAAGGCGACAATCAGTACCTCTTTTTAATTCTGAATTTTTGTATAAAATAATTTACGTATTTATAAAAATAATGAATTTAATGAAAAGAAATAGCCGATATTGGAGGGGAACTAGGGAGGTTGGAGTCACAGGGGTCCGTAGTGTGCGAGATAGCACGGGGCAGCGCGCAGTTCATGGTGTCATGCGTTGCTCTCACTATGACTCACATTTGAAACCACTTCTAGAGGTCGTAAAAAGGCTTGTCGCATTGAGCTCCATATTGAGCCTATATATAAAAAAAAGTCGATTTTGGGGTCCTTTAAATTTGAAAACTAAAATTTTTACTTTAAAAACATACACTCTCAATTTCCCTCAATCACAATTTAAGAAAAAATAACTAAGTACTAGTACTTTTCAAGTATATATTTATGTTATTTATTTTAATTTTGTTCTACATCGAGTTTTGGCTTTTTGTATTTATAAGTGAAGAAATGTTTTCACATAATGCTAATTCTATTGTGCATGAGAATATTCAAAATATGTGTATTAACCAATATTAACTAAAATAAAGTTCATGTGACAATAACTCATTAAACTACTTCTTGTACAATCAAACAAAAAAATAAAAATAGATATATTAAATAATTTAAAAAATGTGATGGCCAAGAGCCATTTTTATCAACCATCAAATTGCCCAATTATCTAATGTGGTAAAATACTATGTGTCATAATCGGATATGATATTATAGGTTGCGTTGCATTTGACATCGCTAAAGCCTGCGAGGTGTTGATAGTCAGGCCCTGGGCCAGGGCTGGTGTAAGTGTAATTTGGGATGTCCCTAGAATTTGCTGAGCATGTGTTGGCGCTAATTGCTGTGTTGTATTTGATAACGATGTAATATTTTGTTGTGAGATCGCCAATTGTTGTCCCTGTGATGTGTTGGCTGCTATAGCTAATGGTGTAGCGCTGCTTGCTATTATTTGTGTCTGAGGTGTTGCAATGCTGACAATAGGCGTTGCTTGCACTTGTACTGGCGCAATAGAAACGCCACCGATAAGTTGTGTTTGCGGCTGTGAAGTAGTTTGAGTCACGGTAACAGGATTCACTACTGTAGAACACTGAACATTTGTAAGTCGCAATTGGGCGTTTTGAGCAAGCAAATACTCATTTGATGCACGCAGCTCCGCAATTTTAATCTCGTTTGCTTCAACGCGTCGCCTGAGCATTACTTGTTCTTCTTCAAAGCGACGTACTAACGCTAAAATATCAATGCGATCGATGTCATCACGAATTCGTTTATATGCCGCCGAACTTTCGAGAGTATCAACCTTCGAAGGACGTTTTAAGGAAGGAAAGTCTTCACAGTCATTTCTGTATCCGTTCACGAGAACACCTTGTCGGCCAATTACGTCTCTGTAATCTGAATGATTCCAAGTTGGTTGTTGACGTTCCATTCGCTCAACTCGAATTGACGCAGGTGATTGCACCGAGTTTGCCATACAGTAATCTTTATGACGACATCGTCCAAACATTGCATAGTCTTTACAGGGCAATTGATTATCCTCAGACATTTCCAACGGGAACTCACCATTAACCTTGTAGTATTCTTCTTCCTGAACTGTATAATGTAAAAATTTGCAATTTGGCCTGGCGCATGTTGAATTCTGGTAATCATGACAGAAAACAACCAAATCTGGCGATACTACATGCGGATAGCGGCAATGTTTTCGTCGACACACACCCCTTACAAAATCTCGACATATTCGGTTCTTCGATGTTATATTTGTATTTCCATTGCAAACATTTCCTAAAGTACTGTTAATCAAATTATTCGGGCCATTACTATCGACGACAGTGTTACAATTTGCATTCATTTTTTGTTTTGTTGTATCTATAAAAAGTCGAAATTTTTTTTTTAAAGTTTTCCCTTTATTTTTACTCTTTCCTATTGACCGTTTAGTCTATTTATCATAAATTCTCAATTCATAACACTAATTAAGAGAAAAATAAGACTTTTCCATAAATCAATCGCGAAAGGCAAACATTTGTCAATAAGATGTATTTTAAGGATGCGTTAAAGTTCTTTTCTTATGTTTTAAGATTCGTATTATTTTTATTTGTTTACATATTTAAGATGTTGTTTTTACAAAAATACCCACAAAATCAACAAAAGCACAAACCGATGTAAAAAAAATATATTTTTTTTAATCATTTGAGTTCGGAAGAAAATTACGTTAACTGATATGCGAAAACAGTACTTCGAAAGTCTGTCGCATTTTAGAGACGTTTGTTTTGTAAATTGCAATTGAAACTTCGTATTATTCATTTTCAGTATTCCACCCGGAATTTTTTGTTCCTAGGACTGTTGTTTTTGTTTTAAGTTTACACAACGAGTATGCATAACGATTTTTTCGAAAATGAGAAATATTCGAATATTCCACGTAAAATTTTATTCCCGGTAGCCCTGAAAATATTCGTTTGCCTGATTACCTGCTTTTCTCCTAGAGAGAAGGTAAGTCTTTCAACAACGTTTTTCTTCTCGCCATCCTACAGCTGAGTATATATTTAATTTAATTGTTTTCTTATCCTGTGTCTAGGCATGACAAATATGCCATCGTATCAACATATGCTCGTCGTTGCGGCTTTATGCTGTGCAGCTGGATCTTGTATACTTTTATTATGTGACTTTCTCAATTGCGTGTTAAATAATAATGCCATGCTGTTTCTTTATATTAATTGTTTGTAACATTTCTGCAGCAGAGGCTTGCAAAGGCATTGTGAGTGCAAGGAGTTTCATAGTTATTTGCTCATGCATCCATTTCGGATTGCTTCATTTATATTGGCTATGTTGTTTGACCAGCATACGAGGGAAGATTTAATTCCTCTCATTCTGCGCTATTGTTAGAACATCCTCGAATTCTCGTTCTTTTGTACAATGTCCAGCTCTTTTGTTAGCTGCTCAATTTTGTTATCCAATTCTTTAAATTTATGTAGGTTAGGTAAACTAAGGTTTATTTTAAGTTAGATATTAAGTTTTTATAGAAAATTAAGTCCATATGCTATGTTTTTGTTAACAATTTTTTTTCTTAGCCTTAAGTATACAAAATATATATTTCAATAAAATGTAAATAAAGTCGAAAGACATAGATATAAGAATTTAGAGTAGCTTAGAGTGCCTGTGTGGGGCCAGTAAGTTAGTATAAGATTGTTAAGTAATTTTAAACTAGCATTTAAGCATTTTTTGTTAGTATGTAAGAGTTAATGATTAATATAATAAAATGCATTTAAAACTAAATTCTTTAAATTTTTCAACGACATTCTTCTATATTTTTCGAATCTTTCATCTATTTCTTCGCACTTGTTACTCAGATTTACCTGCTTTCTTTCATCATGTTGCAAAAGCTGATATAATTTGTTCAAAACTGTTTTTCTGTACGCACTGAGTTTTATCCAACTTCTGACACCAATGTAATATGCGCCCTACAGTCCGAAGTGTAAAGTGTTCAGCAACTTCCGATTGGAAAGTTTGGTGATGCTAACTTTTAGTGTAACAAACAATGGAAAATGGTCGCTGTGATGAAAGTTTGGTAGAATCCATCATTTAGTGTATGTATTAGTGATTGTAAAAGTGTATGAATAAACAAATTCGTAAGCCCACCGTCATTTAGGATAAATACTTTCTTGATATTTTTCTATTTCAATAATTTTTCTTCAATCAATTGATCAATCAATGATTTTCAAAGCTGTCTGCAGGAGTTAAAATCTATTATTAGTAATATCGGAGTATGTATATGTGCCTGTTTACATTGGCGCGGGCAGGAAGATTGTCCGAAAGAGAGGGAACGCTTT
Organism: Volucella zonaria; assembly: GCA_963966105.1. Lineage (NCBI taxonomy): Eukaryota > Metazoa > Arthropoda > Insecta > Diptera > Syrphidae > Volucella > Volucella zonaria. The sequence continues at coordinate 1,769,157 of OZ014531.1, forward strand.
TTATTGAAGTGGGAAGAAGAAGGGCTACTTGCACCGAAAATCCATTTCCAAAGTGGATTCTCGGGTGAAGCACATCGTTTTTTTCCATATCGTTCCATTTCTAACATATTTTTTCATTTTGGTTTTGATCGTGGATGAGCAAGGAAGTGTAAAAAAGAGGAAAAAAAGGTACGTTTCAGGCCAACTGCTCAAATTTAAAAATTAAAAATGCTCCTGTTCAAGTGTTACGTGTGTCAAAAAGTCTTTCAGCACCATGCAAATGTGAACACGACGTTCATGGTAAGGACTTTCATCCCCTGGCCAATGTGAAAAGGCACTATCTTTGATCAATTCGTTTGTTAGACGCACAAGAGGTTTAGGATACATAATTCTCTTCTGTTTTTGTTGGAACATATCACTAAAACGAAGAGATAGTTCATTGTACTACTTTTACGTTCATTTGGATGTAATTTCTCAGTCGCAGAAATATGAGTAATCGCTTCAGTGCTAAAATGCTTTCAATGCCATAACCCATCACATCAGCACTAAGAACCTGCAGCCTAATACAACATTCGTCACAATGAGGAAATGGTTTGCAGTATCGTTATTATTCACTTTTGCCTAAACGACCCAAATTTATAGTCTACAGTCTTTTCTTCCGAGGGACTACAAGAACACCGGTAACGTTTTAGAAAGGTGTTATGAAGAATATGGGAATAGAAAAAAACTAGAGGAATAGGAAAGAGACTAAAATTTTTTTTATTTTTTTAACCAAGGCATCTAAAATGGATGCGCTATGTAATTGTATGAGTTAGTTAAAGGTTTGAGTTTTTCCAGATGATTATTTACTTATATTTTTAAAAACAATCACTATTGCTTTACGATCTTTTAAAGAGCATACATATTATTGTATAAAGAACACAGTAACTACTGATTTGTAACGTTTTGAGGTTGATCTGACACTTTTCGCCTACAAATTGCGGTAAACTGTAAAGTCATACCAAAAGAAAAAAAACAACAACCAATATTGTGTATTGTATAGTATATTGTATTGCTTTTGTTTTCTATTATATTAAGATGTACTAAAATATAATATGAGTTTTGGCAGCACTAAGAATAAGAGGAAAAAGAATAACAGCTGTCATCAGCCTGATAGTAATAATTTGTGTTGGAATTAGTATAGCTTTATTTTCATTAGACGAACATTTTACTTGGAAAATATTTCCACGATATAACAAAATATTGATTAAATTTATAATATGTTAAACAGTTTTTCGGGATTGTAACTTACTTTTACAACGGTGAGTAAAAGGACATATCAATAGCTTTTGGCCTTGACGTATATTTAGGAGGATTTATTTGCTAAGCAACTACATCAGGTGCTTCAGATATTGGCAAAATCAATAAAATTAAATTTAAGTGTACTTCATTTACTGCGATTGTTCTATCTGAACTTGGTTTGCTTTAGCTGTAAGGTTAAAGTTAGATATTGCTTTTATATCTATATTTTTGTTTTTTAACCGTATATGGACAGACGAGCAGTCTTGAACTTCTAACGTGATGTGGACATAAGTTGGGGACTACGTTTACTGAATGAATGTTTTATGCACTACGTTGTCCGGATACTTACTCATGTTAAATGAACGCTAGAAAATGCTGATAACACTATCTTTATTAAATTACTCATTGTAATCAAATTTGAATGTTATTCCTTATTCTAAGAACTAGTACAAGGTTATGTACTGAAAAGATGTTAGTAGCTGCCTTACCTTGTTATGATGTTTCGTTATTGTATAGTTATTTGTGCACCGTAATTGAAATATTACAACGGCTGTACTAATGCATTCTTTACTATCAGCAGATTTATTATTTTCGCACATAACGAATAAAAATGACTTCAGCTGGCTTCAGACAGTGTTTATTACTATGGAGTGTGGACTATTGGAATTTAGAAGGTAGCTACCACATTTCGATAATTTAGAAACAGTTTGATAATATTTTTTGGTTATTTGTACCTATATACATGTTACTTTTATTTATTTTTTGTTATAGTTAGTTCTGTTGGCCTATTATTTGCATTTAATTTCGTACCCCTTGAGTTAGTAGGTACCAATCTACCTATGTGTTTTATTATTTGAGTTATATATTTGATTTACCATTTATCTCACACATACTTATATTAAATAGGGATATTACTGATAATATTTAATTTGTATAGTTATGACAGATAACAACTTCAAGTCTCGTGACATAGGCCTGAGGGCTCAGAAGAAAATCCTTTCTCGCATGGCTACGAAGAATATTGCAAAAACTTTTATCGATGGCACTACAGCGTCGCTGCTGGATAATCTATACAAGCTTTGCAAAATTCATGTAAGCCACTTGTAACTACAATTTATATTCCATTAATAAGTATTTTAAATTCGCCAATAGACTGGTAATAAAAAAGAAGCGGAAAAACTCATCAAAAATATTATCAAAATTGTTATTAAAATCGGTGTTTTGCACAGAAATAATCAATTTAGTCCCGAAGAACAGCGAGCTGCGGAGCAATTTAAACGAAAATTTCAAGTAAGTATAACGAATAACAATTGTTAGAATTGTGAATCTATTTTATTTTTTTAAATACTTATAATATAAGCATATGTAGATTCGTTTACTATTTGAATAAGGTTTTAAGTAAAGGAGAAGTATTTAAAAAAAAAAACATGTTAGTTAGTGTTTGCACAACAGTACAAGTAAATGTTAAAATTACATACTCAAAATGCTCTTATGAAGTTCGTTGCCACCTGAGACACTGGTCTTCCCGATATGGAGTACTTTGCTTGCAGTTGCCCAGCTAATACGATTAGTTTGATACTTAGAACCAGAGACTTATTAACGATTTTCCCACAGCTGAAAGGTGGAACTGACGCAATGTAATATGTTGATGTTATATGCATATCCTAAGAGTTTCAATTGTTTATGTTGGTCTTAATATTGTTCACTAAATACGATAAATATTTACGTAGAACATGTGTAGCTGGCTTAAATGGAAAATAATTTTATGTGAAACACGAATATAATCGTATATGGTTGGGGGTTTATCTTCTTTCCCTTCGGAAGTAGGAGAACTGTGACGAATTGTTGTGAATTTGCTAATTCAACCACCAAGCATCTATTGTACTATCAAATTTAAAATTTGTATTTATAATTATACAATGGCAATTGATCTGTATTTGTTGATCAGAAAAAACGCTGTACATAAAGATTAACTTATAATTAGTACAGGATATAAAATAACATTAAATTGCATACAAAGTGCAAAAGTATACAAAGAAAATTACAATTATTTAACAGAGTAAATATAAAATACATAAAAGAAAAGATAAGAATACAAATAAAGTTAAGAGCGCAACCAAGGAAAATTGATAATCACTTAAAATTAGAGAAGTTCAAATTAGAAAAGTGTTCAAAGCAGATTGTATGAAATAATTTTCTGTGTTCGATAGTAGGCCTCACATGATTGGTTAGGTTATTCCATAGCTTAACAGCATAAATAAAAAATTTCCCGTGTGATATTAAACAGGTGTATGTAGCAGGTCGCAACACTATATAGCGATTAGTAGATAGTTTGGTTCTTTCTTATGAATAATTTTGAAAACTAGAGAACAGCACCGATATTTGAAAAAATCTTCCAACTTACATCCGAGAATTTGAAAAGCTTCCGATCAGATATGATCAAACCTACGACGATTGAATACAAACCGGGCAATTGAATTAAAAGCAACGTTTAGAAGTGTAAGAGAGTCAGGATCGGCAAACACATCCATACGATATGATTGGGATTATTAGAGCTTTAACTAATTTTAGTTTATCGCTTGGAAAAATTGTTCTAGTAAAATGTGTATATTCAACTTGGCAAGAGTTTAAAACGATAGGAGGAAAATTAGAGTAATCGGTTGATATTTAGCGATTGGAATCGCTTTTGTTTTGTTGTTATTCAGAGTCAGGTCATTACGTGCAGTCCACTCAAAAATAGATTGTGGATCGTCGTTCACTTTTGCTATCGCGTCCTCAACAATGTCAATAGGAAAACTAATGAACATCGTCAGCATGTTCGAATCGACAATGAGATAAATGAGAAGGTAGGTCATTAATGAACAGAGAGAACAGTAATGGACCAAGACTAGATCCTTGAGAAACACCATTTTTAACAGGAAGAAATGAAGAGAGTTTACTATTACATGAAACGGCTCGCAACCGATTAGTCAAGTATGAATAAATAAGTTTAATAGAAGTGTCAATGAAGTTAAAAAGTGTAGCTAGTTTATCACAGAGTATTTCAGGGTTAACACAATCAAATGCTTTGGAAAAGTCAAGTAGTGTTATCACAGTAGTATAAGTGAAATCAATTGCCTGTCTAATGTCTTCACAAGCTCTTGATGAAGCTGACATGCAACTGTGTCCCGACCGGAAACCTGACTGCAGAGGATAAGGAGCTCTTTGTCTTTTATAAATTGCTTGATCTGGTTGCTTACAATACATTCAAAAACTTTGGATAAAAAGGGAAGGATAGCTATTGGTCTATATTCAGAGTTTGTACCTTTGTGTTGGGATTGGCATGATTTTGGGATTCTTTCCAGGTACAGGGGTAAACAAATGTCATAATAATGTGGTTAAATATATGGGTAATGTGGGGAAATGTATGATGAAGTAGCATTTTTATAATTTTTTTTATAAACTAGCGCGCGCTGAAGGGGTTACGGTATCCTTAAAATGTTTGCACACAACGCGGGTGAAGGAAATTTAGGGAGGAAAGAAGGATAGGTACCGATGTACGTCGGTTTAATATGTCTGAATGTTATAATGACTAGGAAATAGAGAGCTCGGCAGAGCATTCCACAAGTGAGTTGTTCGGCTTAGGAGTATGTCCGAAAGTGGGCTTGAGGGTATACTGATGAGCATTCATAGCGAGACGTGTGTTACAGTTAAAGGTTTGAAGGGGCGGAATGCTACTGGCGATTTCTGGTGGTGGAAATAGCGATAAAACAAAGTGAAGCACGAGACATTCGTCGGTGTTCGAGGGTGTCCATTGCCTGAGTGCTATTGGTATCAGCCATGATTTTTATCGCACGGTTTTGAATCCGGTCTAGCAGATGCAGAGATGTTTTAGGCGCACCTGACCAGATGTGAGCATTGTACTCCAATTTTTGGCAGATGAATGCCTAATATATTGAGGCCAAATCAGAAAGGAAAAATTATTTCTTACATCGTTTGAGGAAGCCTAGACATTTCGCAGCATTTTTTGCGACATCGAATGCGTGGTCATTCCAACGTAATTTGTCATTGACGCACATAGCGAGAATGGAAAGTTTTTCGGTTTTGACGATGTAAGTGCCATTCATGGATAATGGCTGGGTATTTAAGTTTCGCTTTAACGACAGCAGACAACATTGTATTTTGGAAGCATTAAATTCCACTCTGTTGATAGTTCCCCAATTGGTTATGCTGTTGATATTGGAATTTAATGAGCTTAACATACGCTGATGTTCCCGTTCTACAGCCGAAAAGAAGGGACGTGAATCCGGAAACGAATATGAAAAGCAGAGAGTACTGTCGTCAGCAAAGGTATATATTGGATTAGAAGTGGCAGACAGGAGATCATTGATGAAAAGAAAATAGGGTGTCATAGACAGTACGGAGCCCTAGGGCACACAGCATTTATTTTGTGAATATCAAATTTAAAACTATCCCAAACAACACACTCAAGTGAAGGCGCAGACAAAGCACAATCTGGAAGTGTTGAACTGGGTGCAAAGTATGCAGTAAGCAGATTGGCCTTATCCAAAGAACTGACTGCAACAGAACGACCAAAAATGTTTACTGCCTTTGGGACATTGTAGTATTTTTCATTGAATATGACAAAACCAACTGATTTTCTCAGCCTGAAGTTTGTTCACTATCGGTTCCTTAACTTGGACACTTCCGCGAATGCGCCTACTTATAAGATTATATTTTTTAACGCCCGCTAACATTAGCAATATTTTTATTTCTATCGCTACATTTATATGCAATTGCTCTGTTATATATAATAAACCTTTAAGTTTATACGGTATTTTTCTCTCAAAAAATACTGTTTTCCCAGCTATTTATGTATGCCTATTCTATGTTCGATGTCGTCAACGAAATTTGCTTGATTCAATTTTGAATTTCAGTTTCAATTTATTTATTTCAAACAGATATCATTTATTTCTTTTTCGGCGAAGCCTTATGGATTATTTTTTTCATATATTTTATTGAAATTAATTTATTAATTCTTATATGCTAAACAAAAAAAAATGCTTAAAAATGAGTTTAATTAATTAAATTTTTTTTTTCACTGACTCGCTCTAAGCTAAACCTATGTAAAACTTAGGCTGAAAACACACCGGATCAGACAAAAAGTTTTTGTTTCATAGTCAGGAAAGCGTTTTTTTATTTCAACCCACACCAATCGAAACACAATGCAACAAAACAAATCATTTCGACAAAACTGAGTTTGCAATTTATTTATTGTGAAGTTCGTCACACATTCTCAACGAAAACTCTCAAACAAATGAACGCCAGTGCATAGAAAACAACAACAACGAAATTTTGTTTCTGAATAACAACTTTCCAGCTATCGACAACGAGACATGTTTTTCTGCTTTGTCTTGTCTTTTTGCTTTCTCTCATGCGGTGTGTGCTGTGCCATAAGCAATTGTGCAATAATCGGCAACGACGCTAGTTTAGAACATATTTGTTGCATTCGGTGTGTTTTGGTCGTATGCAAAGCCATGTACTAGATGGAGTGAAAAGTGACATCCTTGACCGCTGAAATGCGCTGCTACTGCAAAAAAGGTTATGGTGCCTTGAAGTCCGTTCATATTTAGGCAGACGTGCCAAATTTCAGTGCGATACTGTCCTTGGTTTTGTTTTGACAGCTGATTGTAGTTGACGTGCTTGGTATCATGTTGAGTATGCACAAAAACGATTTTCGTTCTCTCATAAAACATTATTTTTAGAGAGGCAAAACGGCGAAGGAAACAAAAGAAAAGTTGGATAAATATTATGGGTCTACAGGTCTATGGGTCAGATTACACCGTCAAATATTGGTTTCGAGAGTTTCGTGGTGGCCGCAACTCCACTACCGATCAAGTCAGCAGCGGCAGGCCCTCCGATGCAGTTACAGAGGACAACGTCAAAAAAATATATGAAATGGGGTTGGCTGACCGGAAAGTGAGGGTGCGCGAGCTAGCAGATACCGCAAAGATTAGTACTGAGCGCACACGCCATATTTTGGGCAATATTCTGCATATGAAAAAGTTATCTTGCCGCTGGGTGCCGCGAATGACCAAAAACATGAACGCGAGAGCACTTCGAAAAACTTGCTGATGCGGAATCGGGCGGACTTTTGGCGTCGATTGGTAACTGGATTTGGATCCCTCGGACTATTATATCTTCCAAAACCTCAAAAGATGACTCATCAATAAAAAATTCAGCTCACGCGAGGAAATCATCGACGCCACGGAGGAGTATTTTGCAGACCTTCCGGAAAATTGTTTTTCGGACGGGATCAAGAAGTTGGAAAACGTTGGAATAAGTGCATCAAACTAAAAGGGGGGGACTATATTGAATAATATAAAAAAATATTTAAAAAAAATAAAAATTTTAATTCCCAAGGAGGTCACTTTTCACTCCATCTAGTATTTTCGACAACCAGTCATGAAACACATCGGGTCAAAAACATGATTTTTGTTTCGTCTGCTTTGGTGCATGTTGGCTCATAAGAATCAATGGGTTGTTGTTTCATTAGTCAACAAAACACCTTTTGTCTGATCCGGTCTGTTTTCAGCCTTAAGCTATGCGTTTCAACGTAACAAAACCGATTTAATTGTTTTATGTACGAGTATAACATACTTAGTACTATGAAAGTATAAATTGTTTTGATAAAAACTTAGTAAAAGGACAGTTTTAGTTATATTATAACTTATAACTACTTGCAAAATAATTCTTAAATTAAATAAGTTCCTGAAAATGATGAGCCTGTCACCTCAAATCCAACATTTTTCTTGTCAAAAAGCACCTTTAAAAAGAAAAAGTGAAAGGAACCAACATTTTCAGACAAATTTGTTAAATAGTTTAGTTGTGACAGCTGTGACATTTAAAACAGACCCCTACGAGAATTTTTGTAAAAATGGAAAAAAGTGAACTTCGTGTGCTATATTTCGTGCAAAAAAAAATCACGCAAACCAAACAAGAGCTTGAAAGGTATTATGGGGACTGGATTGGTTTGGATCCATCCACCACTGGTTTACTCAATTTCGGTGCGGCTGCACTAGCACAACGTTCTGGTCGCCCAATTGAGGTCACCATACTAGAAATGGTCGATAAAATCCACGGTATGTTATCGGACGATCGGTAGAAATATTTGGATATGAAAAGGCTATCCGCCAGATGGGTGCCGAGCTTGGTCACAATTAACATCAAACGTAATCGCTTGACAACTTCAAAGGAACAGTAAGTGAACTTCTCCTGATGAATCGAAGCCGAAGAAGGCCAAAGTACGTCTGTCGGCCAACAATGGCATGGCGACAGTTTTTTAGGATGCGCGCGGTGTTATTCACATCGATTACCTTGAAAAGGGTAAAACGATCATCGGCGCCTATTATATAGAGCTCGATTCGACTCTGGTTTGAAGCAAAAACGATCGAATTTGGTGAGAAAAAAGTTCTCTTCCACCATTACAACGCACCGCCGCACAAGTCCGCAGTCTCAATGGCAAAGTTGCATAAATTAGGTTACGAAATGCTCTTCATCCAGCATATTCTCGAGATTTAGCCCCTGCAACTATTTCCTGTTTCCAAACATGGAGAAATTGCCCGGCAGTAAGAAATGGGTCGAATGAATAGGTCATCGATAAAATAAACGCCTATTTTGAGCGCCTCGAGAAATCGTATTTGGAGGGCATTAACAAATTGAAGAAACGTTGGACGAAGTGTATCGAGCTAAAAGGAGATTATGTTGAAAAATAAAACTGGTTTTTGCCGAAAAGAGGATTCTTTATTTCAATTTTCAATTTTCATGGGCCAATAAGTCGGCCCAGTCTCGTACGTAATTTTTTTTTGTTTTGTGTTAAGGTCCATTCATAACTACTTTTTCATAGTCGCTAAAATAAAGTTTTCTGTGTTCCCATCCCATAAGTACGGCTTATATGGGATTTTGCAGCCGAGATAAATGTAACTTCCCTTAATTCTCTGTTATTGAACGGTTCGTATTTAACCGCTATACTCATTGGCGTTTTGTTCCATTTTAGGCAACGTAAGGTGTTCCGCTTCAGATTGCTTCATGTTCCTGCTCAATCTCAACAAGGGTGGAAAAGAAATTCTTAGCGGCGAGATGATCCCAACAAAACGGGAGCTACTCCGAGTGCTCATGAGTATTTATGATCCATTAGGACTAATTGCTAACTACGTAGTGCGGTTCAAAATATTAATGCAAGATGTCTGGAGGTCAAAGATAGATTGGGATGATCCTATCACTGCAGACCAGAGCACAACCTTTCAACAGTGCATTAAATTATTTCCTAAGTTGGAAGTATTAAAGATTCCGCACTGTCATCTAATTGGAATTAGCAATTACTTTGATGTGGATGTACAGCTTTACACTTTTGTCGATGCTTCAGAGATGGCTGAAGTAGCTGTTTGTTATTTTCGCATAGAGCGCGATGTGAGATGCTCACTCTTGGCGGCAAAGACTTGCGTAGCTCCTTTGAAATTAACATCAATCTCTGATCTTGAATTGGAAAGTGCTGTTCTTGGAGCAAGACTTGCGAAACAGCCAAGAAACATTCTTGGAGCGATTCAAAAGTGAGCCTGGATAGGATCCGAATGATTGATCTGCGAAAGATAAAGGAGTTCGTCGCCTTTCGGGTGGCCGAAATTCAGGATTTAACAAATCCAATGCACGGGTGGTACGTACCATCTCGGGACAATATAGTGGATGACGCAACCAAGTGGGCGAGAATCCCGAACTTGGAGATTGATGACCGATGGTACACTGGTCCAAGCTCCCTCTATGATGCAGAAAATCAATGGCCTGCGCAAGATAAACATGAGTCGAATGTTGAAGAAGATCCTTCGGGAGCGCATACCAATTTTCATTTGGTAAATGCGTCGTTAATAAAGCTTGAAAGATTTTCCTCTTTACAGAAGCTGAGGAAGACCGTTGTCATTTTATACAATCTCCGATATCCTGATCCCGTAATGCAATTTCAACGTGCTGATGCCTATTTACACAGGACAGTTCAACGTGTTTTTGTCGAAGAAATTGCAGCACTGAACTCGGGAAACTCTGCCAAAATAAATTCAGTTTTAAGGAAGAGTCCCCTACGTGATCGAAGTCCATATTTAGACCATGATGGGGTCCTGAGGGACGGAGGTCGGATAGATAAAGCAGAGTATGTCCCATTATCTGTAAGGAGACCAGTCATCCTCCCGAGATCCAGCCATTTCACGCTTTTAATTGTCTGGGGAGAAGTATTACCATGCCTTTCATGAAACGGTCATCAATGAAATGAGACAACAATATGACATTCCAGGTCTCAGAACTTTGCTTAATAAAAAGCACAGCTGTGTCATTTGCCAACTACGTTCTCGAAAAATTGTCGAGCCGAAAATGGGTGATCTACCCTATGGGAGATTAGCAGCGTACGAACCGCCATTTAGTTATACTGGTATAGACTTCTTGGGCCAACTTTATTGGCACCGAAAAATTGTTGCGTGAAGTATTCAAACGCATGTACTTTAAAGGCGTTGCTAAGAATTTCGAGGGATCTACCATTAAGTGGATCTTCAACCCCCCAGGAGCACCTCACATGGGCGGTGCATGGGAACGCATGGTAAGAACTTTCAAGATGGCCTTTTATTCGGACCTCCCAACATATAATATCAATGACTGGATGCTGAGGGCATGCATAGCAGAAGCAATATTCATAGTGAACTCCAGACCACTGACTCACATTCCTATTGAACCTGGGTCCTCTGATGTTCTAACCGCAAACCATTTTTTGATAGGGAGCAGCAACAGAGTAAAATCAATTGGCAGTATTCCAGACGACACTCGTCTGTGCACCAAGGGGTATATCACTTCGCAAATGTTTCGGAACAGGCTTTGGAAGCTATGGGTCGAGGGTTACCTTCTAGAATTGGTAAGAACAAAAAATTTTCTTCCAGTGGACCCGATGAAACCTGGAGACCTTGTCGTAGTATACGAATCAACACTTCCATCCAACACCTGGCCAAAAGGTGTTGGTAATAAAGGCAGTATTCCCTGGAGAGTACCACATGCCTGTGTCGAAGTTGGCGCTTGTAAATATAAGACGTGGTGAGACAAGTATAGAAGCCGAAACCAGTAGTGTCTCACGGGATGGGGAAAATATTGGCAGCACTCCTAAACCATAGCGCCATCTGGCGAAAAAGAAGAGAGGAATCTAATTTGACAGGAGGGACGTCTTAAAGATTCATTCCATTTTTGAACACCAGAGCAAGGAGACTAAATTTGAAGACCTTCTTCCATTTTCTTTATATAAACATTACTTTGTTTTCTTTGAACTTCAATAAATTGTTATATCGTTTAAATTATAAAGTTTTATAGATTGAATTTGGGAACCTACAAAAGTCTCATTGGGAATTATACGGAAATTTGTTCCTGCTCATTCTCAACAACTACAATAATGTTCTATACTTCCGGTTTGTAGTCTATATAAATCAGTTTAGAGGTACACGTTGTATTGAGCATTTGTAGACGACGCTGAAATTTCACTGTGCGTGCTTGTTCATAGTTTGCTCTGTTTCGTTTGATTTTTTCAGTGATTGAATATTTATTATCAGAAAAATGCCGAGAAAATTAAGCAGAGAAGAACGACTGAAAAAAATTATACATCCATAGAAACATAAGAACGACAATGTGCATCATCTAAGAAAATCAAATTAAACACTGGTTGGGAAGGAGAGGAGAATTTGGAAAAACGTTACTGGATCATAGATTTTATTTCAGTTTTTTCAATGATTACTACATTAGCTAAGTGTTTAAAGTGTGATGGAGAATTTACGTTTAAATCGTGCAAAAAGAAAGGATTCGGATTTAATAATAATGAGAGCCTGAATCAACTTATCTGGAAAATCAGTCCGAGATCAGTGAATAGTACTTCAATTATTGCTGAAATGACAGCTTATGTAGCAGCATGTACCTTCAATACAGGTTGTTTTGCTTTGCTGACCTTTATGCAAAGACATGAAAGTCGCTACGGGACTAAGCACACATGAATGGGCGCATACAGAGGACAGTAATCGGATCAGCATAGCGGAACAATAAGCTGCACACGACAGCAAAGATGGCAGAATTTTACGTAGAAAAACCAAAAAGATGCTTTGAATATGGGTTATGACATTGCTGCACATTATGGACCAAGAATCGACGACTCTGTTTAGGTATAAACAAATTTTTAATGCTTAATATTGGATTTTTTGGTATACAAAACTTTAAAGCAATTTTCAGACATTTTTTGAAGCCGGTGAACGGTTTAAATCAAAATCTACTCGACCGATTCTTTTGAAATTTAGTATATTGCTTCCATACATAAATGGCCAGGTATCCCGGAAAGCTTTTATTTTATTTTTCATAATTATTAATTTTACAATAACAAATTGGCCTATTTTTTAAAGCACGATTTTATTTAAACTAACCCATCTAAACACGTCCCAAGCACTTATTTCGAAACCCACGTATGTATTTTTTCTCAACACTTGATTTTATACTTATTAGACAAATTTATTTATTTTTTTCTGCACCAAAATTATACCTTGAACATGAATTTGCTCCCGACAACTAACTGTCAGAAATCAATCTGAGAATGTGAGTATACACCTAGGGGCGCTGAAAGCACTTTACCGAGTGTCAATAGCTGATCTTCTGACGCACATACTTTCTGATTTCGTTACATTTAAATTTTTGACTCATCTGTCCAGAGAATATTTATTCACATAGACAATGGTCAGTCAAGATGATTCGATACAAATTCGACCTCAAGGCACTGAACATTCCTACTATTTTATTCTAAGTTTTTGAATCCATGTGGGCTCTCTAAGCATTAAGAAATACATTATCTTTCGATGTACTCTACCTATGTACTTAAGAAGACGGTAGCAAGAACTGAATCTTCTTCCTACACACATGGTCATGTTGACAAATCTGAAATTAAAATATGAGGATGAATTTCAAGTTTTTAAGGAAACAGAGTGCTTATATTGCAGACAATCTTATGGCTCGTTTAGATTATGGTTGTCCTTTGTTGAACTTATCCGTTAAGATTTGATTAATTATGATTAATCTTAAACATAACAGAAAAGAAGGATTATGGTACGTATGCACTACACTTACGTTATAAATCGCAGCCTTCAATCGTATCTCTTACCAAAGAAGGATTATTGGAAAACTTAGAGTAAACAAATACGAGGAGCTTTGTAATATTTTATCAATAAAGTGAAAGTACATCCATCATTGCTCTAGAAAACTACTTTTCTTTTACACTTCATTTGTTAAGATTAATTGGGTGTGGCAGCCGCGTTAATATTGCTACAGAAATTATATTAATAATTTTAACATTTTTAATCAACATTGTATACAAAAACTTGTGATGTAAAATATTTGGTATGCTTTTTCTTTTTAGAATACTCAACTTGCTGTGATTTCATTTTACGAAGTGGATTTTAGCTTCGATTTGCCGTACTTGCAAAAGTCGTTTGCAGAGTCTCACATTGCGCTTAAGTCAATTGTTCAAGCACATTTAACTGAAAAGTCACTTAACCGCATCAATGAGGTATTTGATTTTTTTAGCGACGCAAAACTTCTAGAAACTGCATTTAAATCAGATTCGCCGTACCGCGAGATAATGGGAAAAATCGTTGCCGATGTTAATCAAGCTATGGATACCGGTGACATATAATAACAAATTTGGTGCTGAAATCCAAACCATATTGGTGTAATGATTTTTTTTTATAAAAAAAAAAGAAATATATAATTTTAGAGGTGATATTTGAAACGTCCCATTTTTAGAAACCAATTTTTACAAGGCAAACGACAACAAAAAAATAAATTAAACAAAGTCTTTGATAACACGTATTACAGTTTTAATATGTTTTGTTATATTTGTTGTATGAAACAGCAATAATTATCTTTATTACAAGCGTATATGCATATACATACATATGTATGAATTCAAATGTCTGCAGTTGATTTTCGTAGAGTATTAAATTATGTTTCATATATATATATATATATATGGTATATGTATATGTATAAATGTTTTTATACCAAAAAATATCGAAATTCAAAAATTTAATCATATCGAACCGCATTACAAGTTTCTACTTTTCAACTGAACGAAATATAACCGCAAACATTTTTACCAATTTTCATACTACATAGTAATTTTTCTTAAAAGTAAAAAAGATATATATCAATACATAAAAATGCGGACCAAATGGGTAAAAAGTAAAAAAAAAAAAAATTAATAGAAGAAAAAGAAAACAAAGCAAAACAGATCTGAGGATATGCTTTGATATTAAACGAAAAAAAAAATGATATTAAAAACTATTCACAAAGTTCAATTTTTATATAATTATTAATTATATATATAATATATTCACATTTTACAAACACTTACATAAGTACATTTATGTATGTGAAAGCCCTACATTCCTTCTTTGTGTTAAGCAGTTAAGTTTCACGTAAATTGTATATGCCGTTTATTTTGGATACTTACACGAATGTGGGCAATACCAAGCTAAACATATCCAAGTGACGACAATATGTGGCACAAGTTTTTGATCATTGTACAATTGTATTTTATATTTTTACTTACCATTGTCGATTTACACTCTTTGTTAGTTAAGTACAAACATTATATATAATGTTTTGTTATTTATAAGTTGAACTGCCGTACAGTTGTGCGACTAGGTGTTGTTATTTTAAATTGGAAATATCTGGAAAAGTTTTATTAATTTATATCTGTAATGTCAACTTGTACATCGCACTGGCGTGATTTTTTTTCTCAATATTGACGAAAATGTCAGGATTATATGTTGTGTAGCACATTTTCCGTTCTATTGTTAAAATTAACATATTATGTACTTAATTGCAAATTAAAAAACAAAATGTTATCAAATCAAATGTATGTTTTATTATATTTTTAAGAACATAAAACAATTATGCTTATTCTGCTCTCTTTTCTTTTAAGGAATCCCGCTCGCTTCTAAATATTTCCAAGAGTTTTTCACTTGCAGATTTTTCTATATCTAATGGTTTGGAAGCAATTTCATTCGGATAGACAACTAAGTTGGAATCAGGCGCCTTCAGCAAAAATGGTGTCCATGGTCCTTGAATTGAAGGCATATCTGTGTGCCACATCTTCCTAAGTCGTAGAGAACTGGATGATCCATTTTGTGTCCTTAGTAACTGAATCCATTTGGATATTTCGTCTTTGGTCGAGTTTCTGCAATTAAGCCACTCCCTTTCACCGTTTACTATTAAATGAATTTATAAAATAAAAAGAGATCATTTAGTAAAAACGTCGAAAGAAATATCAGTAAGTTATTTTATAAGTTGTGTCAACGCAGCTTTTCGTTGTAGCAAAAATTGTTAACGTAACCGTAGAAAAGGATGAGGGAACACGAAAAATCAAGAAGTAATTGAGTTGCATAAAATAAATAAAATTGTAAAACACAAATTGAAATTTTGGACTTAAATGAAATAATTATATTATGGATTTAGCGAAATCCCTTGCCGCGGAGCAGAACAAGCAAAAAATAAAAAATAAAATGATTAATACAACGAAATTACAATGGTACAATTGCCACCCGTTTGAGCTAAACCAAGTTTTGCAAGTCAATGGAAATAGCATTGCAAATATAGATAGGCCTTTGCAACTAGTATAGATTCAATAAAGACATGTTTGAATATTTATTTGATTTGCTCTCGGGCGGTCTTTCAAAAACTAAGAAGCCATTTGCCACCCATAGTTGAAACTAAGTGCGTGTCTTCGTTTCTTTGCAGAAGGTGGCTACGAGAAAGGAGTGGGAAATGACCATGGGGTTGGACTAGCACAATCGTCATTTTCGGAGGTATTATCTCATGTCCTATGACTTTTTGAAGCAAAATTCTTTGATATTTTCTTTGCTCTCATTTTTTTGTAAGGCCATTGTCTCGATTTTCTTGAAATATACAAACAACAAAACACACTTTTATTTTGCCTTTTTTTTTTCCTTAAAAAGAATAACTTGAAAACTTACATACATACTATATCAGAAGTCTTTTTGAATTTGGTTTAAAAAAAGGCACAGTCATTTTACCTCTACTTTTAATCTCACAATTCCACCCACTGTAAAACATTGAAAAAATTTCGAGGGAATAACGTCGAATAACTACGAGGGGAATTTCACCTACGATACCAAATTTTCCCAGGGCGATTTGTTTCCCTCTTACCTCTTTTACGGAAGTGGGAAAAATTCTCTTCGGTATTTTGTAATTTTGGTGGAGGCGAAAGCCCCCATTTATTCGGCTTAATACAAGCTATAACTTAAAATTAAACTAAAACTTAAAACTAAGGTTGGTTATTGTGGTGAAGGAGAACAGATTTAAGGTAGGAAGTGGTGCGGTGGAAGTCAAAGACGCTAGGGTTTGAATTAATTTTTCGTAGCATACAGATTGGTTCGTTCGCGCCATAGGTGGTGTGGTGGGTTGGGAGATAGAAGAGACGAGGGGTACGTAGATTACGAGAGTTAGTGTTGAGGAAAATAGAATTGTGAAGGGACGTGCATTCAACCTGACTTGAAAGAAGTCGATGAATGAAGAGAAAGTCGGCTGCATCTCAAGGGTGTTTAGGTTAATAAGGTTGAGACGGTTTTGATAGAGGGGCAGAATAAAAGGATCATCCCAGGGCAAACCTCGAAGAGCAAATCGAAGAAAACGGCGCTGGATGCTTTCGATTCTCGAGATATGAACGCGATGATATGGCGACCATACTTGACTGGCGTACTCTAGGAGGGGACGAACAAATGTAATATAGAGGGACCTGGTCACGTATGGGTTGGTGAATTCTTTGGACCATCGTTTTACAAAACCTAGTGCAAAGTTGGCTTTAAGGATTATCCCATAAATATGAAAACGGAAGTTGAGCTCCCTATCACACAAAATGCCGAGGTCGCGAAGAGATTCAACGGAGGAGATAGGTTGGTTGTGGAGAAGGTAGAGTCAGGGAGGAGATTTGTGCCGCTGGATTTGTGAAAAGGTGATGGATTGGCATTTGGTGATATTAAGTTCCAAACAATTTTTGAGGCACCAGATCGAAAAACTATCAAGGTCTTGTTGAAGAAGGAAGGAGTCATGGAAATGGTTTTGAAAAATTTGGTATCGTCGGCGTAAGCAGAAACGGACGAGTGTTTGATGATCCTATCGAGATCATTTATGGTTAATATAAAGAGAAGGGGACCGAGATGGCTACCTTGAGGAACTCCAGAGGTGGCCAAAAATGGAGAGGAGTGGGCTGACCTAAAACGAACACTGTAAAAACGGTTTTCGAGGTATGAGGATAACAGTATGGGCTCAAAGCCGAGGGCAGACAATTTGAAGAGTATTAATCGATGAGAGATTTTATCGAAGGCTTTGCTAAAATCGGTTGCAACTACATCGACTTTGTTGCCGTTCTCTAGGGCAGAGATGGCAAAGGATACGAATTCAACGAGGTTTGTGGTGGTTGACCTACCCTTTAGGAAGCCATGTTGTCTAGGGGAAATAAGTGATTTGCATTGGAAGCTTAGAGCTTCATACAAAATACTTTCGAGGAATTTGGGTATATGGGAGAGTTTAGCGATTGGACGATAGTTTGTTATTTCGTTCTTTGATCCCTTTTTGTGGATCGGGGTTATAAAGGAGGTTTTCCAAACCTGAGGAAATTCTTCTTGTGAAAGGGATAGACGAAGAAGATCAGAAAGGGCAAGGGAAAGAGACGAAGAACATTTTTTAAGAAATATGGCAGGGAGGCCATCTGGACCGGGTGTAAATTCGTCATTAAGTTGGTGTAATTTATATTCCATATAGGAGGGGCAAAAGATGTGAGAGAGAAGTGGGCCATTGGAGAAGTTCAGTAGGTAACGAAAATAGGATGGATCTGGTACAAAGGAGTCGTTGGTGAAGGATTGCTTAAAGAAGCTGGCAAATAGGTTGGCAATGGTGAGTGGATCGGTTGATGACTTGTTGTTGAAAGAGAGGGAAGGAGGGTAACCATCGGACTTTCTTTTGTTAGTTAACAAATTGGAAAAGGACTTAGGGTCATTTATAAGGTTGACTTGCGCATTATTAAGGTAACGCTGGTAAAGGGAATCGTAAAGTTCGGTGAAATGAAGATAAGCACCAAGATAGTTGGAATATTCGGACAAAGATCTGGTACGCAGGAAAACAGCCCATAACTTGTTTCTCTTGTTTCGTAAGGAACGAAGCTTGCGATTATACCAGGGAGGACTAGTAGATGATGTTTTAAGGCGGGAAAACGGAACGTAAAGGCTAAACGAATTAAATATTTCGTTATAAAAAATGGATAAGGCATCATTTACGATTAGGTTGTGAAAGTTAAAGGGGGATCTGCTAAGATAGTCACTGATTTTGTGAAAGTTTGCTTTATGAAAGTCGTAGGATTAGAGAGTTGTGGGAGGAGTGGACTGGAAAGAAGAGTTATGAAAAAATGAAAGTTTAAGGGGGGGGGGGGGGGGGGGGGAGTAGTTGTCGATTGTAGAGAGAGATAGGGACAAAGTGAGACTGAGGAGTTAATTGAATCTGTTGTGAAAATAAGGTCCAATTGCCTGCCCATATAGTTGGATAAACCACTGGCTTGGCATAGACTTGAGTCTGTTAAGCGATCTAAGAAGAGACATTCCTTAGCTGAGTTGGCATTTGAAGCGATGAAGAACGATTGATCGTCTGATGGAATCCACTGCAGCTGAGGAAGATTAAAGTCGCCGAAAATAAAGATATCGTCAGTAGAGTCAGACAGGTCAATTAAATAGTCGATCGCATCGACAACAAGTTGGTAAGATTCGGTAGGTTGAGCTGGCAGGATGTAGCAACATAAAACGTAAAGGGACTTGAAGGGGAGTGATATTTTTATAGCGACAAAGTCGACTTTAGAGGATGCAGAGATGGTAATGGGAGAGGGTCGCCAGTAGGACGCCTCGAGAGGGGGAATCATCATGTGGGCAGGTAGGATCGTCGTCGCGAAAAACATTAAAAGTAGGGGGGAACAATTCCTGGTTCTTTATGTCGGGAATCAAATTGGTTTCAATCAAGGCGTAAATATCAAAGGGAAGAGAATGCGATTGACATAGGACAGTATTGGTTTTAGAGCGAAGACCTCTTACATTCTGATAGTAAAATGTAAGAGGGATGTTGTGGGGTGGAGATGTATGGCGGAATGGTTTAAGTGCTGACGAGGAAGGTACGTTATGGACGAAAAAATTTATCGTGGTCAGCTCGGCTTCGCTGTAGGTGTGAGACTCGTTTAGAGTGAACGTAGTGGCCGAATGCAGCAAGGTCGTCTGCTACTTTCTGAGGGGACATGCTAAATATCTCGTGGTACCTGACATATATGTTCCTGAGACTGATAGGGTCGGTAGGGAGGCCTTCCTGCTGGATGGATACCATGACGCTGGTTTTGGTCTTCCCTTCGTAGCAGACCGAGTCCGATTTGTCATGTAGATAGGCGAGAAAGAGACGAATGTTTTCATATATCTTTCTCTCTCTAAGCCTAGAGAGTGCATAGCGACTTTCTGTAGTTCCATTGGTTTGTTGGGTTAGTTTAACTGTGGGGGGAAAAAGAGGATCAAGAATAGGTGTAGTGGAGGAGGGAGATGGAGATTCGTGGTTGGATATGGAGTTGGGCGCCGGATGAGATGTTGGGTTTAGGGTATGGGAGTTAATAAAATTAGGGTACTTAGCTCCAGTTTGTAGGTCGAAGTTAGGAAATGAGTTGTTTGCTGGGATCGGTGGCGTAGAAGATTGAGAAGGAATAATATGGGTGGTTGGGGTTAAGTTGAAAGAGACGCGTTGGCGCGGGGGCTTGGGTGGAACATTGGGAATTAGCGGATTAGAGGATTGGTGTGTAAGGGCTTTGTGTCGGATAAGTGAGGACGGGCTATTGTACACGATAGCCCTGAATATTGATGCATGGAGCTTCTCCTCGACGACGTGCACAGAAATTTATTTAATTAATTTAATTATTTCCCATTGCGGCGTTAGTTGTTCCGTACTAAATTGTTATCGAGTAATCTCCACAACTTTCTAACAAAATAAAGAAAGTTACAGGCAAACAAAATCGCCCTGAAACATAAACCTGTACAGCACCCCTCTGTATTAAGCAAAAAAAAAAAAGAAACTGATTTGTGAATCATTAAACCGGAATCTTATGATACACTATATTTTGTCAAAGTGCATTGCTAAATTGGCTTTCCAAAATGTATACAATCGATTCTCTAGCTGTAACCATTCAGAAGCTGCATTACGTTATCTAATTAGACATCGAAATCAGCTTTGTCTCATTTCGACAGCCTATAACTTAAAAGCGGGTGAAAATAGACAACCTCACAAACGATGTTTTGTTCGCCGGAACTTCAGGAATCTCCAGTTACCGGATTGTCCTTAATTGAGACACCCTGTATTTGTCCCACATATCTGTACCCTACTGCCCCACTTGTGGGGCTGGCTTAATGTATGGACCTTAGAATTATTCTACATTGACATTATTATTACAAAGCTACTCTAATAAGAATAGTTTGCTGATGTTTTTGCATTTGAGTGATGCAATTATTTTTTCTTTCGATGTCTTCTCAACTGGAACTTGAGCCTCTACTGATTTTTAGACTGGATTTCCCGAAGACCTTCGCTGAACTTTGCAAAAGCAACTAATTTCCTCATTCTGAAGTTTTCCATTATCAGTTGCTTAATCTAGAGACTTCCACCGATACGCGCACTTATTAATATAACATATTAGATCACGTTTTGTCGCATTCGTAAAGTTTTCATTTTATTAAGGATGGTAATGTCAGGCAGTCTACTCCTTCTCGTAACGAGAACAACCTCATTTTTCAGAGGATTGACTGAAAGCCCATTACTAGTGCACCAGTCGTCGATCACATCTAGGGCTGCCTGCGTTTTAGAGGAGACAGTCGTTAGATTCGATCCAACAGAAAGTACAGCTACATTATCCGCGTATGCTTGTGCATAAACGTTCGAACTACTGAGCGTGTTGAGCCACCACATATTGGCCGCAGCCAGCATCCGCAATCAGTGTCTTATTCACCAGCATTGCTTTTATCCAGAAAACTAGTGATTCGTATACGCCGTGTTCTCTGGCCGAGTTACACATGACGACAAAAATTGCCTTGACGAAAGCACTCTCAACGTAGTTGAAAATGCCCAGGGCGTATTCCTTCTTGTCAAGTGCGCCTTCAATTCTGCCTACCAGATTGCATTGGTAGGCATGTTGCATCGCCGGTAGAAGATGCATTCGCTAGGCGGTTTTGCGCCCATGGATCTCGACCACTCTCTCGATGCTTTTTAGCATTATAGGTCTGAAACTCTTGGCGAGTTAGTAGTCCTCCTTTCCGATTTTCGGTATAAATGCAATCTCACTGTTCGCCAGGGTTCCGGTATGTATGCTAGTGCCAGACCGACAGAGAAAATTCTCTTCAAAGTTGCCGGCAACTGGTCTATACCTTTTTGTAAAATAACTGCAATGGCATGTTTAATGGCTTCATCCGTCACTACAACTGATGAAATATATCACCTGCGGCGTGTTGTGTTGTTCAGCTCACTAGTAGCTTCATTAATATGAGCTAGTTGTGAGCTGATTCCGATTATGTTGCCTGGGAAGCGAGACTCAAGCATGAGACGGAGAGTCTCTGCTTTGACTCCGTATGCCTGGTTGAACTCCCCTTTCGAGGACTTTGACCAGCCTACTGCTTTCACCGATAGTTTCGATCTTTCGCTCTTTGAAATCCGAATAAGCCTCTTAAAATCATTTGCTCAGATCTGTAAAAAGGTTCCAATCATCCTCCAAATTAGTCTTATGTGACCTGTTTAGAAGTTTACTGGATTCTTTACGAGGACGCGTTCCACCAAGGAACGGGCGATCTGCAGCTTTGCTTGCTAGCTGGATATGCCATATCCAAACACTCGGTAAGGGTGCCGTTTAGGTTCCTCTAGCTTTTGTTTTGTCCTGAGCTTAGGGGGAGCACTATTGTACTTGTCCTTATATCGTGTCTAGTTAGTTTTATCCTCTTCAACAAGGTGGAGACCTCGCCTCCGATTCTGAATTCGATGTAGCTATGGTCTGACGTGAAGATCTCCGATAGCACTTTCCAGCCAGTAATCTCCTTAGGATAAAGTTAAGTCGATTACTAGCTGTCTTATTCTCGTAACAAAAGTTGGATGCATTTACAACCTTGATCAAAAAGTTCCCGCACCACACCACCATGTGGCGCTCCCATTGTTCTGATTTGAGTTCTGTTTTTTTTGTTGGTAAATCTGTTGTTGACATTCCCTCTAAATCTTTGCGTCATAGCTTGACATTTGCTTATGTCGTAACCAAGAGTACATCTAACTCCGTCTGTGTTGGCGATTTTTTACAATTTTAGAAATGGATTTCAATTTGCAACAACGAACTAGTATTGAATTTGGCGTAAAAAACGGATTTAATGGTGTGCGAACGTTGGAAATGTTGGAAAAGTGTTTTGGTAACGATTCTCTAAAGAAAACGGTCATTTACCAGTGGCACGAGCGGTTCAAAAGTGCTCGTGAGTCATCGACATCGAAAACCGACGAAAACATTGATGAAGTAAAAGAAATGTTGGTCAATAACCGCAAACTAACCATCAGAGCAATAGCGGAGGACTTGAACATTGCCTATGGATCCGTCCAAGACATTTTGGTTAATGATTTGGGTTTCCGTCGTGTAGCAACAAAGTTGGTGCCAAAAGACCTTAATTTCATGCAAAAAAGAGACCGTGTTGATGTCGCAAAAGAGATGATTTGCGAGGCTGAATCCGATTCCACATTCATCAAAAGGATCATTACTGGAGGCAAGACGTGGGTTTATGAGTACGATACGCAATCCAGACATCAGGCAAGTGAATGGTGTCCACCAAATGAGCCGAGACCAAAAAAACCACGTCCTTTTCAGTCAAAAAAAAGGCAATGCTCACAGTTTTCATGGATTACAACGGTGTAGTGCATCATGAATTTTTGCCAGAAGGCCAGACAGCAAACAAAGAGTATTATTTGGGCATTATGAGACGTTTGCGTGAAGCAATTCGCTGAAAGAGACCAGAATTGTGGGCAGAAAACTCGTGGATTTTGCACCATGATAACGCACCGTCGCACAGTGCCATCATTATTCGTAATTTTTTGACGAAAAATGCAACAAATACTATCCAACAGCCACCGAATTCAACTGATTTTGCTCCCTGTGACTTATTTCTGTTCAAATCTACGGGGAACGTGTTTCAGCAGCAGAGAGGAAGTAATGGAAAAATCGCATGAAGCACTGATGGACCTACCGAAAACCGAATATAAAAAATGTTTCGAGGATTGGATCAAGCGCTGGCATAAGTGTGTTGCAGTCGATGGGGATTACTCTGAAGGGGACAATATAGATTTAGATTAATAAACCTGCATTTCCAATTTTCTGAATATATTGTCATTGAACTTTTTGATCAATGTAGTATTTCATTTTTTATTTATTTATTTGTCTACAGAATCTTTTACATTGGACTTAATTAAAGTCTATAAAAATAAAAGTTAATTTTAAGTTTTAACAATCCATAAATTGGCATTGCTTATTCTAAATTAAAATAAACTATGGGAAAGTTGGTATTCAAAGAAAAAAAAAGTAGTATAAGCAAAAAGAGAAATAAGATAATACAATAGAAAAGGAAAAGATAAACTTTCTTATTACAGAAGTACATTAAAGTGCCCTCGGTCAAATATTGAAATAGGACTTTATCAAATGTCTTGGTTCCGCGAAGCTTTCTAATGTCCAAAGGAAGAGCGTTCCTTTCTCTGACAACATAAACAAAATATTGGTTCTCGAAGTTTCTGCATGTACACCTTAGTTGAATAAAAACAAAAGAAGGAGATGAAGTTGGAAACTGAAGCTTTTCGTACAGGTACTGAGACTCTTGGCAAATCAAGATGGTGTTTAATGTTTTTAGGGTGAAAAATTTGAAATAGGTATTTTTTTTTTTTTTTTTTTTTTTTAATAATTAGCGCGCGCTCGAGGGGTTTTATACCCTTAAAAAGTTCGTACACAGCGCGGGCGAAGGAAATTTAGGGAGGAAGAAAAGACAGGTACTGATGTACATTGTTTTTAAATGTTTGTAAGTTATAACGACCAGGAAACACAGATATCGGCAGGGCATTCCATAAGCGAGTTGTACGGCTTAGGAAAGAATCACGATATTTTAGAGTACTACCGAAAATGGGCTTGAGGGTATACTGATGAGCATTCATAGCGAGACGGGTGTTACGGTTGAAAGTTTGAATGGGCGGAATGCTACTGGCGATTTCAATGGAGCACTGGTGGTGGAAATAGCGATAAAACAAGGTGAGACAGGATACATTTCGTCGGTGTTCGAGGATGTCAATTGATTGACTGATATTAGTATCACCAATGAGTTTTATCGCACGGTTTTGAATCCTATCTAGCAGGTGCAGAGATGTTTTAGGAGCACCTGACCAGATGTGGGCATTGTACTCCAGTTTTGGGCGGATAAATGCCTAATATATTGAGGCCAGATCAGAGGGGGTAAAATATTTCTTACATCGCTTGAGGAAACCTTGACATTTCGGAGCATTTTTGGCGACATCGAATATGTGGTCATTATAACGTAAGTTGTTACTGATACACATATCGAGAATGGAAAGTTTATCGGTTTCGACGATGCAAGTGCCATTCACGGATAATGGCTGGGTATTTGAATTTCGCTTTAATGACAGCAGACAGCATTGAGTTTTGGAAGCATTAAATTCTACTCGGTTGATAGTTCCCCAGCTGGTTATGCTGTTAATATCGGAATTTAATGAGCTTAGCATATGCTGCTGTTCCCGTTCTACAGACGAAGAGCAGGGGCGTGAGTCCGGGAACGAATATGAGAAGCAGAGAGTGCTGTCATCAGCAAAGGAATAAATTTGATTAGAAGTAGCAGACAAGAGATCATTAATGAAAATTAAAAAGAGTGTCAGAGACAGAACGGAGCCCTGGGGTACACCAGCATTTATTTTGTGAATATCAGACTTGAAACCGTCTAAGACAACTTGAATTGAACGTTCCGAAAGGTAATTTCTAATCCATTGAAGAAGAGAGTCATCGATCCCAAGGGTACGCATTTTCGACAAGAGAGCCTGATGCCAAACTCTGTCAAATGCCTTAGAAATATCAAGTGCAACTATCTTGCTTTCGCTAGATTGATGTACGCTTTGGTTCCACTTTTCGATGAGACATGCCATCAAATCACCAGTGGACCTGTTGCTACGAAAACCATATTGCCGGTCATTGAGAAGTTTTCGTGTTTCGAGATATTTCATGAGCTGACGGTTTATCAGCGTTTCCATGACCTTGGAAAGAAGGGACGTAAGTGCAATGGGTCTGTAGGAGGATAGAGAAGAAGATTCGCCTTTTTTAGGGACGGGCTGGACAAATGCTGTTTTCCATCTGCTCGGAAAGAGTCCTAAAGAGTAGGATTGATGAAAAAGCTTACGCAGTGGTTTTGTGTTGACTACAACCCAAAATCCTGTAACTGTATCCAGATACATGATCAAATCGACCACGGTTATAAACATAAAATAAAATTAAACTTTTTGCTAAGGTAAGCCTTGTATGCTGAGGTATAAAGTGCTTTGTCGAGGAAAGGGACGTATATATCCGTATATTTTACCAATGATTATTTGAATATGTTGGTCCCATGCAAGGGTCGAATTTACCCAAATACCTAAATTTTTAACTATATCGACATATGGTATTCCAAAGCTGTTTTACCTAAATATAGAGCTGGAAAATAGCTGATATCCAGCTTGTTTTTGTAGATTACCAAACACTTTGACTTTTTTGGATTTAGCCTGCAGCTCAAGTAGATCTGCACATCATCAGCATATAAATGTATTAATGAATATCGGACTACTTGTGGGAGATCATTAATAAACACAGCGAACAGCAATGGCCCAAGAATTGATCCTTGTGGTACTCTAGACTTTAATTCTAAGTGGCGGGAGCTGTTTTCACCAACCGATACGACTTGAATCTGTTCACTTAAGTATGCAGAGTTACTGAAATTGAAATTAGTATTCAATTTTGAAAAAAGTATTCCATGATTGACAGTGTCAAATGCTTTTGAGAAGTCTAGGAGCCCAAGAAAGGACATCAGGTCGTGATCCATTGCAATTCTCAGATCATCTGTCATTTTCAAAACGGCAGAGCCACAACTACAATTTCCCTAAAACGAGACTGTTGGCCATTAAGAAGCTTATTATGTTTGACAAAAAGAGTCATTTGTTTATAAAGAAGTTTCTCAAAGACTTTGGATAAAAAAGGAAGAATAGAAATAGGTCTAAACTCAGGTGGTGACGAGCGAGTGGCCGGCTTTTTTTATTAACGGTATAACTTTTGCAACCTTCCAGGAAGGAGGAAAAGAGGACGTCATGAGAATTGTGTTCAAAATGTGTGTGAGAATATGAAGAATGTTGGGCAAAATTATTTTTATAAAATGTGGATGTATTTCATTAAGGTTTGTAGCCTTAGACTTTATTTGAAGAATGGCGCACAGAACGTCCTTTTCATCTACTCTAGTAAACTGAAAGCAATCAACCCTTTCAAAATTAGGAAGAGAATGAGCCGTGCTCGGTTCGGCAATGTCAGCCAATGTACTTTGAACTTTGGCGAATTCCGTATTTCAGAAGTCGGGACTTATATCTTCAGGGATTACCACCTTTTGTCGACCCACACCAAGCTCTCGGATATTTTTCCTGTGAGAGTAGATTTTCCACTTTTCAGTTTCAAGTCCAGGGTTCTGGGCATGAAGAGGCACGAGCACATTTCCCGTTTTCCCTGAGTTGCCCCAGAACCCAGAAGATGGCGCGCGTCAATATTGGTAGATTGAAAACCTTGAAAGTCTTAGTTTTGGCACAGATTTGTCTAGCCATTCAAAAGTTTGCTGCGTGGAACACTTCTCTCTAAGAGTTCCATTCTCCATATCGCAGTCCTCTGCTTGAATGCATACATTCTCTGCTTTGCTATCTCCCACAGTTGATCGTCACAGTTTGCACTCAGCATCGTTCAAACTGCTGTCATTGCCAGCCTTTCCAATTCGAAGCGCCAGAGAGGAGATAGCAGCATCTTTGTAGGTGTGCCGGTCTCGTCCCCCTTGGCGTTTCGGTTTTTTTTTTTGGAGGCTCCTTTTCCAGCGACGTCCAAACTCCGTCCACCAGAGATGCCACTTGTGTTGGTTGCAGCACCGGTTACAGCCGGATATTGTGTGCTAAGAAAGCCACCACCGGAGTTGTTTCTCAGCGGGATTCCACCGATTTGGCCGATTTCCCTCCGATCAGAGCTACGAATTTTGCTAGTTGCAGCACTGGCCTCATCCGAACGTCGCGTGCGTGTGAAACCACCGCTGGTTTTGTTTTTAACAATTGGTTTGATCGCTTCATCCAATTTCCGTCCACTGGAACTACCTTTGTTGGTTGCAGGACCGGTCTCATCCGGGCATCGTGCGAGGAGAGATTTATCGAAATGAGTGCCGGAAACTTTCTTCTTCTTGGCCCTGTTTGGGACATTAGTCTCTAGTAAACCACCTGTCATGTAGACTTATGTTTACGGGATGCCCATACACCCATTTGAGCAAGGATACGCCTTGCCATCGCTCTCCGTCAATCCTTTGATACCAATTCGGAACTGTATTGGAGGCACAAGTTCCAACCTTGGTATGAGTCGAGGCCGATCTAAAACCTCTTACTGCTCCTAGGGTACTTATTTGCAACTCTACTCTACTTCTGTTGGGTCAAACCAACAGGAAATCCCTTTCCCGCGATTTGGGTTTAAACCACAGCCACCATGACGCTCCCACAAGGGGGCCTACCTCAACAAGTCAGGCCCGGACCGAAATCCGGGGGGCTCCTGACTCCCATGGTACCGTGATTTAAGTCCTGGTAGGGACTACCGGTGGTCTTGTCGCCAACAAGACCTATGACCGCCAACTTGTAACTGGTCAAATGGTAGCAACCTTCAGAGCCGTCATCTGAAGATATTTACAAGACCAGTAATATGCTCTGCCCCCGCTTTTTATTAGACAACATCATTGATGGGCGAAGCCTTGGTAATTGGGTGGGGGAACCCTGTTTGGGACAGTAGAAGAGAGCGCAGTTTCAGATCCGAAAAGTTGGTCGGTTTTATTGGGTGTCACTTCCACCGACCTGTTTTTCTTCTCCGTCGCCGCTAAGGGAGTGAGACTTTGGGCACTCGCGCCTTCGACGGGACTTGCCATCTCTTTGCGCCATGCGATTGCCTCGCGTCTCGGACGCCTCTTCAGCTGCCCTTCAGATGGCAGTCCTTTAGAATGTGTTTCTTCTGGAGCCCGTTCCTTTTTGGTTTCCCGAGACAAGCCATCAGAAACTGTACCCTGACCAACCACTGGCAGGTATCATTTGATGTCGAGGAGATTTTTATTTGGTTTGGTATTGGTATGAAGCTTGCTCTTATCATCATTGTAAAGGGTGATTTTTTGCTGCTTGGCTTTACAATGTTCTATTTTTGATAGCTCATTCGTGACATGTCTCAAAGTCAAATATGCATTGCCATTTTATCATGGAAAAACTTACACCCGCACAACGCTTACAAATTATTGAATTTTATTATCAAAATTCGTGCTCTGTGATAAATGCTTTTCGCGCACTTCGACCATTTTACGGTCATCATAATCGACCTACTGTGCAAGCAATTCAAGCCATAGTGACCAATTTCACGCTATCGGACATCAAGCCACCTACCCGTATGCGCAGAAGTGCGTACCGAGGAAAATATTACTGCTGTATTTTTTTTCTTTATAATTAGCGTGCGTTCAAGGGATGTGTGTACCCTTAAAATGTTTGTACACAGCGCGGGCGAAGGAAACTTAGAAAGAAAGAAAAGAGAGGTACCGATGTACATTGGTCTTAAACATTTGCAAGTTATAACGACTAGGGAATAGAGAGCTCGGCAGGAACTTCCAAAAGCGCGTTGTACGGCCTTGGAACAAGGCACGATATTTTAGAGTACGTCCGAAGGTGGGATTGAGGGTATACTGATGAGCATTCATAGCGAGACGGTTGTTGTCTCGTGAAGGTCGTGAAGGTTTGAAGGGGCGGAATACTTGGGTTAAGGAGGCATTCTTGTTTTCAGGCTCTTCTTTTGCTTAAGACGCAGCGAATACAACTCATCCTTACTTGGCCGATTATGCTCCTTATTTCCGGAATAAATTAATCGCCACTTAAAACTTCCTCAAGCTTTCCTGTGCCAAAATGACCTTCTTCATGGGCCTGCCGTATAATTTCTCTTGACATATTGTTTGGAATGTACAGCAGTTTATTCCCTTTTCCATCATCTTTGTAGAGAAAACGTGCTCAACAAAAAGTTCTAGTACATATAGTTCTGTTCGTAACGTCTACTTATGTGGTCATCTGTCTGGGCTGCCTTGAATTGTATGTCATTGACAATAGCGAGGAGTAACGTTTTTTAGCTATAATATTTTTTTAACTATAATATGACACTGGATGAAATTTTCCACCATCCGAATTTTGTGATAATACCGGTCCATAGCACCATTTTGAGGCATCTGTATGCAATTCTGTCTCTGCCTCTTGCACGTGTCAAGATTGGCTTCGACCAAGAAACATTTGCTCTGTGAAAGCATTTTCTGCTTTACCAGTTTTGACAGAGTTTGGTTCTGGACAGTATCTTATAGTACCCGTTTTATGACTCGAAGCTGCTACTGAACCATTCGCAATATCAAACCCAAAAGTAGCATATCTTTAAGTCTCTCGAGATACTCCTCATCATTTTTCTCTAAAATGATCATTTCTCATATCATCCATATAAAATAGGATGTAACCTTTCACGATAATAAGATCTTTATCGAATTTACAGAATTTATAAATTTCTGAAAAATTGTTGAAGAATCACATAATCGAAAAGAGCCCCCCCAGCAACTCATACTGACCGGAATGAGTCAGGAACTGAGACCTGGGCATACACAAATAACGTACAGATATCTCCTCATGAAAAACAACCGTCCTGTGTGCCAGCTTTGTCAATCTGATGCTCTCCTGTCAATTGAACATTTCGTACAAAAAAATCATAGACCTATTACTAACCCCCTCTATTCAAAATATCAAAGACGTATACAATCTATTACAGAAACTAAAACTTGCAAATTGAAATTTAGAGAAAATAATTTCTTCAATTCTAACCGATAGCCCTGGTAGCTAGCGCTGTATCATATAGATTAAGACGTAATTGTATTTATGTTTTAATAAACAATAATAATAATAATAATATCATGCCGCGAAAAAACCCATTTTCTAAGTCTAAGGTGCAAAAAAACATCGGCAGAGCCTAGCGCATCAATTTGATCTTCAATCAAAGGTAATGGAAAATGGTTTCTTATAATTTATTTATTAATGCGTCCGTATTTGATGCACAACTTCTTACTACCATCTGTTTTCCTAGCCAGCACTACTGGGTTTGCAAAGTCGGAAACGCTTGTCTGCATTATACCTTCTGCAAACCACTTGACTATCCGTTCATACACTTCCACTATTCATTCAGTGGTTAATTAAATGTTTTTGCCAACAAAAATATCTCTACCTATTATGAAAGGTATTTGCTTTTGTGTAAAAAAAAAATTCATACAGCATCAGGAGTGACTAAGTTTAATCAACAATATGATGAACTGGGGGAGAAATCTAAAAATAATTTTTGGAACAAGAACGTTTGACACAAGATTAAACTTAAGAAAATATACCAAAGATAGATATCACGGTGATATCGTAGAATTTAAGAAACCGTTGAAAGATTAAAATTATTCAAGCAAGATACCAATTTAAAAAGTCTACAGTAAACGGGCCGAAACAAATTTTGAAATATATGTAATGTATGTACAAAAGCTTAAGTGCTGAAACAATATGGAGAACAAAAAGAAGTTGAGATATTATCGAAGAGACAAACAAACTATCCAGTTGAGGAAAAAATCGCAGAAAGTGTACTAGTAATAAGAAATGCAATTGAAGATACGAAATATGTGATTAATATTACAAATTAGGAATCCATGAAACTATAGTCTGCACAAAAATGACAGGTGTGATAGAAATCGAAATATAAGTAGTTTAATGCACGTGACATATTACCTTATGCCGAAGGAAGGAAAGTTCTCTCCAAAAATAAATAAAATATAAATAAATAAATAAAATAGCGCCATTGTTACACTCTGGCGACTTAAAAAAAATGAAACAGGACATAGTGTTGGTGTCTTCGCATTAATAAATAAGAATAAAACCAACCCAAACAAATAAACTAATTATGTAGTCTGAATTGTTTTGTCAACAATAAGTTTCTATTCTGTCTATTCTTCCATTTAACAAGGTTGGCATCGATCGTCAACAAAATTGATTAAACAAAAGGTTCAAATATTAATTTGTGCATATATGTACATAGGTATATGCCAAATATAATATAGAAAATAATGTTCAAGATTTACTTAAAAGTAACCAAATGGCTTTATGAACATTGTATTAAAGAAAAACCCGTTGACATAGATGAACGCACAAGTGTTTTGCTAGATATTGCAATTTCAAATCACACGCTCTTACATACTAAATTACTTACGATATTCGCCTACTATGACGGGTGTCCTGTGACGTCTAGGTTTTACATAAACCACAATACCAGGGTTCTCTTTTGCGAAATCAACAAGATTTTCTTCGAGGAACTCTCTGTAAAACCACATTTAATCATCGAAGTTGGGCAATATCAAAATTGGGTTACCTCATGCCCTTACTGGAACCATTATTTTTACAAAACTTTAGAGTTATTCTTTGTAACTGGCAGACATATCTGCCTACCCCATTTTGCAAAGGAGCTCTTGGAAAACCAGATTTCATAAACAAATGACTATTAGACATTTTTGTTATATTAAATTCACAAAAAAAAAAAATGTGTAGAAAGTGACTTTTGAAGACCGCCGGCAGTACAGTAAATTTCAATGAATTTTAATAGCATAGATGAACTAACCTAGATGGCATAGATAAACTAACTAGATGTCAAACTCTACTAATCCTTTTGCAAACCCTTAACTTTTGCACAGACCCACTGTAAGCGAATTCCAACACTTCTGCATCTCTATAACTTTGTCAAATTTGCTAGAAGGAGAACAATTTACAAGTAAAATTGCTAGAATGAGAGCGATTTGCATGAATGTGTGTAATGGAGACGACATTTTTTTTGATTAAAATGGGCATGGTTTGGATAAAAGGAGAGGGAAATTGCCATTGATGACAATTTACACGTATTCACAGACAGGATCACACGGAAAGGGGCGATCAGTAGAAAACCGATTCTGATTTTCCAATATCTGGAAAGTTTGATACTCGTATCTAGGTATAGTTAGTCTATGCCTAGATGGCAAGCACTACTAATCCTTAAGCAAACCCTTAACTTTCGCAGAGTACACTACAAGTGAATTACCACATTTGTACAATTCTATACCTGTCAGTATTTGCTAGAATGAGAGCAATTTACAAGTAAAATTGTTATGTAGTTTTCCATTGGGCTGTCAGAAGACCTTTTTGTTGTGTACTCCGATTTTTATTTAAATGGAACACTAAGAACTTCTTCGGACTTTTATATTTTAAATATATTTGCTTGTGAATCAATTTGAACACTCAAAGTAATAAACTGGCCAAACACAGACGATTACACGAAAACAGGAATCTAGTTTGACACACTATACTAATTGACATTTATACATATTTATATGTGTTAGTACATTTGGATATAAAATCCAGGAGAGAAACTTTGTATCTGAAATGAATACGAGGAATTAAATTTTGTTTCTGAAAAAATTAGGGGAAGTGGTGTGACGTTACTTTTCTTCCTCCCAACGCGGAAAAAAGCCCAATGGAAAACGACATAACGAAAGCGATTTGCACGCATATGTGTAATGTGGAAGACTTTTTCTTAAGTAAAATGGACGGGTTTTGTGTAAAATGGGAGAGAAATTGCCATTGATGACAATTCACACGTATTCACAAAATGGAAATTTGTATGGAACCCTGGACGGTACAGAATATTCTCGAAAGATTCAGGGGAATTATGAAAGCTACATAGTTCTAAAGTGGAATTTGAAATGTGAATTACGAGTAAGGATAAAGTGATTTAAATAGAAGATAAAGAAAAGTAAAAGTGGTTGACAGAAGTGATTAAATTGTGAATTGTAATTGTATTGAAAGGGATAAGTTCTATCATTTGTACTCACACAAATATTTTACAGTATTAAATAAAGCGGTTGTAATGAAAGAAATAAGTTCTATCATTTGTAAATATGGAAATACTTTACAATAATTTTAAACTGTACAAGAGAATGATTACAGAGCAGTAGGATAACAGGAACGACCATGGAAGCATATTTTCTTATTACAGTAAGTTAATTGGGTAAACATTTTGAAATGAAACAGTTGCATTTGATAATTCAAAGGCATATGTCAGAGTTTGGAATCAGGGTCTTTTGCCGAAAATGCTGGCATTTGGGAACGATTAATCTCTTTTTCTATCAATAGAATTTGCCTTTGGGAATTTAATTTCAAATTGTTTCGGAATTTTTAAAATCTGATATCTACAGAATCTATGCAGGTATGAAGCTCCATTTTGTCTCTAAAATTCTTTTTAATTTTTATCAATGATCTCCCGTCTGTTACTTCTACAATATATTCCAGTATATGAAAATCATTTGTTGACGACAGTTTCATATTCTTTCCAGGACTCACGGCTTAGTAGTACTAGTAGTAGTAGTAGTACCTATTTTGTTACTATCACCCCAAGGTGCATATAATAAGTTAATATACTTGGGGCAATTATTTTGGTCTCGTTCTGCGCATCTGTCAAATTCTGGCAATATGGTGACCACAGTGACAACAAAGGCGGAAATATTTTGGTTGCGGTAGATTTTTGATTTAAAATTGATTAAACTAAGTTTAAAGGTGTTAACATGCGTTGTGCTGTGCACGGGTGTTGTGTTAACAACTATAAAAGCAAAAATAAAACTGGAAATGAGGAGATATCGTATCACTCGTTTCCAAAACAAAGTAAAATGTGCAAGCAGTGGGTTTTTTTTTGTGCCGCCGAAAAGACAAGTTAAATACAAAAACGGCGCGAATTTGTCTCAAACATTTAAAAAAAAAAAAAGTGATGTTTCATTAATCCATTGTACGAGCAATATGGAATAGTTCTAAAAACAGCTAGAATGAAAGAAGATGTTTTTCCTTCACTTTTGTTACCATTGCAAAAGGATGAAGAAGTGACGAGCCCACGGAATTTGTGGATTCAAAATAGACTTTTAATCCCAAGGTATGTGAAGAACAATTATTATAACCGTTATTTACACTAATACAACTCGGTTTTTTTTATTTCGATGAAGCACTAATTGTGCATGACAAGGAGAACATAAATATGGAAGTCCCCGCGGAGAATTTATTTCTATCAAACAAGTGTAATTGCCCTACGCAAACTGATGCTTCCAAGGTAGACTGCGGTACACAAGTTCAACCGTTAATGGCCCACTGTACTACACAAACTCACGAAATCTTCCCTACATATTCTCAGTAATCAGATGACATATTAAATTAGTGTAATGCGAATTAAATGTAATTAGAATTTCAAATATTGTTTGTATTTGGCAGGTTATTGGAGCAAATAGTAAAATTGTAAGCAGAAAAATGGAAGCAGCAACAAACTATTTACTCCGTTGGTCATATTTTTGCCAAAAACGTGCAAAATGGTCATCAGACGATATTGCTAATGCGATCGCAATACATGAAGCTGGTCTCCGAGCCTACCGATTACTGTTGTGAAAACAATACCCTCTTCCTGCTGTGATAACACTTAAAAAGTGATGCTCAAAATTAGAGGTATATCCAGAAATGTTGAATATTATGAAAAACATCATTTGACGAAATGAAAGTCAAAGAGAAAATTGTCTGCGACAAACGGAAGGATGAAACTCTGAAAGCTGCGAAATACGTCCAAGTGGCGATGATAAGGTGACTGATTGGCAATTGGAAACAACCAATTTTCTACGATTTTGACAAACGGATGACCAAACAAATACTGTTTAGTATTGTTAAATGATATTGGATATCAAGCACATAAACTTGTTATCCTTGATGAGTAGTGTTCACTGGTTGAGTTGATGTGAAATAATCCCGCTTCCGATCAATCAATGGAAGAATAACATTTATTGTTGGGCCGAATGCCTCTTTTATATTTATAATTAATTATAAATAAATGCTTACCTACACTAATCTACGTAAACAATAACATGCATAATGCTACGTTGAATCAGTAAGGTAGCGATCGTTGTCCCCATCTATGCTGACTGTTGTTTGTTTATGTTACTGGGTAAGGTGTTCATGGTAGATTAGGGGAACTAAGTTCGGAAGGCTGACTTAAGTGTTCTGTTTTTTTTTTTAAACAGGTAATAATTCAAATTTCCTTAAAAATCATGTGTCAGCTACGTCGTAACAATTTCAGGTGAATGATTGGTCGGACTGTCTTAACGTAAGAGTTTCTTACCAGGATAGTCACGAACGAGTTCAAGGCTTTCGACTTTCAGAATCGCTCTAATTTGGAATTGTAGATGAGATGACTTCCGTAATGCTTAATATGAGGGTTAAAGGAAAATGAACCATGATGCCCTTCCAGAAAGGTAATGTGGAATTAAACGAATTTCATTATCATAGCGAATAATTCTCTTAAACTTCTGTACAACGACTTGAAGACTGAATACAGTATTTCGTATGTACGGACATACAGACTGAATCAAGGTATTTTAGAGAACGATTCGATCCAAAGGTGGCCTATATGATCATCCAAACCGTTTGGAATTCATGTATTGGACGAAATGAAGAAAGTTTATCTATGAATGGTATGTTTTATTCTTTAAGTAACCATATATTCTCTTAATACAACATATCTTACACTGGCAACACCTTAGTAGATAATATACCCGATCTAGAAGGTACGGTCTATTTAAGTAACACTGTACTGAAGACGCTTAATCCCGGCTTCATAGCAACTGAAGAGCCGGTAGATGAACTGGAATCTCTACAGTACGATGAACTGGGGCATTTGGCAGGATATATTTGCCACAGGATCAAGAATCCAGATTTGGATGTTCAAAATACCCAGCAAGAGACATCGTTCATGTGGACTAATCAGCTGACGGAGGGATATTTTCAAAAACCTAAAGACGAAACGATGTTAAATATGGAGAAGATGGAGACAATTTTTAAAATGTTTAATAAAGATGATATTGTCGTAACTATTTAAAACAGTTACTTAATCTCTCAAAAGACATACCGTCCGAAAGCAAAGTGAAAGAAATTTTCTTCCGTTCACGTATAAACTTTAGAATTAAACACCTAAATAATATAATAGAAGACAATTTAACAAGTAGAAAAAGAAAAATGATAAAAACAATTTTGTAAAATAGTAATATGTAGAGTTAAGACTGACTACATATTTTGAATTTGTGATTTTTTTTTTGTAAACATAGAATCATTTTTATATTAACTTATGTTCTAATAAATTATATACTTATGTGTTCAAGAAATGGAACTCGTCTTTTTGTGTTATATTTTTTCATACACACATATTACATCTTTTTCCAGATACCCCGACACCAAGTCGCAGACGATTGTTATTTTAGAATCGCTATTAATCAATATTTATCATTTTAAATGAATAAAAGTCTCCATAAAGAATTCGAACTCAAACAATTATTAACATATAGCATACGTAAACAAAAGTTGATCACTCTCGGCAGCCACTTGGATTTTTCGGTATTTACTTTCTTTGACACATGCGCAATATATTACCTTATTATCTGTACCGTGCTATCACCCTATGCGCTAAATTGCGAATTAACAACGTCCACCGAGAACTGGATGAGCGAGAAAACTCTACAAGTGAGTGATTGTCAAGTCCCGTCATTTTAACCCTCTAATAGAAGAACTTAACCATTTTTCAGTCACTTTTAACTGACAGCTAGATAGAATACAGGCATTCCTATGAAAGGTGGCCCATGCCAACTGTCTTTATTTTGATTTTTTTCTAAAAAAAAAAAAGAAGTTTTTTCTTTAAAATCTTGAACTTCAGAGCGAAGTTTATAGACACGTCTGAATGAGTTGAGATGAGTTCTTCCGATAATTTCTCTTCATATTGTCCATCTGGGTGGTCAAAATACAAATTTATTTTAAAAATAAAATAAAATGATCAAAAATCAATTGTTTTCCGTATTTTAAGGGTTTATTAGAAAGAGCGAATATTCCCATTAGTTGCAGAAAACGATTTCATTCATGTGACTGCTTCGACTGGCTCCGCAGTTGCGCATCCTGTCAACCTAATTTTCCAAGACCTTTTTGACTGTTTCTGCCTCTATCTCACGAAAGGCTCGGACGAAGAGCTTGAATCGTTTCTGGATTGTCCGCATAACATCGATCTTTAAGGGCACTTTACAAAAAAAAATCAAGATTTCGAGCGGGAAACGACTGTCAGTGTCAGAATAACGCGTGATTCAAAAAGAAACATGTATTTGTACCACCCTGTGTATGCCATTTGTAGATGCCTGAAGGAGTTGGGGAGCAATTTTAATTAATATGCCTGCCTTTCCCCATATAATTTGTCAATAAGCGCTTTCTAAAAATATTTTTCCCTTTGAAACTTTAATTATTACTAATTATTCTTCTATTCAAACCTTACTTATTTTTGACAAAACAAAGTCAAAAAAATGTTCCATTTCGAAATAAAAACAAACCCAATGAAATGAAAAAAAAACCAACCAAATAAAAAAAAAACATTTTAACAGTTCTTACAAATTTTCGCCATCAAATTTCTTGGATTATAACGGACAAAAGAGGAGAAATGAATTGATCTATCATTTCTCTCTCTCTCCTGCGAAAAACCACAAACATATAAGTACGCGAACGGATTTTGGACTTTTTTTTGTAGATTTTCGTAGTTTTGGACAGCTCGCGAACAAACGTGACGTAAAGATTACTCCACCTCATCTGATCAAGCCTTAATACATATCGCATTCATTCTCCCTGTTTGCACTTGCTTTGTAAAATTTAAAACCGTTCGATAGAATTAAGAGGTGACGCCAATATTCCACAGTCAATTGACACTGCCCAAAATTGACGTAATGCTTTTGACTTTAACTCCTTCCACCGGCAGTTCTACCGCCAGTAGCATTCCGCTCCTCTCAGTCTACAATCGTAACATCTGTTTCGCTTTGAATGTACTGTACTGTGTACTCTGTCGTTCTCTTTATTGTCTAGTCATTATAAACTACAAACATTTAAGACCAACGTACGAGTATATCGGTTCTCTATTTTTCTTTTCCTCCCTAATTCTCCTTTATTACGCAGTGTGCAAAAAATTTCAGACTGTTTATAACTTTGGATGTGCGCCAATTATAGAAATATGTAATTTTTTAAGTGCTTTAAATTATGTGTCGTATTTCATTTAATTTTATTTTGACTTCTTCAGTTCGTTTAAATTTATATATTTTTTTCTTATTTTTAAACAAGCACAAATCAGCTAAAATTGTTAAAACACATAAACGTCAAATCCTCTATGGTATTCACACGAAATATCAGGTCTGTTCGCCACTTGCGTACTGAATTTTCCACGCAGTGAAAACCGATCACTCATAGTTGAATTAGCGTTATGAATAATCACAAAGTATTTATTGACCATTCATTGGCGTAGTGCCTGGTCACACAAGTGTGGGATTGAAAGGCATGCTATTGAACGAAATGGACACACAAAAAAAGGCGTCATTGGAATGAAAGAATTTTTGACAGATAGAGGAACAGTGAAATCTGAAACGAACGTGAAAATTTATTGGCAACGATGAAAATTTACCTCCTTTCCCTTATCGCAACACTTGCAATATGAAAATTTACGTCAAACACGGCATGATTTGGAAACGAAACATTCATTCCCAGGTAGAAACTCATATTTGAAGATGTTTTTCGGGGGATTTTTGGTGCAATCAACCTTTCTCTTTCCAACTTACTAAAAATCTACCTGTTTCGCCCGTCATGCCAATCCCACGTTTGTGTGGCCAGGCACGTATATTAGTATTAGCTGATATAAACATACGAGGGCGGATCAATAAGTCCGTGACTTTTGGATTAAAACTGATTTTTTGATAAAAAAATAATTTTATTTTTCAACGTAGTCTCCCTTGAGCTCTATACACTTTGTCCAACGCTTCTCCAATTTTTTTATCCCTTCCAAAAAAAATGATTTGTCGAGGTCCTCAAAATAACGAGATGACTTCATCATTATAGTCAAATCTTTTTCCACCAAGCCATTTCTTCAGGTTTGGGAACAAGAAGTAGTCGCTCGGAGCCAAATCTGGAGAATAGGGTGGATGAGGGAGCAATTCATAGCCCAATTCATGGATTTTTGCCATGGCAACTGCACATGTGTGCACCTTTGCATTGTCTTGGTGGAAAAGAACTTTTTTCTTGGCCAAATGAGGTCGTTTTTTTTTCAAATCGTCATTGAATCGGTCCAATAAGTTGGCATAATATTCCCCATTGATTGTTCTTCCCTTTTGAAGGTAGTCAATGTGGATTATCCCGCGTGCATCCCAAAAAACAGTCGCCATAACTTTATTGGCTGACAAACCCACCTTGGCCTTCTTTGGCGCCGATTCACCCTTAGAAACCCACTGTTTTGACTGTTGTTTGTTGTGATGGATCCATATTTCGTCCACGGTTACAAAACGGCGCAAAAACTCCTCCATATTGCGATTAAACAACGCCAAACCTTCCTGTGAAGTTGTTACACGATTGCGTTTGTGGTCGACTGTGAGCAAACGCGGCACCCATCTTGCGGAAAGCTTTCTCATGCCCAAGTGATCATTCAAAATTGAAACCACTGAGCCATGCGAGATCCCTACGGCTTCCACAATCTCTCGCACTTTCAATCTTCGGTCGGCCAACACCATATCGTGAATTTTTTCGATTGTTTCGGGTGTAGAGACCTCAACTGGGAGTCCAGGAGGTTCGGCATCTTCAGTGCTTGTACGGCCACAACGAAATTCAGTAAACCACTTTTTTACCATTGAAATCGATGGTGCAGTATTTATCAAGCTTAGCCTTGGTCTCGGTAATGGTTTTTTTTCGCAAGAAATAATGCTTAATAAGCACACGAAATTCACTTTTTTCCATTTTCTCCTCAAATTAGTGAGTAGTCTGATAAAAATAGCTGTCAAACACAAACTAACTGACGCAGCAAGTTTAAATTTTGACAGGAGTCAACTGACAAATGCCTGTCGACAGGAGCAGTGTTGCTGTTTCAGTAAAGAGGTCAGAAATTCAAAAATGCACAGAATTATTGACCCGCCCTCGTAGATATCTTAGCGTCGTCATCGACGTCTGACTCTTATTTAGCAATTACAGCGGAACATGGCTTTTCCTCTTTTATGAACATGCCAACTAGGCCTAGTTCAGGTACATGCTTAGATCATGTCTTTGGAATGTTTTCAAAAGTATTTTTTCTTCTATGTGAGGGTATAAATTTTAATTTAAACATCACTGATCACTGCATGACTGGGATATTGCTCAAAAGCTTAATAAATAAAAATCGTCCGATAATCCATCCAATAAAATGTACTCGTAAGATAAATTATGACCAACTAAATAATACACTAAGTTTTGCAGATTGGATGTCTTCTCAGAAGAAAATGTTAATATAACTTTTGAAATGTTCCTAGAAATTTTAAAAGATTATATAGACCATTCTTCCTACACACTCCTGCAACATAAATCAGAATTACGGTTAAAACCTGGGATAACTAGATCATTACTTAATAAAATCCAATTGAAAAATAAACTAAGGAGAAAACGTTGTACCCATCTGCTCAATGCAAGTTTCAGAAATCGCTTTAAAAAAATGTGTAAGTATTTGAATAAACAAATAAGGCTGCGCCGAGACAATTGTATCATGCTCAAATACAACGCGCTATAGGCAACCCTAAAAAGGAGTGGAAAGTCATAAATAACATCATGAATAGAAATAGAAATATAACGAAGGTAATGATATTGATTCAGTCGCAACGAATTTTTTTACCTCTGTTGGTCAGTTGTCATCTCCTAGAGTTTGTGATAATTTTTGTATTGAGTGTCAAAAGGATCTTTTTTGAAGACATAACAGGTCATGAACTCTTTGGTCTCATCAACTCGCTGCATAAATTCGATTCATGTTTAAATTAAGGCATTTCAAAATATTACCCTCAAAAAGATTGCTCTTAATATTACTGATATTTTAGCATATCTTCTTAATATTTGCATTGAAACTGGAAAATTCATGTTCACGTTTAAATGCGCCATTATGTTGCTGCCTTTTAAAAAGGCAAAACGAAATGATAAAAGAATTACAGGCCAATTTCCCTATTGTCTTCCTCTTCAAAAGTTTTTCAAAAATCCATTAAAAACAGAAAGCTGAAATACCTTAATAAAATTAAATTTTCGCAACAATTCGGTTTCAGAAAGTGGTTATCTACTGAAGATGCCCTTTTAATATGTTCTTCTTATATTAACAAAGATCTAGATGACAAGAAATGTTGGGCTAGTCTTTTCGTTGATACGAGTATTACTAAAGCTTTCGATATGGTAGATCCAGTAATTTTTTAAAATAAATTACACTTACGTGGTTTTATGTTTGGTTGATGTGCTTCATATGTCAACGACAGGACGTAAATAGTTAAAATTGAACAATGCCATAGGTCTCCAAAAATCATAAAGTTAGGATTACCCCAAGTACTTGGTCCCATACTGTTTGTTATATACACTAATTCTACATTTTCCGAATCCTTCAAAGAGAAAATCACGACTTTTGTGTATGACTTAGGGATTGCATATACAAACCTGTTCTAATCTCCTAAACCTAGTTGCTAATATAAATAACGATATCAGCACAGGTACTAAGAACTTGGTTTTTCCAACATAAATTAGTTGTTACTAGCAAAACTAAACTAATGGTTTATAATTTACGTGTGCTGGAGCCTTCTATGGGCTGTGTAAGCTACAGCCGCTTATTATATTACAAAAATGCACTGTCAGAAAAATATGTGGTATAAACCGCATAGCTAAATCTATGTCTTTATTTAAAAGGTTGGGGATTCTTCCCGTTAGACATCTATACTATATTAAAATTTCGAAAGTTTTCCAAGCATAGCTAAATCTATGTCTTTATTTAAAAGGTTGGGGATTCTTCCCTTTAGGCATCTATACTATTTTAAAGTTTCAAAAGTTTTCTTTATAAAAAGTGGTTTTTGCAGAGCCCAATATCTGATACACTTAATTTGCGTAGAAATGACCGGATATTGATTAGAATTCCTCCTTTCCGCACAACTCATTACAAAAACTTTTACTCCATTGTTTCCTGTAAACAATGCTATTAAAGATAGCTTTCCTGATAATATTCAGCGTTTAAGAAATATGTATATGTGTATTCTAAAAAAAAGTAAAAGTCTGTTCTTGATCACGAATACAAACAAGTTGAAGTTTTGTTGTTTTACATTGCATAATTTCAATTTAATATTTGTGTTAATTATTTTATTTCAAGTTATTAAATGTGTTTTTAATATTAAACATTGTTCACCCCACATAATAATAAAAAAAATAATAATTTTTGAAGTGACACTAACGCTACTTGAATTTACCAATGTCTCTAAATATTTTTAGGTTAGCAATTTCTTAGATATAGTTTTAGTAACTGATCTTGTTAAATCTAAGAATAATAAAATAAATAAAAAATTGACATTTCCTTCAAACATGTCGGAGAAGCCCATACAAGGCATTGACAATAAACTTTGATCGGCAACAAACAGTTATGTTTAGTTTGTAACAAACTATCAAAAGTACTCGTATAATAAAACAATTCATATTTTTTGTAATAATTATTATAATGAGCAGGTTATCGCTCCAGAATTCAACCTGGCAACACCAAGCAAAACTCAATCTGAAGTACGTGATTACTTCAAACAGTAGTCTGTAAACGTCACATAATTCCAGCGTACGGTCGGTTGATATTTCTAATTTATTTTGTTAAGAACTGCACATACCAGAATTCTTATTCAAAATTTGAAGTTATTGTTAAATTTCTATTTAATGAATTATAAATTTACCATTTTCCTCATATAATA
This sequence comes from Volucella zonaria, assembly GCA_963966105.1. Classification (NCBI taxonomy): domain Eukaryota; kingdom Metazoa; phylum Arthropoda; class Insecta; order Diptera; family Syrphidae; genus Volucella; species Volucella zonaria. The sequence continues at coordinate 1,812,761 of OZ014531.1, forward strand.
AATTGTGTAGGGTTGGATGAATATTCGACATCAGCTATGCGAACTCCACAAACATGCTCGAGTGCATCGCGTGGACCAGCTCAAGCACAAAATAGTGATGAAGGTTTATATTCTAAGTCCATATTATTTAAGTATGAGTGAACTACTACACCTAAAATTACAGACGAATCTTTGACGTCCCAGAAAACGGGAATGTCTCGTACATCAAGTTCTTCATTTAGTCTACAGGAACGCATAGACGAGCTTAGAGCGAGAAAAGTCCATCGTTCATCTCAAAGCTATCAAAATACGGACGATGATCTGATAAACCAGAATAAATCGAATAAACAAAATGAAAGAATTAGAAATCCGTGCAAAGATGGGTTTTGCTATTGTTTTACAAGCGATAGCGATGACTTCAGGAATAAAGGGGTAGCTGGAAGAAGCAGATATCGCAGATCGGACACAACTAATGAAAGGGTAAGCTTTAGTATTTGGAGTTGCTAAGAAAAATGTATGGAATTTAAAAGAAGAAATCAATTTATGGAATTAAAAATATTATGAACAACTCAGTATAATATTTGCATAAATAGTGCGTAAATTAACATATTTCAATCGTCAGTATTAAATTTCGCAAAGGTTTATCTCGCAACATTCACAATATTTTTGTTGTATTTTTGCCATTTAGCATAAGTTGTTTGGCGACTTTCTGGTCGACCTTGTGCTCATTATATTGAACGGTTATCTCGCTTATTTTATATTCAAAGGAAGTACGCCAAAGATTCATCTTCCTGTTCATCTCTGCGCGTCTGTCCTGTGATTAAAGTCGATAGTTTAGATATGTCTTTTCTCTCGCCTTTCATTAATTCTATTGTGTATGTGTCCATTGTTTAGCGTATGACATTGTCAAATTGTTTAATATTTGTCTCGACGTAGCTGAGCCAGGAATCAGTTTCCTGGGACGTCCAAGTGTCTCGAAGCCCAACAATTTGGAATTCAAGGTTCTCGAGGTTAGGGATCTGATCAGTAGTTGACTGTCTGTGAATATTGCAATATGCGATGGGGGTATTGGATTAAGGCTCAGCCAAGCCACGATTTGATCAATAGCTGTGGCTAGGTAAAGGCGATTGATTTACTAGAAAAATTTCGCGTTGTCTTTATTCATTGGCATGTCTTGCATTAGCTCCAGTAAACAATGGTTTAGTGCCTCCTAGATTGGTTAATTTTAATGGGTGGCAGTGGCTCAAGTGGTAGTGGACTGGCTTCCAAGTCGGAAGGTTTGGTGTTCGAATCCCAGCCTCGCCCGAAAGGCATATTCATTTGTTCAGTTAACGAAAATCCAGTAAGATGAGTAGTTGACTAGAAATCAACAAACTTCCACTAAGAATTTAGTCTCCCCATTAAATGTTGCATGCCACCCATAGAGCGAAATATAACCACTGAACCCAAACATCTTTCTTTCTCCCTCTATCCCATTTTCCAAAAACTGAACACATGCTGAGGCATTATAAGTGTATTCATACCCACTTGAGTTCTTAAAAAAAAAAATAAAAATCTGCATGCTAAAGATATCTATAAGTAGCAAATGGAGAAACGTTTGAAGGTTCGCTGTTGGGAGCTCGTTTCGTTCTTTTTAGTAACGGGTTGATGTTAGCTTGCCTATCAAGTGCAGCCCATTAAACTTCTATACCATATGCGAGGATTGGTCTCACGACCAATGACTACACCACACCAAACCAAACCAATCCCCGCCACAGTAGAGGATAATAGAGTTTCTGTTTACAAAGATTCTAGTCATGGATCTAATTTCTGATAGCTTTATGTATGTGTATGTATGTATGTACTTATTTATTTAGTAAATTTAACTATTGATTAAATATAATTAAGTACTCGTATTATACAAAATATCAGATATGATAATAGAGCTTAAGTTATGTTTAACGTACAATAATATATAAAATTTAAGTAATACAATTTGATCTTATGTAATCGATTAGTAATCTTTTAAAAGTTTGAAAATTACATTCACTTTTTATATTAATTGGCAATTCATTAAATAGTGTAAGACCTTTATACATGGCAGGGTTTTGCGCTCTGGAATCTCTATAATACGGTAATCTAAAATTTGTATTTGACCTTAGATGATATGGTTGAACCTCATAAGTAAAGGTCATATTCGAGGAAAGATATGGAGGAACCAACTTATGTCTCATTTTAAAAACAAAAGTAAGGGTATTGAATGTTATCCTTTGTTTGATACTTAGCAATTGCAGACAAGTTATTAATTTTAAGATAATTTGTGTTCAACCACTTACAGATGTTCATGAAGTCATAAAGTATATATTGACGTATCAAATCTATGTCTTTTTCACACACAAATAATAGAGCATCATCTGCAAGCTAGGATATGCAACTACATATGTCGTAAGGTTTTACAAATGTCGTTTATGTACATATATTAAGGACAAAAGTGAACCTAAGATTGTGCCTTGGGGAACACTAAATATAGTTTCTTCACTATTTGACAAACATTGGTTAACTTTAGTTCGTTGTGTACTTTCTCTTAAATATGATTTAAACCAACTTAGTGCTTTATTTTTAATGCCATATTTTTCTATTTTTTTTAATAGTAATTTCCTATTTATTGTCTCAAATGGGCGTTGAAAATCTAAAAATACTGCCATAATTTTATTTCTCTTATGTCGTTGGTTTTTAAAAGTCATAATCAGCCAATTTAGAGCTGTTTCACAGGAGTGTTGGGGACGAAATTCAGATTGGTTTTCGACTAAAATATTATTTTCAGAAACATATTTGAAAAGTTGGTCGTACGCGGCTTTTTCAATTATTTTTTCAAATATTGGACGCATATTTATGGGCCTAAACTTATCACAGTTTATGTATTTATTTTCTTTGGGTATAGGAAAAACTCTTTTAGGTTTTGTGGAAAAACGCCTTGTTCAAAAGATTGGTTTATGACTTTTAGTATTAAGGGGCCAACGATATCAAAAAAATCTAATATTATTTTTACATTTAGGCTCGAAGGGTAATGTTTTTTGTTCATTTTATTGCATATTAGACGGATTTCATTAAGGCTTATTGCCCTGTATTCAAAAATACTTCGTCGCCCTAGTGACATAAGAGCGTAACTACATTTTTTATGATTTTGGACTGGGTATGACACCTTTCTTAAAATATAGCATTCTATATATTGTGGCAAAAAATTGTGCCTCTAAGTGAAGTAAATTTTTAAAAGTTAATTTTACAGAAGTATTCATTGAACTCATAAAAATGAAAAATAGTAAACAAAAATCACAAAATCGTCTCTCCTGAAAACTAGCAAATGTTGTGTCACCAAGATACATTATTGCACTCTAAACCCTCATCAGTTATGGAATTACTTATGTCGTTTATACTCTTAATAAAATATGAATTAAAGGGGTTTGCTATTGCTAGGTTATTACATTCCTTTTTCATTGAGAATTGAACTTCATTTGTCTCAGTTTTTTTCAGTTTTTAATACGAGCATTTTTCTAACTTTCCACATTTCCTTTCTTCAATTTTATTACATATACACCCTGAATGACTCGAACTGCAACCAACTTCAGACCGCTATAATTTCCAAACCGTTCATGACAGTGAGCTCAAATTTTGACACATGGCAGATAATTTTATTATTTACAAGCCTTTTAAACGATTTGCGTCTCAGTTGTGTTTTTATCCGCGATTTAATTCAAACGTGATAGAAAACCACAAGTAGCTATCGTTAGAGCCCTCCAGCACCTCAACGTGAATAAATCATTTGTGTCTCGAAGGTTGGCACTAAAAAATACCAAAGTTTGGACCACCTCAAAAGAGCACTTCGCCGGGAATGGGCCAAAATACCGCAGAGCCACTTGCGTGCAGCGTGCGATGCTTTCTTTGGCCGTCTCAAGGCCATTATTCGCGCCAAAGGTGAACATATTGAAAACTACCGATACATTTTGAAAATTGATGTATTTTCCAATATTTTTTTCTTTGCCACAATAAAATTTATCAAAAAATAAAAAAATTATAACATTTTAAAAAGTTTGAGTTCGAGTCATTCACCCTGTATACTTTTTTTTTGCCAAATGTAGTTTGCTTATATAGAAATTTCTTACTCGACGATATTCGGTCCAGTCTCCCGGTATATTAAATAAACTTGCTCTTTGTTGCCATCGTATTTTCATATATTTAAGATTTTGTAACTCCTCTGTAAACCATTTATTATTCATGCATGAGAATATCTTTTTTTCTACTGTAAGCCCGAATCCACCAATGAGTTTTGTATGTTGCGAGATAAAATATTTCTGTCACTGATATTATTGAGATTTTCACACTTTAATTGTAATTTTCTTTTAAACGCACTTCTCCTGTAATTAAACACTTCAATTGTTTTTATATTTCGCTTCATACTTTTCGCTTTTGTAGGAATTTCCACAAGAATAGATTCATGGTCACTTATTCTTAGTTCGGGTACCGTGTTTGCCCAAATGTCCCTTTACGTCGGTGTAATTACAAGATCTATTAGTGTACTTGATATGTTTATAGTTCTTGTTGGTGTTTTTATTATTTACTTGCAGTTGTTGTTTATTAGTATTTCATTAATTTTTTTCTCGTATGTATGTTTGAGTAACATGTAAATATTAAAATTTCCAATTATTACAATATCTGGATTGTTGGATACTATTTGGTCAACCCAATCTGCAAATATAAAGCAGAATTTACTTTCTGACCCACTAGGTGATCTGTTCTTTTATGTTTTGGCTTTCTATTAAGTAGCTGCTGTTTGCTTCTTCAGAATTTATCTTGCGAATGGTTGATTTATACCAAGTTACTTGTTTACGATTGTTTTGCAATTCGTTCATTTTATTATTTTTATCCACTCTGTTGTGTTGTAATTATATAGTGACCCCAAAATTATTTGATTATCTACCACAGAAGACGATATAAAACTAAATACATTTAGTTATTGTCATCCGAACGCCGAAAAAATGAGCAGTGGATCTACCGCATTCGCTTTACACTTGCTTTCAGTTGCGGATGCAGTTGACGATAATTTTACAAATATGTGGACCTTAGATGGGATTGGTGTAAGCACCGAAAATACGAAAATAATTCATTAACCTAGGAATTGAAACAAAGATGCACCCGAAAGTGGGACCCCGACATGAACTACTCTGCCATGAAAAGATACGGATGTATTAGTCGAAAACATTAGAAGTCAAGCTGTAAGTCGTTTAAAAAAAACCCTTATAGGTCGGTTGTCCAGGAATCCAGCAAAATTAAAGGAATATGATCACTCGATGTTTCAATTAATCGAAAATGATATTGCTGAAGAGGACAGTACTACGACGAAGCTAAGCATTGTGTTCGATGTCCCTACTTGCAGTGATGACATTCCGTCATTAAAAGACAAACTCTTTACAGAAACTAACCTGTTAACTGAAATTCTGATAATGGTACTGAATTCTCGACTTGGGTGCATCGGATTGGTGGCTAATATCGAAGGGGCATTTTTACAAATAGCTCTAAATGTAAATGACCAAGATTCACACTGATTCATCTGCGTTCCCTTGGCCCATGCAGCTGATAAAAATCTAGTTCTTCGAGAGTTTCGTATGACAAGAGTGACCTTTGAGAATAAAAGCAGTCCATTTATTCTTTCGGCAACCATTCAGGAACATTTCAAGACGCAGGAGCATCAATTTCCCGAAAGTCGCGACGTTATCAAAAACTCTTTTTACATGGACGATTTTGTTGCGAGCGCAGATACAGAGGATGAAGCTGTTCGCATCGATAAGGAACAGAGTATGAGGCTGTTCGAATCGATAAGGAACAGAGGAATTGGCATTGGAACACATAGTGTCAGAGTTCGAGTTGCTGTAGGTTCGGAAGACTCTCCAATTGTTCAAAAGGTTGTGGGTTTATAATGACTACCGCTTAGTGATTAGTTGGAGGTACGGTTAGAATGCATTCAGATTTTTTTTTTAATCTGGTATATCTGGAGGGACTAAGAGAAATATTCTTCAAGTTATGATCTACTAGGTATTGTGTGTCACATTTTCGCAGATGCCAGTACAAACACTTTAAGCGCTGTGTCATATGTTCGACAGATGTCGATTCTTCTGGAATTCGATTTTCCGAAATGTCGTATAGCACTATTGAAGATTTACGGATCGGATGAATAAACGCTTTCTAAGTTGGAACTACCCCAGGCGTTAATAGTTGCGCTAATGTGTGCATATTTGAGGTGCTCTCTGAAGATTCATTCCAATAAGATAGCTCTTGCTTTGCAATGATTCGAAGATAACCCTACCTTGGGCTTTTTAGCCAGATGCAACGGTGGAAGCCATATATTCAAAGCCGAGTTTACGAAATTCGACGACATACCTGATACCATTGTTCTGAAAAGGAGATAAACTTCGGGCATCTTTACTGTGGGCTCACGGTCTGGACTGGCTTAAAGATTTCGTCGTTTCCCCGTTCGTGGATAATCAAAACATTACTGATCTGAATTTCCAAACAACGCTGCTGGTGGAGATGATTTCAAAGAAAGAAGAACCAATTGTGCGTTTTGAAAATTTTGGTCGCTGGATTCGAATGTTACGAGTTTCTGGTTGGATATTCCGGTTCCTAAGACGACGCAGAAACAAACAAGCTACAACCGCTAGCAGAAACCAAAACTGCAATCGAAGATGCTGAAAACTATTGGATAAAGTATGTACAGCTTTGATCATTGAAATAGCAGTACCTCACTTTCTACTACTGCAGCTGCTTCCTTTTGTTTTATCTGCAGTGTAGCTGTAAAATGAATTTGCTATATGTAAGAATAAGTACATATTGTAATTTTTTTAAAAAATCAAGGAAAATGTAAGTTCAGTGTTTGTTGATAACGTGAATTGTGATATTATTTTGTCTCACCTTACAAATGAGCAACGACGTCTGATAATCAGACTAAGAAAGATTCGCATAGTTGTTCGAAACTCTACAGCATCCGTTAAAATCTGCGGTACACATTAGGAAGTAGGTGAATTTGCCTGTGAGAGATATGACGGTGCAGGGGAGGGATGAGCCTAAAACTGTGTTATATGGCGGTATTGGTTCTTGTCAACATATCGGTTGCCCACCGAATACGGAATACGATAAAGACTGCTAAACATGGTGGCTCTATAGTTATGGTATGGGGCTACTTTTTTTTTGTACTGCGACGTAGGTCCAATACATAAGATTGATTGCATTATAGACCAACATATTTATGTCAGCATTCTCGAAAATATAATGTTTGCAGGAAAGCAAAGGAATGGTTTCGTGTCAATCAGATTCAAGCAATGAACTGGCCAGAATCCTCTTGGGAGTTAATTGCCAGATGTAAAGAGAGACGTTTATGACCCAAAACCATTCAGTTGCGCCCGACATTGGCAAGTGGTTCGAATTGCATGGCTCGCTATACAAGATCAGCGATGTCAGCGATTAGTGGATTCTATGGCGCGGCGTTGTAAGGCAGTCATTCAATGAAAATGGGTAAGTATTATGTATTTAACACCATTAAATTTTAATAGACAACTGGTATTCATTTCATTCAAGATTTGTAAGAAAAATCGAAGGTTGTATCAAACACTGCTATTTTCATATTCGCCACAAAAACGTATTTGGAATCTATAAAACTCGCATACAGCATTCCATTTTTATGAAATTTTATCAGCACATTTTTTATTAATTTCATTAATTGCTAATATGATATATATAAAATACCTCTTAATTAATATATCATTACAAAAAAAAGATTGTTAGACCAACCGTTTGATCTCAGGCATCCCATCATTTTACCCACTAGTCATCATATCGTTTATCACATATCAAGAGGTCGGTGCCTTGTTACTGAGTGTGAGCAGAATTCTTACCAAATTGAGAGAACGCATTTGGCCTATCAAGGGTCGCAGCCTGGCAAAGCGAGTTATAAAGCATTGTATTGTGTGTAAGAATTTATTTAGGCATCCAGCTTGTCAGCCGTTTGCTCCTTTGCCCTTGCAGAGAATCACGCTAACTCGACCAATCGATAATGTGGGTAGACTTCGCCGGACCTTTATACTTTGCTGTTCCTCGAGAAGACACCATGCATAAAGCATATATCTTGCTTTTCACATGCGCTGCAGTTAGAGCAGTGTACTTAGAGCTAACCACAAACTTATCTACAGAAAGCTGTTTAATGGCTCTAAAGCACTTCATGACAAGGCGCGGTATTCCATCAACCATTTTCTTAGAAAACGCAAAATCATTTAGAGAAATAGACGTCATTTAGTAAGATGGACGGTATTTTCAAGGGTGAACTGTTCAGAACTTCCTAACCAAATAACGAATACGGTGTAATTTCGTCGTTGAGATTGTACCTCGGTGGGGTGGTTTTGGGAAACCTTTATCCGTACAGTTAAAAATACTTTGAAGGTTACTATTGGAAAGGCTAGACTTAATTTCAAACAACTTTATACAATTCTTGCTGAAGCTGAAGCTACGGCGAATGAGGAGACATATGCATATATACACAGAACGAATGGACCTAACACCGCTAATCCCAGCTAAGTTTATTTTTGGGATGGTATCAACCAAGCAACTGTTCCTGTCATGAGGAGGCCTTTGTCGACGAGTCTGAGATGAGGGAATTGTGGAAGGATCGGATGAAATACACAACGAAGCTAGTAAAAGCTTTTACGATCATTCCATTGCAGCGATCTTAAACATCAATACATTTGAAGAAAGGCGATGTTGTTTTCCCATTTGATTAAACTGATTGGAAAATAGTTATTGTCGAAATATTGCACATACGATGTGCATATGGAAGCAGATTTCGAAGACCAGCACCTATAACCATTGGAGCTGTTAAGACATCCCCGCTGGTGAGAGAATAATAGATACTTATGCATACATAACTTTTGAAAGTATGTATTATATTACACTCAGACATTAATATGTATAACTCTTTAAGTCTAATCTTTTGTCTTTGTTGTTTCCTTTTTTAAATCCATTCCATTTTATTTTGTTCTTATTTTATATCCTTGAAATATTTAGTATTCCTTTAATATTCGAATTTTTCGGGGCGTTAATTTTTTAATTAACGAAATTGTTTTTAAGTAAAAGAATTATTGTCGTTTGTCTGTTGTCGTTCTTGTACGGTGTTTTTAAAACCACGGTTACTTTTCTTTTAATAATTCAATAATGATGAAAATTATATTGTTCCATCTGGAACAGAAGTTGCTGTGCTTAATTTTTGCAAACACTTTGAAAATTCAACTGTTCGTTAACAAAGTGGAAATTCGAAAGGCTCAATAGAAATCAGTAACATATAGTTTCGCCTTTCGTTTAATTATTCTGTGACGAAAAAGAATAACTTATAGCCTTACCTGATCTACTTTGCAGAATCGAAATCCCAGACGGAAACGGAATACCAACATAATTTTCTAAATTCATCGAGGAATACTACATATGTATGTGGTTAGTCAACTTTAATAACGTTATCTGTAAATACTAAACAATAGAGAAAATTAATGTTCATTACATTTCCGAGAATATCTAAATCAAAGTAATTCGTCAAAGCACAATAAGCTTGATTAGTCCCGCCTTAAAAATCTGTTGGTCGTTATGGAAGAGGAGTATTGAAGTTTCGGTACTCAAGAACAACGTGTCGCTTTTATAGCATAATGAAAGGAATTTCATAGAATACGAAAAATCGTTGTAAAAGGACAACACAGTAAAATAATCAAAACCTTGACCCCAAAATAATTAAGAATATGTTCTGGGGTAAAAAAAGAAACACCACAGTTGAAGGCAACGAACTAGATGAAACAGAGATTTGAAGAGGTTTGAGATCGGGCTGTATCTTATTTTCCTTGCTATATACTCGTAACAAATCTGTCAACATATAACAGACTTCATAATTATCGCTTGCATATACATATGGCGTGTATACTTTCTATTTACTTCCCACGTGCAAGTCAGTGGTAAATAGTTGAGCAGCACGTAAGAGGACCTACTTCATCACGATAGGTTTTGGTTCGTTATCTTTTTGGAAGACCCATTTAAGCGGCTTTTCCTCACTGCAATAAGGCAATATTATATTTTCGAGAATGTTGACATAAATATGTTGGTCCATAATGTAATCAATCTTATGAATTTGAACCTACGTCGTAGTAAAAAAAAAGTAGTAGTGTAAAACCGCCATGTTTATCAGTCTTCGTCGTATTCCATATTCGGTGTACGACGTCCATGTTGACGAGAACTAATATCGCCATATAACAAAGTTTTAGACTCATCCGTCTACAACATATTCCGCATTTGTGAATGGTCCAACGTGATTTGAGCTGTTTTGTAAGTAGTGGCTTTTTCCTGGGGCTGTGTGCTACTAAATGCTTTTCCAACAATCTCCCCTATACCGTCATATCACGCACAGGTAAGTTCACCTACTTTCTAATGTGTACCGCAGACTTTAATGGAGGCTGTTGGTGACTCGGACGACTTTGCGGTCATCTTGAGGGGTTGTAGTGTAAAATATTTTCCTTTTCTCCGCTTTTTCCACAAGCTTGACATCATTTGACAACATTTTTGCAGAGGAGCACAAGAGTTGCTGAATGTCTTTGTAGGACGTTCCTTCTTTCCTTAGTCTGATTATCAGACGTCGTTGCTCATTTGTGCAATGCTTAGGTCGACCCACTTAAATAAATTTAAGATGAGACAAAATAATATCACAATTCACGTTATCAACAAACCTTGAACTTATTTTTTCCTCGATCTTTTTAAAAAATTATGCACTTATTCTTCACTAGGCAAATTATTTAACTTAGCTGTAGCATTTTCGCTGACAAATTTGCACATGGTATCTTTTCATCAGACTTGCATGTAAACAAATTCATTTTACAGCTGCTGCAGATAAAACAAAAGGAAATGGATACAGTGATAGTACGAAGTGAAGCATTGCTATTTTAATGTCCACAGCTGTATATGGAAAACTCATAAAGAAAATCAACATTTTTTCTGACTGCATATCTGCTAAACATAGAGGAAACAATTGGTTTATATCTTTTAGCATTCAGTTAATTTGCCCCACAGTATGGAGTTGCTCCACTACGTGCTGCCTCTGATTTTGTCAATTAACTTTACATGTCTGAATTATTTTAATTTTGGACCAGGTCGATGTTATTGGTTGACTGTTAAAACGTCCTCTCTAAAACCCCTCAAAGCGACCAGACCGTATAAAAATCGAAGAATGTAGTATTCCAAATAACCTAGGATATCTTCATCCGCCTTCGCAAATGTCCCTGCTTCTGCTTCAGATAAACTCCTTTGCTACTTCTAAGTTGTATTGTAGTTATTTATTATGTATTTGATGTGTGCATTTTGTTTACAGTATAAACTCGGTTTTATCCTCATATAACTCAACTACTTTTTGCCCCATCTGCTTCAATGTTCAAATGGTAGCGTATACGCTTCCGAATCTGACGGCACGGTGTATGAATCTCAATCAAGTCCAAAAGACTATAATTTTTCAAGTCAACTCAAATCACTTTCTAGTTACATTACGTCCCACCGCAAAAATCAGTAAGCCTGTGTTCGTTTCCAGAGGTGATGTCGTAGAGGCTATACTTATAGGCCGTATTGCGAAAGATGCACTCCTTTCCTACCATGGTATTAAAATCGCCAAGGACAATTTTCACGTCATATTTAGGGCTTTGCTAGAAGGTTTTGTCTAGGAGCTCGTAGGAGCAATCTTGGTAAGATCGTCCTTCTCCCCTGTTAGGGCGTGAGCGATTATGAGGCTTATGTTTCCGGAGTAACCTTTATGCGAAAGGTCGTCAGACGTTGGCTTACATGCCTGAAGCTCAAGACTTGTTTTCTAAGCTCTTCTGTAATCGTTTGCCAGTGAATCCGTCATTAGTAAAGGGTTTTAGTTTATGTTTATTTTTTCCGTATAAGGTTGTGAGTTATATGACGGCCTATGTTGATATTATACTGCCGGTCGAGCACGCACTTGCAATCTAGGTTATAGGACAGTCAGCAGTTTCCCGATCAATTGCTTGACAGATCAATGTTGTGGAGGTATTCATCTTTAAAGCGTTCAGAAGCTCGGCTGGAGTGTTTCAGTGTTCATCCGTTTTATATGTCTCATACATTTTTGGCTTCCGATGTGGAATTTGTTTACTAGGTCGACGTCGCTGTACAAATATTATAGTATGGTATGGTTCGTCGTTGAATCTTATCCTGTAAAGTACTTAAGTATTTCAGGACTTCAGTCCTTTCAAGTACAAGTACTAGGTACTGGTACTTATACTTTAGTACCTTGGTCTTGGTACTTGAAAAAAGGTAAGTACCAGTATTTTTCAACTACTTGTGTACAAGTACCAAGTATCACGTACTTAAGTACCAAAGTACTTGAGCAGTACATCCAAGTATTTGAGCAGTACTTGACCAGTACTTTCAAGTACTTCCTAGCATATTGAGTAAGATTTGTTACAACGTCAATTTATAAAGGAAAATTATTAAGTATTCCATCAGGAGAAAGTGTTTCTTTGATCAGCAGACTAGAAACTGTAAGTCCAGTTGTTGTTATAGCAATCATAAGCGAGTGGACTGCCGAAAAATAATCTATTCGAAATTTTAAAACCCTTGAGCCGGCGGGCGAAGTAAAGATTACCCAATTTCACATTCCAAACACTTTTTATGGTGATTGATTAGTTTCTAGCCATTTATGTATGTACATACGTATAAATGCATTTGTTTACTAGTTATTCTACAAGAAAGGTAAAAATTCAGGTAATTCATAAATCACCTAATCTCTAGTCTCAATCCTTGTCAGATGATCAAACTTTGGAATGTGGTAGGTCATATAAGCAAAAAAAAAAAACAAATAAGATTTGTTAAAACGCTTAAGGGTATCCTTGACTCTTTGAACGCGGGCAAATTATAAAGAAACACAATTTCAAAATTTATTCATGCGAAATGGAATCACCCTGCAGTTATCTACTCGTATATACTCTATGAATTTTTTTTCAGATTTTACTTCATTGCCAACTACCACATTAAGTAGTAATTTGTCGTTGTCCAGAAAAATTGAGTATGAATATTCGGCTTATAAAAATGATCCGAGCGTTGGAAATGGAATGACTATGCTGGACAAATATCAGTTCTGAAAAAATTGTCTATGAAGTTGCATACGCCGCTGACTTCTTCAGCGCCTGTAGAAAGACTTTTCTCATTCGCTGGTCTGGTTAATTCTCCAAGATGTCATGCCCTTACTGATCAACACTTTCAGAAATTAGTTTTGTAAAAGCTAACTCGAGTTTTCTAAAAAGTATTAATCAAAAATAATTAATAAAGAAAAATTTGAAACAGTATGATTAAAAGTTGGATACAATGTTTTATCTTAAATTCGTCAAAAAATGATAACATTTCTATTTATAAAAATTGTGCAAGACCAAAATAAAGAACTTTGAATTGAAGAACTGAACAAGTACTTGAAAGTACTTGTCAAGTACTTGGAAGTACTGGTCAAGTACTTGGAAGTACTGATCAAGTGCTTGGAAGTACTGCTCAAGTACTTTGGTACTTAGGTACGCAATACTTGGTACTTACGGCGAAGTACTTGAAAAATACTGGTACTGGTACTTGTACTTGAAAGTTTACAGCTCTTATAACCTCTCAACGCAAACTGTGACATCAATAAATTTCCTTTATCAATTTTGATGAACATTTCTACCAGCTCTTTGTTTTCATTCGGACGACAGAAATTTTACGAGAATGTCTCCAATATAATTTTTTAATTGCTGTTGTTGCAGGGCATACTTTCAGAGGAATCAAGTAAATATTCTATTATAATATGTATAACAATAATAAAAGCTTTAATTGCATATGTTTTTTTTATTAGAAATCATACACGTGAAATTTCCTACTTTGGAGATTTGATCATAAAATGGTATAGAAACTGACATCTATTTTTTATTTCTATTTCCTTTAATTTCGTAATTTTTTTATAAATATAAACTTAGTTTATTATTATTTTTAATATAAACGATGTATAATATTTATATTTAAAGATTTCTGATGTACCTAAGGCAAATCATAAAGTAAGACGGAGAGAAACTTTTCCATTAAACTCAAACAAACGAAATAATTCGAAGAATGGTCCGTCACGAAAGGTTACAGCAATAAGTAAATTGGAAGACTCGAGTTTAAATGTCAAAGGCCCATTAATTCAAATAATTCAAGAAATACGTGGAAATTGCGTAGTATCAGAGGTACGCATCAACAAGCATAAAATACCTCAAACTAGTCCGCCTGTAAAAAACCAAACTGTAACTGAGAAGCAAGTTCCTAATTTACAATTAGAGACTCCTATTGATCTAAACTCTTTTGCATATGTTGATCATGTTAGCGAAATAGATAGTCTTGCCGAAAAATTTAAACACTCCTCCCTGAACACTAGCTCTAGAAGTGGTGATAAGAATGGTGGTCGTTTATTGCAAAAACGCCTAAGTGGCTCAAGACTGGAATACAAAATAAGAAATTTATCAACTCCACCAAAAAAACCCCCGCGCAACATTACAGCTGCTAACAGTGAACATACTACATCAAGTACTACACCATCACTGCGCGATGCAGAAAATATTCTTGATGCTTTCCTTCGTCAAAAAGGTATTTCGGTTCCCCAGAAAGTTTTAACGCCTAAAAGTAAACGTAAGTCATATCCATTATCCAAAAGTTTACCGACTAAAAGGGTTGAAAGTTCTGTTTATAAGAAACCACTGCCATCTTGCCCCTCGTTAAGTGAAATTGAATCTCTGCATAAAGAAAAATCTAATAAAAGTTATGGATTAATAAAAGAACCAGACCTCTATTGGGAAGACCCAAAAATCAAAGAAATGCTTAACACCGATGTAAAGTCCAAAAAATTTCTATCATACAAGCCAGAGTGTGGTCCCCAAGTTGGGTGGACGCTACCTCAAAAACTCGATATCGACACAGTTGATGGAGGGTATCACAATTTAGTCGCCAACATGGAGGCAAAAAGTACACCAATTAAAACAGAAATATTTAGTAACAAAGCCGAGAGTCAAAAGTTTATATTATCCGAACAATTAAAGAGTTTTGTCTCTAACTCTCCATGGACAAGAAAATCGAAAGAAAAACAAAATTCGTTCTTAAATGCATCAAAAACAAAGTTACTACGATTTGTGGCGAACAAATCGCCTTCTACTTCGAAAACTAGATCGATAGGAGTGCAAACAATTACACCATCAACAACCAATATACAAGGAAGCAGGGAAAAGCTGTTTAATGCTCAGTCGCCACCTGGAAGTTATTTTTCGAATACTCCTACAAAAACATCAAAAAGCTCTCAGACAGAATTTGATTTTTCAAGAACAGTTCACTCTCCTAAAAGAGATAAAGCTCCTCAAAGAAAGCTTCTTTTTCCCATTCGTAATATATTAAGGGATGGTCCTGCTCAAAAAATAAATGCCGACAAGCAATTAAATCAAACATATCAGTCGTACAACTCTGAGTTGGACAAGGATTTAACCCTTAGTAAAATGGGTCAAGTGCTTAGCAATATTAGAAACCGATTAGAAGCAAGCGATGATCGAGCGGTGGGAACATTTTGTGATATTCAGCGAAAAGAAGCAGCGGCGGCTGCTTTAAGCTGTGACTGTGTAGATGGATACAACTACCAGATGGTCTACCATACATCTGCTCAAGCAGATGTTCACAATGAAATAGAACCTTCATATTCTGAAATCGAGGAGGACAGTATTTTGGTAACTGGCAGTCCTGTAACTGAAAACACGAATGGGATAGAACATTTCTTTGTGGAAAATAATCCAGCGGCTATATATGCAAAAGTGAAGAAAACGCCAAAAAAAACTAAATCATTTTCGAACTCATTCAATAATGTGATGGAACAGAATAGCCCACCCAAACTGAGAAATATGAGTAAAACAGATTTATCAGTTCAAAGCGAAATTTTCTTGGAGAATTTAACATCAGAAAATAATGTATCGCCTAACCATTCAATGAAAAATGTGGGTAAACTGCACAATATTCAACAAGAGGAGAGATCATGTAGCAAAGAGGTAAGTAAAATAACTACAAATCATTTATGTATACTCGTATATATTCCTTAAATATAATAGCATACGTATTAGGTCGTTACATAAATGGAATGTGGAAAAATAAATGTTATTTACATTTACCATAATCTTTCACTCCTTCACTAAAACAAATATGCCAGGTTTAAAGAAGTTCTTATTTTATTTTGCTTTCGGAAAAGGTGATAGTCGGTAGGGGACAGTTTAGCAGGATGGGACCATGGCAATTAAGGCTGTGTTTACCATAATTTGCTATACAATTTGTCGATTTGTATACAGTATGACTGCTTTGATTTATTCTGCGCCTTTCACTCCTTCTGCCACGGCAAGTATCTTGGAAGGCTTACTCAAGTCTAGCCATTTTCCTGACCATGTCCGCTCTTCATTGCAGGTGACGGATTTGATATAAAAAAATTATTTACACGGTGTATATTGGTCAAATGTATTGTAACTTCCAAACATCCTTGCATTTCCGCTGGTGTTTAAAAGGGAAGCACATCTTTCCAGTTTTACCTTTTTTTGCCTCTGTAGTCTAACTTAAAACGCAGATTTCCTTTGTACTTAGTCCACTTTTCAAGGTTTGCTTTTTGTTTTTTGCCGTCAAAATATTTCCTCATCTATGTTGACCCAGCCTTTTAAAATACCGACAAGAGTTTTTGCACTACTATATATTTATATTTCTTTGAAGTAGTTCCACTTGGTTTATAGCATTTTGGAGCCGTTTTTGCAAATTTAGCGCTAAGTACTGAATTCATTCCTTGTTTAAATTGTGCTACTTTCTTTACAATTGATGCCGATTTTCGTTGATTGTTTTCCGTAAAAATCGGTGCTGACTTACTAATGGTCCGCCGAAGATTACTTTAGAATTGCTTACGCACCGTTTCGAATTATTCCAGCATATATGCCCATTGTAATATCTGAGTTTGGTCTCCACTACTGCATTATGTTATTAAGTGCCACTCTTGTCTAATAAATAGCAATTTAGTATAGTAAGGTCACGTGATTTACATGAATTAATCTTCTCCCGCTACGAAATCGTTTCCTCCATGACAGTCCTCGTATTCGTATCCGATAAAGAGCATTTCCTACCTTGATATTTCATAGTCGAAATCGCCCCAAAATACATTTATCATTTCCGAGTGCTAACAATATTCCAACTAAAGTTGGTTTCAATTATTATTAGTTTTATTGCCATTAGTCGGTCGCTAATTTTTAATATGTACACTTACGATTTTATCTAGTAGCTTCGCTGGCAAGATGATGTGAATTCCATTTTTATTTTGTCCCGTTCCGAAATAATACATTTGTACGCTATTATTTGCATGTTCAAGTAGTGGGCCCTGTTTCCGATATTTCACCACTTGGTTAACTGAATGCATATTATATCGATTTTACGTTGCCGTTAAACGTTTTCTATTATAGTTTCAAACGTTTGGCCCGAATTGTGCTGGCTCTCTCTTGCGTTACCTGTGATAATTTATTTCTGAAAATCGTCATATTGCTTGCCTCCGGAAACCGTTAAGCTCTGTCACGAATATTTCTATTCATTCTGGGCTCACATCGCTGTGCAGAACTGCCCAGCTGAGTAGCCTATTTTCATACGTTAAATGCTATGATGCCATACTTTCGTACTATTGCAGCTAATTGCATTTTTTCTAACAGGTTTATGTTTAGGCTATACCAAAATTGAGAATTGATTTCAGTGTAGACCCAGTGCATACATTTTTGTTGTAGACCTCATATTGAGCTTGCATTCTACTTGCACGAGTTCAAGTTAACCATTTTCTCATTTTATTCGTCTTTAAGTAGTACAGTTTTTCTTCAACTTGGTATATTATTTTACTATAGTACAACCTGTATGGAGAAGGTTTCGTTTACATTTTATGGTACATAATGTTCCCAATCATTTGTATGCAATATAATATCGAACTTCCTTCTAAGAGAAGGAGGTGTTAATTATTTGATATTTTAAGATTTACTCCACATTCTGATGCAAGGCACACACACTCAAGCAATAGATTTCCTCTTGTTGCTATGATGTGCGTAAATACTATGGTTTATACGTTTATTATTGACGCGGTTATCCCCAACTGCGCGCTTTGGTTCGAATGTTAGAGGTAATTAGAATTCCAAGATATAATTTCATTAGTCTCACCTTGAAACGTCCATTTTTCACATAGACTGTACTTCTCAACACCATTTCTAAATATGTATTATCATTTTCGATTAGATTAACATACAGCTTCCAGGGCTTGTAGTAATTATCAAACCTGTTTATCGTTAGTTGTATACTACTGTATCTGTGAGGAAAACAGTAGTCTGTAAATGTTATAACAAATATACTTTAAGAAAAATATCATCGAAATATATATGTAGTTTAAAAAAATATGTTGTCCTTGAGTATGTCCTCAATTAATTGATAAAAAGAATTGGAAATGAAATGAAAATTTATGTGATCCATTCATCGCAGTTATATATATTTAATTCAATTTTACCAGGAAAATGTACTTAAAAGAGGAGATGCAGAGAGTTTAGTCGTTTCGTAAATGCCATTTTGAAGACAGCAAATGAACTGTAAATATTCCCGATTTATATTATACTACTAATTTTTTTATTGGGCGTTTTTTCTGCATTTTCTTCTGGACCTGAATGATGCATTTACACTATTCAGTTTTCATCTTCATCATTCGTGGTCTGATGTTAAAGTTCTTTTTGTTGTCTTCATTGGCCATTCGTTCTAAGAGGTAACTCTTGTCATTAGCGGGGTTTTTCCTTTGTGATAATATGAGTGCACAGAAATTTGAATTAGTGGAAGGCGTATTCGATTTAACTTACATAATTGCTGGCATGGATCCAAAAAATGATGAGCAAAAAAAGTAGTGATTATTTTGTAAATATTACCCTTGTCTCTTGTATAGAGCGGAGCGTATAAAGGCGTCCCAAATCCATGAACCACGCTTCTACCATCCATGGTTCCTGGATTAGGATGATGTCTTCTGCGTTTTTGGAAAGACGCAGGATAAATGCGGCGGAGTGATGGGGATTAATCTGGAATTACCGTACCATTGCTACAATTTACTAGAGTAGCCTCCGAACTCTTTTTAGTTCGTCGTCGTGTCAGAAGAGGAAACCGACTGCTAAGTTGTCGCCTCGGATAAATTATAGTCGTCGCTATCCATTTCTGGAAAGATCTAAGGTCGAAATTGTATTTTCAGTTAAAGGAGGAGGAGGTTGCTTATCAGCATCCAGCTCATCCTGTTTGCAAACCCTTAGGTGAATTAATTCGAAACCGAAACGAAGCATGCCTTTAGTCTACGCTAAAGGGTTAAGAGGTTAAGGTTCCTTATTGATCACAATCAACGCGAATCTCTAAGGGTCCCTTAGTTCTTCCAGTTTCAAAACTTTCCAGTCATGAGTCGGAAGGGTCGGGTTGCTGAGCCTGATTATCTCCAGATTGCTTTCTGGGGAGGAGGGTTCGGCTGGGATCTAGGTGCGTGCTCCAAGTCTGCTAGAAATATCCTCCTTAGGCACGACTTCGAGTTTTGCACCTGGCCAAGTCTGTCCTAATCCACCTATGGCTTTTGTGTAAAGGTCGAGAGATTTTTACTCGGCACATGCAATAAGTTTGACGTGGCTTTGGTGCCAGCCAGTGTCGTTTGTGATAGGATGTGGTCTGGGGTTTTCCCGCACAATGGCCAAGAAGTTTCTCGAAAGCTTTAACTTGACCAATTGCCACCGGTCCTGTGTTGTCAATCCGTCGGTGTCGTTTTTGTCGAAGGTTTTGATATGCGTAAAGCATTTCGGCGTCTTAGGTAGAGCGCCTTAGATGGAGCTTGGTGATGCGGCTGAGCCCCTGATTCCTCCTTAAGGGGAGGAATTTTAATAGCAGCAGGGGTGGAGGAAGTGGTAGGACCATGGCTTGCAACAGTCTTATCACTCTTTGAGTTTTAGGCTCATTGCGTTTCCCTTTAGAAAGTGAGCTGTCCGCTCCCCCAATAGCGGGATTAGCTTGTCTCGTGAAACAAGGTCCATGAGATGGAGAAAGATAAATCCGGCTCCCAACCCCGTTAAACGCATCGCCCTATCTGCTTCTTCTGCGAAACCGCAGGTTGGAGTGAGGGAAGTTGCCAAAACAGCTAAAAAAAACAAAAACAACACGGTAGTGATTCCTCATACATCTCCGATGGTGGCGATGTGCACTACTTGGGGTCAAATAATAGCTTCGCCTCTCTGATGCCTTCGGAATCAGAGGACGAAGAAGAAGAAGTAAAATCCATTAACAGCAGTATTAAGCAGATGCAAGAACGAGTGCCAAACAAAAAGCGAGAAGGACGAGGGAACTGCAGGAGACCCAAAATCTCACAACAACAACAGTAGCCAGATGAAAAACAATCTCAAACCCAGCAACAACATATACAAACACTGAAACAACAGAGTATGTCGTAAAAGACTTCAAAAACAAAAACAGAGAGGCATATTATGCAATTATTGAGCTAGAGGACTGCGATCACAAATATGTATTAAAAATCGGAGAATCAATTTAGGATGGGAAAAGTGCAGGGTATTTGAACATTTTGATGTGTTTAGGTGTTACAACTGCTGCGGATTTCATCATAGCGCAAAAATATGCAAAAATGAAACCAAATACGCAAAGTGCGGTGGCATGCATGATATCAGAGGATGTAAGGTACTCGAATTGAAATGCATAAATTGTGTACGTTATAATGAAAAGTACTCTCTTAATCGCGACATTAACTGCACGGTATATAAAAAGCTTCTACAATCCAAAAAAAATAAATTTGAGGTTTAGCAACCAAACAAAATTACCGTTATTTATTGCAATATTCAAGAGCTAACAGGCAACTTAATAGAGGCAGAACACACCTTGATTGGGAAAAAAATTGACTTTATTATATTTTTTGAAACATACGTACATAACTCCTGAAATAGATAACAATGAGATTTTGTTGGAGGACTATCACTCCCCTATTCGATGTAACAGCGAATCAAAACAAACAGGTGGGCTGTGCATTTACATCAGAAAGAATTTTGAAGTCAAACACATTGAACAAGTTACCCTGCGTAATCATATTTATATGCTTGTGGTAAAAATCACGAACAATAACCAGCCAATACATCTGGCTGGAGTACTACATATCGGTCATCCAGTTCGTCTGAGCGAGTTTTTTGTGACGTGTTTAAAGAATGGTTAGAGGAGCTAGTTCTTTCAGACCAGAAATTTATGCTAGCACGTGATATAAATATTGATTGGCTTGATGAATCGAACTGACGAACTTAACATACGAGGGCGGGTCAATAAGTCCGTGACTTTTGGATTAAAACAGATTTTTTGATAAAAAAATAATTTTATTTTTCAACGTAGTCTCCCTTGAGCTCTATACACTTTGTCCAACGCTTCTCCAATTTTTTTATCCCTTCCAAAAAAAATGATTTGTCGAGGTCCTCAAAATGACGAGATGACTTCATCATTGGAGTCAAATCTTTTTCCACCAAGCCATTTCTTCAGGTTTGGGAACAAGAAGTAGTCGCTCGGAGCCAAATCTGGAGAATAGGGTGGATGAGGGAGCAATTCATAGCCCAATTCATGGATTTTTGCCATGGCAACTGCACATGTGTGCACCCTTGCATTGTCTTGGTGGAAAAGAACTTTTTTCTTGGCCAAATGAGGTCGTTTCTTTTTCAAATCGTCATTGAATCGGTCCAATAAGTTGGCATAATATTCCCCATTGATTGTTCTTCCCTTTTGAAGATAGTCAATGTGGATTATCCCGCGTGCATCCCAAAAAACAGTCGCCATAACTTTATTGGCTGACAAACCCACCTTGGCCTTCTTTGGCGCCGATTCACACTTAGAAACCCACTGTTTTGACTGTTGTTTGTTCTCTGGTGTGTTGTGATGGATCCATGTTTCGTCCACGGTTACAAAACGGCGCAAAAACTCCTCCATATTGCGATTAAACAACGCCAAACCTTCCTGTGAAGTTGTTACACGATTGCGTTTGTGGTCGACTGTGAGCAAACGCGGCACCCATCTTGCGGAAAGCTTTCTCATGCCCAAGTGATCATTCAAAATTGAAACCACTGAGCCATGCGAGATCCCTACGGCTTCCACAATCTCTCGCACTTTCAATCTTCGGTCGGCCAACACCATATCGTGAATTTTTTCGATTGTTTCGGGTGTAGAGACCTCAACTGGGAGTCCAGGAGGTTCGGCATCTTCAGTGCTTGTACGGCCACAACGAAATTCAGTAAACCACTTTTTTACCATTGAAATCGATGGTGCAGTATTTATCAAGCTTAGCCTTGGTCTCGGTAATGGTTTTTTTTCGCAAGAAATAATGCTTAATAAGCACACGAAATTCACTTTTTTCCATTTTCTCCTCAAATTAGTGAGTAGTCTGATAAAAATAGCTGTCAAACACAAACTAACTGACGCAGCAAGTTTAAATTTTGACAGGAGTCAACTGACAAATGCCTGTTGACAGGAGCAGTGTTGCTGTTTCAGTAAAGAGGTCAGAAATTCAAAAATGCACGGAATTATTGACCCGCCCTCGTATATAGAAGGGAATTAAAAAACACAATCGAAATTGAAAATCTTTGTGAACAAGTTGTTACTGAGCCAACAAGGGTGACAAACGCCACACACGCTTATAGATTGCGTTGTTACAAATACAAGCACAACTGTTGTGAAAGTAATTCCCGAAATCAAAATAAGTGACCACGAAACGCTATTAATCCACGTTAACCTTAAAAAACCGGTTGTAGAAATTGAAGAGGCAAACAAGATTAAGGTTCTTAAATACAACAAATCATCGTTCTTGAACCAACTTAGACACAGCGAAATAAAGTTATATAGCGAAATCTACATTTATTTGGAAGAATTCTGCAAAATTAACTAATTCGAATAACCAAAACACAAGTTTGCACTAAAGTAATCAGCGGCAGTAACATTAATTGGTACAATTTAAGACTTAGAAGCTTAAAACGGCAAAAGTTATCACGCTATCATGAATTTAGAATATTTAACAGAGAGTCTACGTGGGAAAGTTACCGTGCTATACCATAAAGCAGAATTAGTAAGAGCAAAGAACAATAACATTAGACTTCGAATTGAGCGAGCTAGAGACCAAAAAGCCATGTGGAGAGCGATAAAAAACACACGTTTTAAAGAAAATAGGGCAATCGCCAAAGGATGTTTACTTTAACGGCACATGTGTAAAAGGGGAGGAGAATATCGCTAACGAATTCAACAAGTTTTTTTGTAAGAAGTGTCATGGATATTAACCAATAAATTCCGTATACACAGTTTTCCCAGAGTATGGAGATGACAGACACAGTGTTTCAGTTCGAACTCACAAACGAACAAAGCACTAAACGGGCCCTACGGTCACTTAATCAAAAGAAAAATTTCAACTACATCAGCCCGAAAATTATGCTAGACGCAATGGAGGTAATCGGGCCCGAAATTGAGCGAGTAATAAATCTATCATTAAGCAGTGGAACGATCTCTAAGTCCTGGAAGGAATCGGGTATTACACCCATTGAAAAAGTCAAAGGAACCGACAAATGCGAAAATTTTCGGCCAATAAACCCACTACCAGTGAGTTTAGAGAAAGTTTTGGAAAAAATTGTTCAAATCCAACGGGAGAAATATTTCGAAAACCAATCGGGATTTCGTAAAAAACATTCATGCGAGACAGCGCTACATAGCGTTTTGATATGCTGGAAAGAGGAGCTTGCAGCAAAAAACTATGTAGTTGCCGTCTTTTTGGATTTTAAGAGGGCATTCGAAACGATCGACACAAGTATACTTGTATCTAAACTTCATAGATACGGTGTTAGAGGCAAAGAGTTGGAATGGTTTGAATCGTTTCTAAGTAAAATGTGTCAGAGAACAATGGTTAATGGAGAGTGCCCCAAGGATCAATTCTGGGAGCCCTGCTTTTCATAATATAACATACATCAACGACATAAATCAACAGCTAAAATACGCGCAGGTAGCGTTATTTGCCGATGATTTTCTCTAATTTATAATTGGAAAGAGCTTGGAGGAATGTGAACGACGAATACAAGAGGACTTACATAGACTAAGTGTCTGGCTAAATGCAAATAAACTTAAATTGAATGATAGCAAAACAAAATGCATGGTTCTTAAACATAAAGTAAATGTAAATCTCTCTATAGAAAATGAAATAGTTGAACAGGTAGAAATTATAAAATACCTAGAGTAGTCATTGACTTGAATTTAACATTAAGTCCACATGTAGAGCACACTGTTAAAAAAATAGCAAAAAAAGTAGGTTCGAGTAATTGCTAGTTTTAGTTTTAGTTTTAAATGCATTTTATTTTCTAAATCATTAGATTTAGGGGGGGGGGGGGGGCTAAGTTTAATTCGTACAAAAAAGGCATGTTTTTGTGAATTTTTGTGACGACACAGTTAAAATCCCTTTATTAAAACCAATAGTACATTAAAGTATGACATCCGAAGAATATTGTATAAAACTTTCACGAAGAAATATTAAAAAATACGGCAATGGCAGAAATTATTCGGACGTGTCTCGGAAAAAAGTAGAATTGCGGTGCCCGTTATAACTTGGTGCTGGATCATCTGAAATTAAAAAATCAAAGTTCATTCGTTAGATAATAGTTTTCCCCAGGTAACGCTGGGAGGGTTTTTCGAAATTTCAATTTTTCACTTTTTTGGAACACTTTGAAGGGAAAAAGGCGATTTTCTGCGAAAAAAATCGACTAATTTGCTATTGTAAAATAAAAATTATTAACAAATTTGTCATTCAGCTGGAGTCAGTATGGAGTCAGTTGACCGCGCCCAGTCATGAGCACTTGATCCACTACTGATTCCCATGTCTTGCATGAAGGTTAGTAAAGCAAAAGAGCCTTCATTGAAGACACTGGCTGCCACATAAGCTGCAATTTAAACGATAGCAGAGGTTCCACTCAAGTGCTTTGGTGAGTGAGTGAGAGAGAAATCAATTATCCTATAACGTTTTTCAAGATCCTCCGTAAGTTGATCTTCAACGGTCACTTTTATTTTTTTAATTAACTTCGTCAATTTTGCTCCAATCGACTTGAAATTTTGACACAATATTCCAATATTCTTAAGATATTATGCATTCAATTAAAAAAAAAATGTAATACCTTACCCCCCCTTACCGCATACGAAGCCATTTATGATTACAATACATCGAAAACAAAATAATTTACGTACGATGTGTGTACGTAGATTTTTTTCTCTCTTGCGAACGCGATTTACTGTTTTTTTCTTGTGATAAAAATCGGTGATATGCTTATTGAACAATTTTTTTGGAAAATAATTTAAATATCCCTATCATTGGTTTTTAGTTAAAAATTTTAATTTAGAATTTCTGGTGAAAATTTGTACTGTTCATCACCGTATGTCTGTATCTGTAAAATTTACATATGCAATGAGCGACTGAGTTCGTTCTCTCTTAAGTTTGCAAAAGTGAACGAAAATTTAACGAATCGACGCTGGACTTATTATGTTTTGTTATAAGTGCCTGTCTACATCATTATCATGGACCCTGTTTAGATGGTGACTCTCGACGACGTAGTGGACAGTAAAGTCGTGTTTACACACTGTAATCCTCACTCCTGCACTATTTTGATAAAATTTAAGGAGGGCAAGTGAATTGAAACACTTCTGTATCGGACACTGCATCTCTCGTCCAAATAGTCATTATTATCCGCGAAGACACTACTCAGCGATCTAACTAAAAATGAAATGGAATAGGGATGGAACATTTCGGTTGTGGAACGCGGCTTTCGTCGATTTTTATATTTTCTTCGTAGCCGTCCCGATCTCTTTACACTTAACTCTTCTCACGTAAATACTGTCGACATGGCAGCCTCATGAGTCACCATTTAAACAGGGTCATGAGATTGAAAGTCGATCGCGCGAGGCGGGTAGATTTTATGTGAGTAAAAAGGGGAGGGGTTGATTGCACCCAAAATCCACCGAAAGCCCTCCAAAATATATTTCTCGGTGGAAGAATGAATGTTCTTTTTTCAAAGCGTTTCGTTTCTGACACATTTTTTTTTATTTTTCTCCGACCATCGGAGTGTTTACACCGAACGGAAGACTCAAAAATATAATTCTCTGTGGAGATATGAGTGTTCTGTTTCCAAAGCGTTTCCATTCATAAATATTCTTAATTTTTTGCCGGTCGTCGGAGGGTGAACAGTGTGCGGAAGTTGAAACTAGAGCGCGAGGGACGATGAAGGAAAAAGTGAATTAAACTTTTTTTTTTTTTACTGTTTCATATGATTATACAACATCTTAAGATTGTTGTGTCAAAATTTGAAACAAATCGGAACAAAACTAGATGTAGAACTTTAAGCGTTCGCTGCTCCGAAACAGTTTTGTATATCTGCCCAAGAGCTGCGCGGCGTGCTTACCTGACAGCTTTGTGCTCTTAGAATCCCTAAATTCTTTTGTTCGTCGATGGGTCTTTGTAGGTATACTAATGTTCTATACTTCCGGTTTGTAGTGTATATAAATCAGTTAGAAGTACACGTTGTGTCGAGCAGTTGTAGACGACGCTGAAATTTTTGTGTTGTTGATAGTTTGCTCTGTTTCGTTTGATTTTTGCTAATTTAAGTCAACCGAAAAATAATTATACCTCCACAGAAACGTAAGAAAGAAAATCAAATTAAATACTAGTTTGGAAGAAGAGGAGAATTTGCAAAAAAATAAAACAA
This sequence comes from Volucella zonaria, assembly GCA_963966105.1. NCBI lineage: Eukaryota > Metazoa > Arthropoda > Insecta > Diptera > Syrphidae > Volucella > Volucella zonaria. The sequence continues at coordinate 1,839,646 of OZ014531.1, forward strand.
AAAGTTTCGGTTTATTATGACCTTGCCATTCGACGCTATCACGAATCTGTGAAGAATATGAAGGATGTCATATGGTCAACTTATTTTCATTACTGCCCGACCAATGAAAAACCATAGCACGATAAATGTCCAAGTGGCGATGATTCTCATTCATTCAAACACAGTTACACTCCACTTCCAAATGATTTTGCTGAAGCCATCAAACCGATTTATGAGGACTTGAGCAGAGACGTACTTTTACAACGATGTCTTGGAGGCTTTACTATAAATAATAATAAGAGCCTGAATCAACTAATCTTGAAAATCAGTCCGAAATCAGTGAGTGGTTCTTCAATTATTGTTGAAATTGCAGCTTATGTAGCAGCATCTACCTTCAATGAAGGTTGCTTTGCTTTGTTGACCTTTATGTAAGGCATGAAAATCGCTACGGGACCAAGCGTACAAAAATGGGCGCGTACAGAGGACAGTAATCGGATCAGCAGAGCGGAACAATAAGCTGCACACGACAGTAAAGATGGCAGAGTTTTACGTACCAAAAAGATGCTCTACATTACTGCACTTTATGGACAAGGAATCCACAACTCTGTTTAAGTATGAACAAATTTTTCATGTTTAATATTGGATTTTCTGGTATACAAAACTTTAAAAGGATTTTCTGACGCTTGTCATTTTTGAAGCTGGTGAACGGTTTAAATCAAAATCTACACGACCGATTCTTTTGAAATTTAGTATACTACTTCCTTATATAAATGACCAGGTATCCCTAGGAGCTTTTTTTTTATTTTTCATAATTATTAATTTTACAATAACAAATTGGCCCATTTTTTAGGCAAAAATCGGTGTTTTCACTTGTACTAGATGGAGTGAAAAGTGACCTCCTTGATCGCCAGAATGAGCTGCTACTGTAAAAAAGGTTATGGTGCCTTGAAGTCCGTTCATATTTAGGCAGACGTGCCAAATTTCAGTGCGATACTGTCCTTGGTTTTGTTTTGACAGCTGATTGTAGTTGACGTGTTTGGTATCATGTTGAGTATGGACAAAAACGATTTTCGTTCTCTCATAAAACATTATTTTTTGAAAGGCAAAACGGCGAAAGAAACAAAAGAAAAGTTGGATAAATATTATGGGTCTACAGGTCTATGGGTCAGATTACACCGTCAAATATTGGTTTCGAGAGTTTCGTGGTGGCCGCAACTCCACTACCGATCAAGTCCGCAGCGGCAGGCCCTCCGATGCGGTTACAGAGGACAATGTCAAAAAAATACATGAAATGGTGTTGGCTGACCAGAAAGTGAAGGTGCGCGAGCTAGCAGATACCACAAAGATTAGTACTGAGCGCACACACCATATTTTGGGCAATATTCTGCATATGAAAAAGTTATCCTGACGCTGGGTGCCGCGAATGACCAAAAACACGAACGCGAAAGCACTTCGAAAGAGTGTTTGGACTTGCTGATGCGGAATCGGGCGGACTTTTGGCATCGATTGGTAACTGGATTTGGATCTCTCGGACTATTATCTCTTCCCAAACCTCAAGAGATGGCTCATCAATAAAAAATTCAGCTCACGCGAGGAAATCATCGACGCCACGGAGGAGTATTTTGCAGACCTTCCGAAAAATTACTTTTCGGACGGGATCAAGAAGATGGAAAATCGCTGGAATAAGTGTATCAAACTAAAAGAGGACTATATTGAATAATATAAAAAAACATTTAAAAAAAAAATGTTAATTCCCAAGGAGGTCACTTTTCACTCCATCTAGTAAGTGTCACCAAAAATTAAAAAAATCGAAAAAAAAAATTTCTCCCGGATACCTTGAGAAAACGATTTGATTTTGATTTTTTGATATCAGAAGATCCAGTCATGAGTTATAGGGTTCAGCGGCGGACAACTTTTTTTTGAGGCGCCTCCGAAGATTTGCTGCCATCGGCTTAATTATTAATATTTTGCTCTCTAAAATTAAGGAAATATTGTTCATATGCTTTACTATAATGTCACAATCAATGAAATAGATTTGTATTACCTGCAGCGTCTAAAAATAAACTTAAAAATGAGCCTTTTCTTCGCCGAATTAACGTTACCCCACCCTTAAGCAATGGGTTTTTATAAATTTTAAGTTCAATTTGCTCATTTCTTTCTATAGTGGGCTTCAGGTTAATATTTCTTTTTAGTTTTTCTCTAAATTTAATCCAATTCATTCTCTTGTTTAGAAGGATATATTTTTTTGTTCACTCCGGCTTTACTAAGTGACAAGATAACTGGATGTGACTATAAGTCGTAGTGATTATGATTTTGTTTAATAGCTGTTGATGTAAAGAACCCAATAAGGATTTATGGCCAGTAAGTAACAAAACCAGAGGAAAATAATTCACAGTTATAGTTGAGCCTTTTCTCAAATAGTATTTGGTATTTGGGTATTCATTTTCATTCCCAGTGTTAGGTATTGAATTCGGGACCAACAAGAAAGTTATGTCCCAGAAAATTTAGGAGACCTAGTGTTGCTACATTAAAATTTTTCTTAAAATAGGATTTGTGAAACTCCTCAAAGGGTTTAAGCGTTTTTAGGTTTATTCCAAACCGTTGCTTTCTTTTTTTATATTTTCACTTTCAGCAAACAATGTGATAATAAGCAAAGTGAAAGTTGTATTATTTTTATGTACCTATGGTGTGCCCAAAAGTTTGACAAGATTTCAATAGTTGAACAACATTGGTCTGCGAAGTGGTTTAATTTTATTTTATACTGAGTATTGATTTATGTTGTAATTCTTTTCAACACTTTTTCTATCAGAAGTGACCATAGATATATATATAAATAGATTATCATTGATTCCTCATTGGAATTTTTAATTACACATATGGTTTTCTTTCAAATCAAATTGTAAACGACATCTTTTGCATACCATATTGAATGGAGCACTCTCGCTACTACTTGTATCTTTATTTTTATGGGAGTTCCATTGCATATAAACTATGCTTAATTCCTCATTTATAAATCTATTTTATATACATGGAACTCCAAGGACTTTATCAACATTAATGTGCGTTTTATTGTGCATTGTGGGAGTACAAAGGCATTATTTTTTTATTTTTTAGTTCGCCAAACATTTTTAATCCTGAGATTACTGATGGTGCAATTTATCTGAAGCTTTAACTTTAAAGTTTACTTTAGGTTTTTCTGCTTCGATGTTTGTCAATTGAAGGAAAACAATTTTAAGCACAATTTATTTCTCGTTAGTTTAAAACTCTGGTCCAGTTTGTTCGCTGTACAGACACTAAGCTTTTCCTGTTACTGTAGACTAATAAAAAATTCTTCAAGCTATACATATTTTCTGGTTTGCATTTCACGTTGTTTTAAAATTGTTTATTTTGGTATGGGCGATCCTGTTAGTTTTCTTAATGCAGTGCTGATTTGCATTCTCGATCTTTTCATAGCTTCTGCTCTTGTGACTTCTACATTATTTGCCATCAGTTTTTTTGTCCGATAGTCAATATAAGTTTTAAATTTTCCTTCGAAAATTTTAATGTTGTTTCTGTTGTTCCTCTTGTTTTTTCCTTGACGCATTTTCTCCATCTGGTTCTATCTCTTGCTATTGGTTTTGCAGTGCTCCAGGTCTTCCCGGCTGTTTCCAGAATTGTGTTGCTCCAAGTGTTTTTAGGTCTTCTTTTGCTTTTTGTTGTCTGCTATCTTCCATCCTAATTAGGTGACTCCACCATTTTAGCTTCTTATCTTCTAATATTTTTCTGGCTAGTTCTAATCTGAGCTCATTTCTTATTTCCTTGTTTCGTTTTCTTCGTATTTTACTGACTGCTAATACTCTTCTGAAATATTTCACCTCCATCGCTTGGATATTTTTGTCGGTCTCTCCGTTAGCACCCAATTCTTTCCTCCATGGAGTAATGTTTGGCACCATGATTTTACCTCTAATCTCTTCTACAGTGTCGCAGCTCTTATTTATTACACTTCCTAAGTATTTGTATGAGGTCACTTGTTCTTATTTTGCTCCATTAATGTTCATGTCAATTCTTTTTGATTAAATTTTTTTTTCTGTATTAGTTGGAGATTTTGTGCAGCAAGTACATCTTTCCATACTCTTGTGTTTCTCTGTAGTTTTTCTTTCGAATTTGCAAAGAGGATAATATCGTTTGCGAAGGCGCAAGCATAAAGTTTGATGATTGTAGTTGCTTGTAACCTACCGCCAACTCTTAATTTTTTGCAATCCTGCTCTGATAACTTCATCATTGAAGCATACGAGTATACAATTGTACATAATTGAAGTTATTTTGAAGATTTTCATATAGAATCCTACTACTGCATAGTGAAAAAGGGACTAAAGGGACCAAAGGGCCTACAAGTTTTATTTTCCTATTTTTGCTATGAAATGCTTCGGCGATTCCTTGGGACTTTGTTTCTGAAATAATCCAGCATTTAAATTACGTATGTATGACTATGTCTATAAACATCAACGACATACAGTTTAATTGTTGGTATGTGAGAACGCGTAGATGCGTTTTTATGGATAAATATTATGTATTGCGTCTATAACTTAATTTGCGGTTTGCTAAGAGATGGTGTAACTTTTATTATTCCATTGTTATTATTCCATTGGAACAAGCGTTGGAAAGCTACTGTCATTGTACGTCATTTCAGTATATGTCATTCATTTGAAGCGTAAACAACAATAATTTTTTTCACTCAAATATGTCGAACCTTGTGCCTGAAAAAGTGTTTTTGCGGGGTGTTCTTCTTCATTACTTTAATATGAAGAAAATTGCTGCCGAAAGTCATCGTATTTTGGTGGAAGTTTATGGTGAACATGCGCTAGCTGAGCGAACGTGCCAAAAGTGGTTTGCACGATTTAAAAGTGGTGATTTTGGCTTGGAAGACGATGAACGTCCTGGGCAGCCAAAAAAGTTTGAAGATGAAGAACTGGAAGCATTACTCTATGAAGATTGTTGCCAAGAGCTCGCAGAATCTTTGGGTGTCACGCAAGCAGCCATTTCAAACCGTTTAAAAGCAGCTGGATATATTCAAAAGCAAGGAAGTTGGGTTCCATATGAACTCAAGAGAGACGTCGAAAGGCGGTTTTGCATGTCCGAAATACTGCTGGAACGGCACAAAAGGAAGTCATTTTTGCATCGGATTGTTACTGCTGATGAAAAATGGATCCATTACGACAACCCCAAGCGCAAAAAATCATATGTGAAATCCGGCCAACCAGCCAAACCAACGGCAAAGCCGAATATCCATGGCGGGAAGGTAATGCTCTGTATTTGGTAGGATCAGATGGGTGTGCTGTATTATGAGCTGCTAAAACCGGGTGAAACCATCAATGGACAACGCTACCGAACACAATTAATCCGTTTAAAGAGAGCAGTGGCCGAAAAACGCCCGGAATATGCGACCAGACACGAGGCAATAATTTTCCATCATGACAACGCTCGGCCCCACGTTGCTATTCCGGTTAAGAACTATTTGGAAAACAGTGGATGGGAAGTCTTACCCCACCCGCCCTATAGCCCAGATCTTGCCCCTTCTGACTACCATTTGTTCCGGTCGATGCAGAACGCCCTCACTGAAATACGGTTCCCATCAGAGCAGAATATCAAAAATTGGCTTGATTCATTCTTGGCTGCCAAGCCGGCGCAGTTCTTTTGGGATGGGATCCACAAATTGGCAGAAAGATGGGAAAAAGTCATAGCTTCAGATGGGCAATACTTTGAATAATACTATTGTACATGTTTTTCTTAAATAAACGTTCAAATTTTGAAAAAAAACCGCACGAAATTATGTACCCAATATTTTCCAGTCTATTGTTCTGCTATACATAATAAAATCCTGCCAATTGCATTCAGACTTAAGTACTACATTTTATGTTAAAATTTATTTTCTCATTTTTTTCCAGAATATTCTTGAAAATTCGTATGCATCAGTGGATAGTTTTAGAGAATCGTTTGCAAAAGAATCTGATGTAGTGTCATATGAACTGCCGGACAACAGTATCTATCCAATAAATGCGGAAAATATGACTGGGAATCAAAGTACACCAAAGAAGACTATACACTTGTCTAAGGTAGAATTTTATATTGATTCATACTAACACCTCTTGTATGACTTCTTCTATTTCCCTTCATTGCATTTATTAACAAAATCTATAAAATCAGCTTTTTGTCTTGTATCACTTTGTAAATAAATAAATTGGTTACTATTATTTCAAATTAAAAATTGTGTAAATCGATACAAAAATATTGTCTGTTTGCTTATATTTGAAATCGTGGTTCTACTGGTTTGCTTGTTTTCTATGAAATATATTTCATTTATATAGTTTGATATGAAAGTGACGAGTGACGATGCGTTTGGTCAAACAACTAGTTGTCCGGCGACACCAGGATGGTTGTTAAATGGTTCACACCATGTAACTCCGGCTGATGAATCATTGAGTTTATGTGAGGAATCAACTACCATCAGTCAAAGAGCTACGGGCTCAAGTTTATGGAAATATCAAACCATCAAGAATAAATTCAACAAATCAATTCGTAAGGGTAGATGTTTTCTTAAAAACGAGAAAAAACGAATGTCGAGCGTATCGTATTTGCCAAAATCATTGCACATGTATAAATCGTCGGACGAGTCATCTTTATGCATTAAAAACTTATTTTCAATGGAAGATCAGACGTCAGTAAAAGATCAATTAACACAAGCTGTGGGTTTGTGTAGACTTATGCCTGATTTAGAAGCCTCTCCCGAAATGGTTGAAGCTGAACGCCTTTTGTTAGTTTCTACTCTTAAAAATGATAGAAAAAAGTCGACCAAAACTGTATTGTCTAAAGAAAATGATTCAAAGAGTGCTATAAGATTAAACTCACTACGCTTACCAATAAAAATGAACAATGAGCAGGAGCTATTTTTTAACTATTACTATATTGGAGTATTTTCCGACGGGAAACAGATAAAATCAACCCAGACAGCAGAATGCTGTAACGGAGAGGCAATATTTAGAAACTTTAACATCTTTTTTGATAATTTAGGCGCTGAATCAGAAATCCATTGTGACATTTTTATGTTAAGATTAAGAAAGGTAATAAATACTAAATTCTCCTCATCAAAGAGAAAGGTAAGTTGACACTTAATTTCAAAATTAACTTAAAACCTTTGTTGCTTATTCTTCTAGAAAAATGTTTCAGCCTCAGCATCAACCTCCAGTGAAGAAATTTTGTCTAGATTTCAACCCCATGCGTCTTTTGATGTGCGACCAAGTGATTTTGTGCCTTATCATCTGATTGAAAACTCTAGAAATGGAAGTGAAAACTATGTATGTTTACATGCTTCTAATAGTTGTAAATTTCCTATAGTTCCGTTGACGCGAAGTACAAATCTGCAGAACGAAATACAATTATCATGTGAAGTGGAAATGATGTTTAGAAAATTTCATAAAACCGGGTTTTTAAACATTCAAGATATTGGAAAACAACACAATTGGAATCTCAGATGGTGTGAATTAGACTTCACGAAACTAAATATATGGACTAGTCCAAATGATGTATCAATAAACGTACCGACATATATAATAGATCTATGCAAGTGTGTATCTACTCCAATTCAATGTGCATCAAGGGAAATGTGTGCTAGAACTAAATCCTTTTGCTTGGAAATCGAGGAAGCGGGGATACATTCAATATTTTATTTTTCAGGCGATAGTCAAAACGATCTCAATTGTTGGATAAATGCCTTAAATGAAGTATTAGAGTTCATCGCTGGCTGGATGAAATGAATTTTCTGTGCAATAATAGTTATAAAGAAAAAAACCTTTTTTGTGTATTTTACGCTCATATATTTTGTCACTTGTTATTTTTCAACACTGTTATAAAATTAAAAATTAAATTTCTCAACATTCCTAAATATTATGTGTATCATTTACATATGTATATTGAATCGGATGAAATGTTGTGTATTTTAAAATGAATCTATGTTAGTTTTAATATCGCAAATAACATCAACTTTATTCTAATTGCATAAATACATATACGTTGACCTCATTAGTCTGCTTGAGATTATGTAACATGGATGAAGAAAAAAGAAAACATAATCTAGGAGTAAACTCTTCATTCAAAACACACTATATGCACAATCGCTTATAAGGCATATACAGTTAATATCAACAGATTTCATTTTTAATAAGGGTTGCTGGAAGAGTTCCCCAGAATATCCTGTTTTCTCTCAAAATTATATACAAACACACATGTTTTTCAAAGCATCTTGAAAAAAATACTCGTAATAATAACCTTCCAATATTTAGGTTAAGTTATTTAGACAAATCTGAGTAATATTGGCTGAATGTCCATAACTGGATGTTTCTCAGAAAATTGACCTCCAATATTGTGCTGTTGTTGCTCTGTTAGTATACGTCTTTTTCTAATTTTTGTCGCGATTTCGAACTTATAAATATTTTTCTACTTAAGAGCAAGATTTTTCTGGATTACTTTCTTTGTAATTTAGTGTGGTTAAATAGTAAGTACTAATTTTTATTTTACTGTTTCGTCTTTCAAACCATATGTTATTCTGGGCTACTTTAATAATAGTACAAATTAAAACAAATGAAGTACGTCAAATCAAAACTTTATAAAAGATTTCTACCATCATAAACAATTTAAGATATCAGCTTGGCGATTGTAGTTTACACTAGCAGTTCCATACGAGGTCAGCCAAATAACTGCCAATCTGTCTTAAAATATTGAATTGAATGCGATTAGTTTCAAAGGCCTTGCAAAAAAGTATATAAAGACAATTTGAATACGATTTTCTAATCTACCGGTTAAAAACTTACGCTGAAACTGTAAAATATAGTTGCTAAAAGCGGAAAACCATTTTCTTTTTACAACTTGGTGCCTGCCTGAGGGTCGTTGAAAAGGATAAAATCGTTACAAACTCGCAAAACGGGTCCACCCAATGTTGTTTATTTGTCGTAAATTGTAATTGTTGTAATTGTTTACAATATTTACTATAAATAGGTTGTTACGGAATACTAAAAAAAACGAAACTCTCGAATTGCCAAAAATGGTTGTCCTCGTAGTTTTCCGAATTTTCGACAAAGTGTAAGTCATAGAAATTCCCATTTTATCTATTGTAATATAAAAATTATACAAGATACAAATGCGGACAAAACTTCAGAGATGGAAAGAAAACTTGCAGACATGTGCTGCGGGCCGAGGTGGAGAAGGCTAGGGGCGTTCAAGAACCACATCATGGAATCCCAGCCCAAAATAATACAATGCACACAGTGCAAACGAAGGAAGAATAACAACCCAACGAAGTTCATCCCCGACTGCGACTGCGTCTGCGACAAGTGCTTCCACCCTCGAAGGACACCAGGGTGAATCAACAACATCGCTGGCTGCTGCCATTAGTGACCAACGCCAGACCAGAAGAAAGACGCAAACCTTACGATCTTCCAGAATTACTAGGACGTCCAGAGGATTGGCCTATGTTCAATGAGTCATTTCAAATCACAACCGATGAATATGCATACAGCGAGCGCCAGAACTTAATGCATCTTCAGAAAGCATTAAGAGGTAAAGCCAGGGAAACTGTGGAGTTTCTGCTCATTCATAGTAGCAACGTATCAAGAACCATCGACGTGCTCAGAAGACGATTCGACCGGAGCAGCTAGTAAAAAGCCAAATAGAAAGGATAAGAGAGGTGAGACCAATTCCGGATGATCGCATAGAACAACTTGTCCCATTCGCGACTAGAATGCAAAATCTGTCATCCTTTCTTAAGGCCGCTAAATTCGAGCATCATCTTGCCAATTCAACACTCATGGAAGAGCTGTTGCTAAAATTGTCGGTGCAAAGGAGGCTAGAGTGGGCAGGGTATGCGATTACCCTTGAGTCGACATCAACCATAGAACAATTCAGTGAATGGTTACAAGAACTGGAAAGCATGGTTAGCGTAGCGTGCATGGACTTAAACGAATAGCAACAAGGTGAAGATAGACGTGGAAAACGGAAGCAGTCTTTTCTGGCGAAAGATTAAATTGTGCGGGGAGAGACACAAGATCTCAAAATGTAAGCTATTTATTGACATGGGCTATGGACAAAGATGGCGCTGTGCACGGCAGAACAGACTTCAATTGCTTGGAAGGTGGACACCAAAAAGATAGCTTTGTGATCTAGCGGGCTGTGCGAAGAAACTGCACAAATTATTACATACTTCATTTATCGACGGAGATTGCGATTTCTACAGTAAATAAGCGCCTGGCAGATCTTCTCTGTTTGAAGGGACCTGAAGACCATGCACTGGTTTGGAGAAAATACCATTACCGAACCATCTAGTCGAGTCAATATGGCGATATGAGGTGTTAAGAAAGACAGTAAACGATTTCAGCTCAAGAATGTTAGAACGGTAAGAGATCTCCGACTTCCCACACACGCCTTAAATTTCTCTTCGTTACACTTTAAATATCGCCATATTAAACAGTTTCCCATAGATGACTATCAAGCGGCCACTCCAGAACTCTTGATAGGATTAGACAATTCTCAATTAGGAGTTCCGCTTAAGGTTGTCGCAGATGGATGGAGAAGTCCAACAGTTGTGCTGACGAAACTCGGATGGGTTGTTTATGGTAACGAAAGCGAAGTCGTCGAGGGTAATCACCGAGCATTTTTCGTTCGGGCTCCTAGCCAAGCTGAGCTTGGGGTTCTGGTGAGAAATTATATTATTGAAGACAGCTTCGGAGTCAGGCTCGTCAATAAGCCAATGGAACCGAACCCGAGACCGAGAGAGATGTTGGAACATCCAAGCGTGTAGGAGTGCGATTCGAGACTGGGCTGCTATGGAAGTCAAATGAAGTAACATTGCCAGATAGTCGGAAAATGGCGATCAAAACACTTCTTAGCTTGGAAGAGAAGTTTAAACAAGACAAGGGTCTTTGGGAGGCATATATTCGAATCATGCGGGAATACGAAAAAAAAGGATATTTAAGGAAATTGACGGCATCGGAGAGATCGATCAGTGACGTTCGCACCTAGTACCTGCCACATTTTGGGGAGATCAATCTTAATAAACCCGGGAAGATACGCCTAGTCTTCGATGCTACGGCACAGGTAAATGGAATTTCACTTACTTCGGCTCTGCTCAATGGTCCGGATGAATGTCAGACGTTAACGACGGTTCTCAAGAAGTTTGGACAAAGACCGATAGGCGTTTGCGTCAATATAGTGGAAATGTTGCACCAAGTTAAAATCCGCCAAGAGGACCAGATGGCTCAGCGCAACATAATTCGTGGAGAATCGAAATGCGGAGGATTTCCGAGCGGAGTTTGCAGAGGCCGCGGATGCCATTAAGAATAATCACTATGTGGACGAATTCGTTCATAGTTTCGAGATGGATCATGAGACTTTGCGGGTGGTAAAAAAAGTTGTATGGATACAAAGACAAGGGGGTTTTGAACTCAAGCGATTCATATCGAACTCTAAGGAAGTTAGAAATAAATTTATGAAACCTGAGGCACGGTCTACTAGTCTGTGTGGCGAGAGCAAATAGACTGTGATGAAACCATCCCCGATGAAGACAACGCGATTTGGTTGAAATGGCTTAATCGGTTAAAGGAAATAGAAATCGTTAGTGTCCCTCGCTGTTACGGAGCTGGTTTCAGTTCAAGTTTGATGGAATTGCACGTATTCTCTAACGCAAGTGAACAGGTCTTCGCAGCGGCGGCATATTGGAGGATTCCAGAGGAGTCTGGAATGGTACGGCTAGCGTTTGCGGTAGGAAAAACAATATGCGCCCCCCTAAAACTAACTTCTATCTCCCGCTTGGAACACCAATCAGCAGTATTAGCAACGCGCCAGCGCGAAATGGTACTGCGGTGCTATGATGCCATTCCCAACAGGATTTTTATGTGGAGTGGTTCAAAGACCGTCCTATCGTGGATACGCTCTGATTATAGACACAAGCCGTTCGTAGCACATCGTGTTAGTGAAATCCTGGACACCACTAAGATGGCAGAATAGAGATGGCTCGCGAGTGCATTGAACCCGGGCGACTTTGGGAGGCGTACAAAGGAGAGCAAGCGTAAGTCGTCTTGGCTTGATGGCCCCGAATTCTTAAGGAAAAACGGATCTGAATGGCCACCGCCTATGTTCGGCATGAAAACAGATGAAGAACTTCATATTAAAGCAACATTGCTTTTCGTAAATATCAATGAAATATTTGATAAGTTTTCTGATTTTAAACGTCTTAAAAGAGTAATGGGTTGGGTGTTAAGGTTCTTTAGTAATTGCTCAAACAATCAAACGAAAAGAGAATGCGGAGCCCTAAATGTAAGCGAGCTGGAATATGCGGAATTGGTGATTTGTATACGGAGATGACTACCGCTCCCTTTAATCAGGTAAAACCTTAGAACGCACAAGCAGTTTGTTGAAGCTGTCCCCATCATTGGACTAAGATGGTGTGATCGGGATGTATGCACGAATTGACGCAGCTACAGAAATTTTAGCTAATGCACGTAGACCGATAATATTGCCTCAACACCATCGAGTGATAGCGTTACTAGTGGATATGTATCACCGCGACTGGAAGCACCAAAACCAAGGCAGCATTATAGCTGAGATACGTCGCCGGTTTTACATCCCACACATTCGCACGATTGTACGACAGGCAGTAGGGAGATGCCGAGTATGTAAGGAAGAATGTGTAAAACCGGATAATAGACCCATGGGACGGCTGCCGGTAGAGAGAATGACCCCAAGCCGTCGGATTGGACTACATGGGTCAGTTCTTCGTCACATCTGGTCGTCACACCGAGAAGAGATGGATAGCCCTCTTCACATGCCTTAACGTTAGAGCAGTGCATCTAGAGATAGCAAGGGACCTTACGAACAATACGTGCCTGATGTGTATCCGGAATTTCGTCAACAGACGAGGAACTCCTGTACGTATCCGATCAGATAATGCCACGAACTTCGTCGGGGCGAACGCGGAGCTGCAGCGGGAGCTACGTTATTTGGATCACGGGACTATTGGAAATGCTCTCGCGAATTTGAAAATCGAGTGGGTTTTTAACTGTCCCTTAAACCCTCACGCCGGAGGGTGCTGCGAGTGCTTAGTGCGCAATATCAAGCGCGCAATGGGACATACGCTTTACAACGAGAGCCTCCAAGAACATAGCCTCTACAGCCTTATATGTGAGGCCGAGAACATTGGAAACTCGCGACCATTGCTTCACATAGTCTTAGACACGCCGGCGAACCGGCGAATCTATAACCCCTAATCCTTTTCTCTTAGGTGTATTAAATTCTAAGTAAACGCCCCATCCTCAAGAAGAAGAACTCCGCGTGATGCAACACCGCTTCTGGAATAAGTGGTTGAAAGAATACCTAACAAAATGGTATCAATCCGTCAAGCCGCTTGCCGTCGACGACATCGTTTTGGTTTGTGACAGAAACATACATCGATCGAAGTGGCCAGTGGGTAGAGTTATACGGGTTTTCCCGGGCAAGGATTCGCAAGTTAGAACGGCGCACTAAACTGGGTATTCTCAAACGACCTGCGTGCATGCTGGCCAAGATAGATTTTGGTGAATCTGGGACGTCATAGATTCACGGGGTCGGGGATGTTACGGAATATTAAAAAACGAAACTATGTTTAATTGATAGCACTTAAAAAGAAATTGTAAGCACTTATGTGGTCCGACTCTTGAATTACCAAAAATGGTTGTCCTCGTAGTTTCCGGAATTTTCGACTTGATCATTTCCGTTGACGCCATTCGAGAGGACGATTGAGCACAAAGTGTAAGTCATAAAAAATCCCATTTTATTTAATATAAAAATTATAACCTTTTCACAGGAAAATAAAATAAAAGACAAGAGAAGTCGATATTCTATTTTATTGTGTTCTTTCCGGCCTCAACATAGAGCTTTAAAAATAATATATAGGGTGACCCAGTTTAGGTTTTCGTCCTGATAGCTGAAGATTCCTCAAGTTATGGCAAACAAAAAATTGAATTGCAGTGGGAGGGGGGAGGGTGTATATTTGTCAATTTTTCACCCCCCTCCAAGTTATAAGCCGTTAAAGTGAGGAACCACCGATTTCAAGGTAAAACTTCTTAAAAGGCCGTAGCTTTCTAACGGATTAAGCCTAAGACACCGTTGTTTATATATTTGAAAGAGAATTTCAGTGTGCATAAAATACTAAAATTTCGTCGAGTTCAATAAACGCCAGGAAAAATTATGGCATTTTAAAGCTAAGATTTTGAAAAATCGTTGGACCAATTTCATCAGAAAAATGCATTTATCACTAGATTTTCAACTTTTATGTTAACTTTTTTTATCAAAACTTTTGTCCTCTCTTCATTATCTACGATTTTTATGTATGACTTTTCCACCTACGAACAATGGAAGTTATTGCAAACCACTATTTTACTCAGGCAAAAAATCCCTTTCGAAGACAAGTTTAGCATGCGTTTAAAGCAAAGGCTTGCATTTAGAACATTTATTGTAGTATAATGCCAAATTTAATGTAAAAATTTAAACAAAAATTGTGGAGCAAAAATTTATATTTCTTTTCAATTATAAACAAATTGTTAATACATAAATATAATGTTTTACCTGGACCAGTATTAAGACGTTCTTGCAGTTTAACAATTCTTTGTTTCCAAGGCTACTTCCCTCTGCTGTTGTTTAGACTTTTGTTATTCGTAGCCTTTGCGCCAGTTTAAGTACGCAGTTCTAGATACGAGTATATTTTATTGTTTATATATTGTCAACCTGCTCGTCAAACCACACTGAAAGCATCGGTTCTCACTAGTCCGTCATAGACCCCGGCGGAGATTAAGCGTATTTCGGCTTCTAAAGTAAAAACAGTGAATTAAAAAAGAAATTTGATAATAAAAACCGACACAAGAGCTGAAAAAGAACCAAGCACAATCACAACAAAAAAATACACCACAGTAACAACAACAAAAATCACAACAAAATAAGCAGCAGCAGAGGCAGCAGCAACAACATCAGCAGCAACAACATCAGCAGCAGAGACAACACCACCCCCAGCTACAACAACATCAGCATCAATGAGCTCCACTCATAAATACTTAGAAGATGTACCTTAAGGAAATTATGTATAGAGTTATGTAAGTCGGCCATAGGCTGTAATAATTTTTTCATAAACAGATTAAGTATACTCGTAGATAGACACGCGATCCACTGTAACACTGTAACACAGTGGAGCGCTACCACAAAATTAAAAACCTGTTAAGGGAGTCTTCTCCTTCACACTGAAGGGTGAACAGCTGCAAACAATACTGTTGAGGGGATTAGGTCTGGAATAGATCCGGAGGAGATCCTTGCACTGCTGAAAGAGAAGGAAGAGAAGGAGAAGGAGCTCAAATTCGTAGGGGTAAAGCCATTTGTTGCGGCTAGAGCCAAAAGTGAGAAGCGGAAACTACGCTTTTTCCGGTCCAGCTAAGTCCCAACAGTATTAAAATCCTAGACTACTAGGTTGTACACTAGGAAAAATTAAAGGGGAGTGAAAACATTTTACAATGTGTTCGCTGCCAAAGGTTCGGGCTCGCCGCGTCGGACTGCGAAAGGCAGCCTCGATGCGTTAAGTGCGGAAAGAACCAAAAGTTCGAAGAATGCGCTCGAGATAAGGGCGGAACCTCAGAAAAAAGCCAGCTGTCTTGTGCTTTATGTAGGAACATGGGAAGATTCGCTGGATTGGATATGTCTTTATGGCTTTTGGGGATGAAATGTACCACCGCAGTTTTCCAATGCGCTGGATAATGGGCATTGTTCATTGCGTTATTAAACAGGGTGGTATAAATGTTCACCGCTTCTAGTTGGAGATGTCGAAGCACAATGTTCGGTATTCCATGGGTCCCAACTGATTTCTTACTTCTGAGTGATTCGAAGATCGTTTGGAGTTCCTCCTTCGAAATGAACGAGGGGAGTACGCTATTGTCGACGATGACATTATTTGCCATATTCTTATCACCCTCTCGAATCGCCAGTTCACTATTTCATTTCAAAGGTAGAAATTGTGCTCAAGAACTCTACTTTACAGGTCGTGGTTCGGGCCAATGATGTCATTCGCCTTGTACAGTTCCTGTAAAGTCGCTCCTATAGCATCTATCTTGTCCTGCGGATCCTCCTCAATCACAAAGAAGTTGTCATCATCAACTGTCACATTTAGATCTATGCCTGCGGCTACAAGTATTTGTTCGTTGTTCGTCGTTCGGGCGATTTTAAGACATGAAAGGTCGTTTTGATTATTATTTCTCCGAAATATTTTATTTATTTGCGGGAACATACCATACCATAGAGAGCAAGATAGCCAGCATGTCAGTTACAGGTTCCGGCACTCTAGGCGCCGGGGCCTGAGAAGCAACCTTCGTTTGTTGTAC
This sequence comes from Volucella zonaria, assembly GCA_963966105.1. Taxonomy (NCBI): domain Eukaryota; kingdom Metazoa; phylum Arthropoda; class Insecta; order Diptera; family Syrphidae; genus Volucella; species Volucella zonaria. The sequence continues at coordinate 1,856,043 of OZ014531.1, forward strand.
CATATTTCCCTTACCTGTCACCATTTTGGCGTAGGTAACGTGGCGAGTAACGGCTGGAGTTTGAATATGGTGGGTGGGCGTTTAATATCCGCACTTTGCCAATTATTCTATTACTAAGTTCACTTTTCAAGAAGCCGAAACACGTCTGTTCTCAACGGAGATCTATGAACGACTGAAAGCCAATACACTGCCCCTTGAGCCACGGCCACTCATATAATTTGCCTAGGTGTTCCTTGCCTACCACTTCTTTGTTTGTCAGAAACCCAGCAGAGCCTAACATTTTAATCGCAGAGTCTCAAGTTCTGCACGACAGCGCTTCCCTAGCTTCCAATATCTCATCTTGAAAGAGACAGCTGTATTTTGAAAGCCAAAGTGAACATTGTAGATTTAGAATATTCCAGCTTCAGTCTCTATCTTCTAATTTAATCTTTTTCCAGTTGGTTCTTGTCCCATGCCTCTCTGTTTGGGTAGATGCAAGAGAATAGTATTTCAAAGCCATTAGGTGAAGTATGTAGTCCGTGTTGGAGTACATACCTAGTCCATTCGATAAGACTTTGGTTTTCAACTGTAACTAAGGCTAGTCTTTAACTACGTTTGCCTGCGGATTCTTGAACATTGAGACCTAAGTAAACCTAGAATAGTCTCCAGTGCTGCCGCCGTTGCCGTTGTGCTCATGGCTAGATAAACTAATGAAACCTACATATTTTTGATTAACTAAATGTTGTTTACTTTTTGTGGATTTTCCATTATACTAAACTACCGTAAGTTAAGATGGGCTTGACGCGAATATGCGGTTGTAGATATTGAAGGTAATCGGTGTTTGCTTTAGAAAGTTTACAACACTGAGCTTGCAATTGAGTACGATATGTTCTGTCTATTGAAAGCAAGTGTAATTAAATGCTATTATTGTTATAAAATAAAGCTACGAAGAGAAAACAAATTGAAGAATTAAAGAAGAAAGACAAAACAAATAAAAAGATTAAGTTGAGATAACGATTACGTTTCGCTTACAGAACATTTACATTGTATACTGTTACATTGAGATGTTTATGTTTATTTTACAATATCTACGCTTTATGTACATACGAGTATGTTTGCTAATTGGTTACGCTCCCCAATCGGCACCAATATTATTGTGCGGTTTTTAGTTGCATCTCTTATATAATGACGCTTAATCTTAATGTGCTTTGCGCGTCAAGGAAGAAATCGGCAGAAACGGGTATCAAGAAGCCGGTCAACCTTCCCGAAGCAATCAGTCGGGAAATGCTAAATCACCATCTTCGCGGGGCAGGAGTCGAAGGCCCCAGGACCATCATCCAAGTCTCGTTAGTAAATGGATGGCAACAATAGACACTGGTGCCACGGCCTCAATCATCAGGAGGGATCTGGTACAGAAATCCTCCTTGCATAACAACAGCAGTCACAGCTTGAGAACAGCTACGGGAGAAACAGCTAAGGAATTTGGTGAAGTCCGGTCACCTGACCGGAATAGTCCTCTCTCACGTTTTTCTGGTGGCTGACATATGGTATACGACAAGTGTATCATTGATGCAGACTTCATGAAAGAACACAGACTAGTAGTGGCCTTTGTGGCACAAACCCTAAAATACAGAAACATGGAAATACCAATGATATACGGAAACGCCAATACTTCGGTCTTAAGAGTCGTATCAGCAGAAATCAGATTCTGGGATAGATCTTAGTGGAACCAAAGAAAAACATGGTCCCTGTAAGGAATCCAAAGTCATTCAGTGTAAAGGTGAAAAAGGGGGAGATAGTGGGAAAATGTGTACCTGTTTAGGCTATATTGACCACAACAGAAACAAATCGTGCAATACCGGTCGCAACAGTTCAGAGCATAAAAATCAAGAACAAAATTCTCAGCCTCTGTAATCCTGACAAAAAGCAGCAAATCCTCGCACAAAAACTAATCGATGAGTACGCTGATATATTTGCTACACAAGACGGAGAATATGGACGTACGCACTTGTTCAACACCACATTGACAACGGAGACGCCGACCAATCCGCCAATCTGCAAGGCGTCTTCCATTGGCAAAGCAAGCAAAAGTTGCACAAATGGTGTCGAAGATGAAAGTTGAGGGACTTATTGAAGAATCGCAGAGTCCGTGAGCATCTTCAGTGATCCCCGTGAAGAAGAAAGACGGCAGCAAGAGGTTTTTTGTAGAAGTCTAAACGATATCACCAAAAAGGACAGCTACCCACTTCCGAGCATCGACGATACTTTGGGTATGCTTTCTGGAGCGAAATGGTTTTCAACTCTTGACTTGAAGAGTGGTTACTGGCAGGTAGAGATTTGACGTACGGATCATGAGAAAACTGCCGTCGCTACAGGAGGTGGTCTTTGGTAGTTTACAGTGGTGCCATTTGGACTGTGCAACGCTCCGGCCACCTTCGAGTGACTAATGGAACGAACCTTGCAAGGGCTCAAGTGGAAAACCTGCCAAGTGTATTTGAACTACGTTATCGTCATAGGCAAGATTCGAGCAGCATAGCGAAAATCTAAAAGAAGTGTTTGAGAGGCTGCGAAGTGCTCATTTAAAGCTGAACCCTTGTTCCGTCCGGAAGTTAAATATCTGGGTCACATTATATCAGCGGAAGGAGTAAGGACGGATCCTGACAAAATCGAAGCGGTGAAAAGTTGGCCTACCCCAAAGATAAACACCAACTGAGAAGCTTTTTTGGGACTTGTCACGTACTACAGTAGGTTCGTAAAGAATTTTGCTGGTATTGCGAAGAGCCTGCACCAACTTATGGAAAAAGCCGATAGTTCAGGTGGTCTGGAGAGTGTGAAATATCATTCAAAGAACTCAAGCGGCAGCTGTGCAATGCCACCATCTTGGGTTACCCCACATCAGGAAAAATGTTCATCGTGGACGCAGACGCTAGCAATGTTGGGGTCGGAGCTGTGATCCCCCAAGTTCATGATGGTCAAGAGAAAGTGGTCTCATATTACAATATTACAGCAAAGTACTCTCCAGACCTGACCAGTACTACTTCGTGACTCGGCGCAAGCTTCTGGCTTTAATTCTGGCTGCGATGCATTTCCATAAGTACCTCTACGTATAAAAGTTCATTCTTCGGACAGACCACGCAGCTCTGAAATGGCTACTGTCTAAGATGGATCGAGCAGTTGCAGGGCTACGACTTTGAAGTGCAAATACTGGTGTTCTCTCTCGTCAACTGTGCGGAGTTAAACGTGAACACTGCAATCGTAAAGAAGCGAAAGAAAAGGCCACTATCCAAATGATCAGGACTGAGCCAGTAGAGGGTTGGGATATAGACGAAATCTGTGCCTCCCAACAGGCAGACAATGATATAGGACCAATATTGACCTGGAAGGAACATGAGGAAAGACCAAGCTGGCAGCAGATATCAGACCGGAGCCAAACTCTGAAGGCATACTGGGCACAGTAGGACTCGTTTTGTGTTCAAGATGGTTTTCTGAAAAGAAAATGGGAAAGTTCAGATAGGACAACATCTCGTATACAGAGTCAGCCAGCCAAACAATACCAATTCAATATACCCTTTAATGGTATATTTCCCTTTTTTACGGGAATTTCTAAAAAAAAACAAAATTCACCTGTGAAAAAGTATAAACTTAAGATTTTATTCGACGGCATGCTTAGTTGTTAAGCGAAGGTCGATGTGCTACTGTTTAAGCCAAAACAGCTCTCAACTAATGTTATACACTAAACTAAATTCTACTCTTATACGAGTATGCAATATCACCCTTAATTAAAAAAAATAAAATGTAGAACGCCCAGATGACACTTGTGTTAGCAAAGTTGTACACCGACTACGGGCAACTTCACCACGTTTATATTTTACACTTCTTCTTTTCTATTACTAACCTTCTTCGAGGTAAGACCAATTTAAGAATAAAAGGCATATTCTGTATTCACGACAAATTGCGTTTTATTTTTCTCTTTTTGTTTCTAAACAAACTTCTTTCGAGGATCGTCTTTGCACCTCAACATTTAGTCCAGTCGAGCCGAATAAACCAATAATTAGGTTCCAACAAATAACACTAAGTCAACCTACTGGAATAATTGCAAACCGGTGTTAATTTACGATTACCACATGGAAAATCATCCACTTAATCTCATCATCAATCAATAATCCCAATCATCATTATTACTTTGCACATTAAAACAAAAAATAGAAGATCCACAACTTCATCAAAAAAAAAAAAAAACTATCTAACATAATCATTATCAAAAATTCATTATTAACCATCATCTTATCAATAACAAAACTTCAACGCATGCTGATTGTCGCAGCTGTGCACGCATCAACCGCATGAAGATCAACATCTGGGGAATAATACATCAAACAAGTGTAAAGGTTACGTGTACGGTATAATATTTCAGTGCAATTTATATTTAAAAATACTATTTTTTATGAAGTAAATAATTTACTAATTAAGTACATATACATATCTTGAGATAAATAATATATACATAAGTGCATCTTAACTTGGTGATTCGAATTTAAGTTACATACTCGGTTAGTTTTCATTTAATTATTTATCCACAAAACGTCATAAATGGAGAATTTCATTTTTTGCGCTGATAACTTAGTGGAATACTCTGCGGATATTAAAGAGGTTCCTACAAGTTCCCTAACATTGATGTCGCTACAAGCCAGGAAAATTGAGCTTTCGGATTTGTGGTTAGAAGTTAAATCTGCATATGCAGTTAAATCCTTTCCCTAGTGACCCTAAACCTCTTGATGTTCAAGAGAGTAGTGCTTTGCAAGAGAGTAGTGTTTCGCAAGCTAAACTTCCTTTACCAGACAACTATTCTTTAAATAGTGTTTTTTCTTTACCTCCATGTGATTCTGAAAATTTTCACGCTGATTATCTATCGTGGCCATCCTTTCGAGATATGTTCTCGGCGGTATACATAAACCATACTCGATTAAGCCCAGTTCAAAAGTTGTTTCATCTCCGAGCCAAAACTCGAGGAGACGCATTTAACATTGTATCGAAGTTCACTTTAACAGATACCAACTTTGAACTTGCGTGGAAAGCTCTAAGTAATCAATACGAAAACAAGATCATGGTTAATAGTCAATTGAAGATTTTAATGAATCTTCCGATTATAACTGTTGAAACAGATAAAGCCTTCAAGCGCCTTCATAGAGAAGTGAGCTATTGTCTTTCCGTCTTAAAAACCTATGGAATCGACACAAATTCATGAGACTCATTCTTGACGTTCCTTGTGTCAGTTCGTCTACCTGAGAAAACTCTTTCGCTATGGGAACAGGACCTAAAGAATCCATCAGAAATATCTACCTGGAAAAATATGAGTGAGTTTCTAGCAGCTAGGTATAAAATGCTCGAAAGGGTTACTGATATACGCCTCTCTGCAAAATCTAAGAGTTCCAATGTTATTCATGCGAATATGACTAGAATGGTCAACACACATTATGTTAAATCGAATAAAAATTCCTGCGCGATCCGTCAAGGCAATCATTCACTTAGAACCTGTCCCTCGTTTTTACAAATGTCAGTTGAGAATCGATCTGAAATAGTTGGAAACCACAAGTTTTGTTCAAATTGCTTGGCCTCCTATCATACTTTACAGGAATGTAAGAGCCAGTTTACATGTAACCATTGTAAGAAACGGCACCATACCCTTCTTCATACTCCCACTTCACCACTGCGAGCAATGCCAACTTCTTCAACTTACTCCCGATTAAATTCCAGCAAGGATCCCCAACCAGAAATACAGTCTTTTATTCCGTCTACTTCAGCTAATGTCAGTTCACTCTTTTCTACTTCGACGAAACAGATTCTGTTAGCAACTGCTTTAGTTTCTATTCACGTCCAGGGTTTCAAATACATTCTTCGAGCTCTAATTGACCCTACATCGGAAGTCACTTTGATATCCAAAGCTGCACAAGTTCGTTTAGGACTCCCATTCATTCCTATCCATGCCCAAATATCTGGTGTTAACACAGCTTTAGCTACAACATCCAAACTGTTATGCCATTTCACATTGGGATCTGACGTAGATCAAAAAGCTGCGATTTCTGCACAAGCGCTAGTTGTTGAAAACCCAACTGGAAAGCTTCCGTCTCAGTCAGTTGAATCTCTGGACATGAGGAAGTTATCAGGACTCAGACTCTCTGACCCACATTTTTACAAGTCCTCTCGAGTAGATTCACTCATAGGAGCCCATCTCTATCCAGACATAATTTTGAAAGGACTCCATCATAATATATCTGGAAAGCTAATAGCTCAAAATACAATTTTTGGTTGGATCATATCCGGTCCTTTACTTAATCTACATAATTCATCTTTCACCAAGTTCGTTACGTATTTCAACACAATTTCTCGCGATGACGATATAAAGCGCTTCTGGGAACTCGAAGAAATACCAGCTCCCAAGCCACTATCTTATGAAGATCGCTATTGCGAAAGCCTCTATTCCGAATCGACATATCGAGATATTGATGGAAGTGAAACTAACAATTAAGCCTGAATTTCCGGAAGACAAGAAACTGGGACTTTCACGAAACATTTGCGAAAAGCGTTTTCTTAATTCCGAACGTCGATTAAAGAAAAATTCATCTTTAGAGTCTGAATAGAATAAGGTTATAAAAGAATACATAGAGGTGGATCACATGCAACGAGTACCTTCTAATGAGTTGATCCAAGATAGTAAGATTACGTCTTACTATCTACCCCATCATGCTGTTGTGAAGCCAGAAAGCTCGACCTGGTCGACGAGTGGTCTTAAATGCTTCAAGTCCATCGGATAATGGCAATAGTCTTAATGACGTGCTTTATATAGGACCGGCCTTACAACAGGATTTAGTTTTACTAATGCTCCGCCGGCGCATGCACAAGTATGTCTTCAATGCGGACATAGCGAAAATGTACAGGCAAATACGAATTCATCCTACTCATACGCCATATCAGAGAATCCTTTTTAGAACATCGCCTGATAGAAGATTTTTAGCTGAAAACAGTTACTTTTGGTGTAAACTGTGCTCCGTATTTGACAATTCGTACTTTGTTGTAGTTGGCCGATGATGAGGAATCGAATTACCCCCTTGGGTCCAGAATGCTTCGTAATGATTTCTATGTAGATGATTTACTTTCCGGATCTCATTCTCTTGATCAAGCGCTAAAAGCGCAATCTGAAATCATATCAATCCTAGACTCAGCTGGCTTTGTATTACGCAAGTGGACTTCAAATAATCAATCTTTGCTGCAGAATATTCCTAAGGAGCATATCCTTAATGACCAATTTTTGGAACTAAGTGATCACAGCTCCGTAAAAACTCTCGGGGTATTTTGGAATGCGAAATCAGACTCGTTTCACTTTAAGGTACATCCGATATCCATTTCGAATACTTGCACTAAGCAGGAAGTATTTTCTCAGATAGCTAAACTCTTTGATCCTGCAGGTTGGATAGCTCCAATAATAATCAAAGCAAAGATCCTAATGCAGCGTATTTGGAAAGACAAAACCCAATGGGATCAAAATCTTTCACCTTCTTCGCTATCCATATGAAAATCGTTTGTCAACATCTTCACAGATATCTCAAAGTTACAGATACCGCGTTGGCTAGAAAAGAAATTCGCAGAACATAATTCAAATTCACGGGTTCTGCGACTCCTCGGAGCTAGCCTATTCCGCTTCTATTTATGTACGTGTTTTAGATAGCTCCTCCAGATGTATGAGCCAACTGTTATGTGCCAAAACAAAGGTTGCACCCGTAGAACCAATCACTTTGCCAAGGTTAGAGCTATGTGGCGCAGTCCTTCTATCTAAGCTTATGAAGACAATTATTCCCATGTTTATTGTCGCTGATTCTTCCATTTATTTATGGACAGACTCTTCTATCGTCCTGGCGTGGCTAGAAAAATCTCCTTGTTCTTGGAAGACCTTTGTAGCCAATCGCACTAGTAAAATAAAAGGCAATGTAGGAGATCTCAAATGACAGCGGATCTTGCAACTAGGGGGATGGCTCCTGGTGAACTTCTCGACAATGAATTATGGTGGCATGGTCCAAAATTTCTACATAATACTGAGGTATGCTGGCCGTCCAATTCTCCTACATTTGTCAATGAAGCTGACCTCGAGTCCAAACCTATAAAATCATTTCATACCCAATCAATTGGAAGATATACTACTTAGGTTTTCGTCCTTTTCCCGAGCTCTGAGATTAATATCATATGTCCTTCGGTTCACTCACCAATTAAACCCTAGGTTAAAGCATAGAAATTCATATCCAACTCAAGATATTACCAGAGAAGAAATAGTTACTACCAAGGAAAAACTTATAACTCTTTCTCAAAAGATATATTTCCAACCTGAATACGAAGCGCTACATAATAGACAATCGATCAATGAATCAAGTAAACTTTTAGCTCTGAATCCAATTCTTGATGTCAATGGCATAATGCGAGTAAATGGCCGCCTAACTAATTCTAATCTGTCATGGAGTGAAAGATATCCTATCCTCTTACCTTACGAGTATAATTCACACTATGCCAAACTTCTTGTAAATTTCGTCCATGAGATATCCCTCCATGGAGGAAATCGGTTGATGTTGGTTCTCATTCGTCAAGCATACTGGGTTCCTAAACTCAAAAACCTAATTAAAGCTGGTATAAACAACTGCAAAGTTTGTGTGATTCACAAAAAACAACTACGTGCTCAACTTATGGCACCACTTCCTCCAGAAAGAACTGACTTTTCAAAACCCTTTTCGAAAACTGGTTTGGATTTTGCTGGGCCATTTGGCATAAAAACTTATATTGGTAGGAGTTGTCGCATAACAAAGGGCTACGTATGCGTATTCGTGTGTTTCTGTACTAAAGCTATACATTTAGAGGGAACGACAGATCTATCTACAGCTGCATTTTTAGCTGCCTTTTACCGTTTTATTGCGAGAAGAGGTCTTCCTCAAGTCCTCTATTCGGACAACGGAAGCACCTTTGTTGGAGCTGATAAAATTCTTAAGGACAATTTCAAAAAATACTTAAAGGAAGCCGCCTCTCAAATATTGGTATCGCACAATCATTCCATTTCTTGGAATGTCGAATCGAAGCTTGTCTCAATTCTCGTCCAATCAGTGCAACATCTGAGAATGTCGATGACATTCTTCCTCTCACACCGAGTCATTTCCTGATCGGATGCCCTCTTATTTCTTTACAAGAATCTGTACCTAAAGAATCCTCCATTTCTCTTGTGAATCGATGGGAAAAGCTTAAGATTCTTCAACGGCATTTTGCTAAACGTTGGAAAGATGAGTATCTTAAGGAAATGCATAAAAGGTACAAATATAAGTTCCCACACAGAGATGTACAGGTTGGGGATCTCGTAGTTGTACGAAAGGAGCACCTACCCCCTACGGAGTGGCGATTAGGCCGTGTCAGCAAAGTTTTTCCAGGCTCCAACGGTAGGGTACGTGTTGCTAGCATTCGAACTCAGCAAGGTGAAATAACGAGGCCTATTGTAAAACTTCGTGTTATTCCTTCAGAATAACTTTGTTTAAGATAGATATGTACTTAAAACAGTTATGATTGAATTAATTAAAGCGTTTTTTTTTATTATAATAGTTTTAATTATTTGATTTATTAAGGATGTAATTGAAATGAACTATTAATACCGCACGTGTATCTTATTTTTATTCATATAGATACAAATTTTTACTGATTTAATATTGTTTATCTAAATCTCTTACATATTTATACAATCTCAAGAATGTAAATTAAATTATATAATTTAGATAGTTTAGACATCCCTTACTAACTTTCCTTCCTTCCGGAGTGAGTGGAACCCCTAAGGTAAAGTACTAGGGTCCAGCTAGGTTTGCAGAAATTATTTCTGCAAGGTGGGCGGCAATGTTTAAGCCAAAACAGCTCCTAACTAATGTTATACACTAAACTAAATTCTACTCTTATACGAGTATGCAATATCACCCTTAAATAAAAAAAATAAAATGTAGAACGCCCAGATGGCACTTGTGATAGCAAAGTTTCATACCGATGAACGATTTTTTGGACTTTGGACTTTGGACTATCAGAGTTGGAAAAGTATTCGAATGTTTTCCATATGAATGAATGATTTTTTCACTCGTCGGGCTTTGGACTATCGGTATTGCTAAAAAAAGGTGCCATTGGTTTGGACTTTGGACTATCGCGGTTGGAAAAATATTCCATATGAATGAATGAATAGAGCTATTCGATAGTTGAAATCATTCAGTAACTAACTATAGATATTCGAATTCATTCGATATTTCCGATCACTAACGAACACAGTGGCTACACAAAAAAACGCTTCATTTGAATGTGCCGGTTCTCATTGGCGTGGGCATGGAGATTGTCCGAAAGAGAGGGAATGCTTTTTATTCAAGTGGGAAGAAAAAGGGTTACTTGTACCGAAAATCTGCTTCTGAACTGGATTTTAGGGTGAAGCATGACGTTTTTTCCCATAAGTTTACATTTCTAATATGTTTTTTCATTTTAGTTTTGATGGTTGATGAGCAAGTAAGTGTAAAGTAGAGGAAAACTGACCCTGCTTAAATGGCGACGCATGATCATAGATGAACTAGCTTAGATATGAAACTCTGCTAATACTTTTGCAAACCCTTACACTTTGCACAGACACACTGTAAGTGAATTACCAACCCATTGTACAAGCCAGTAAACTACTAGAATTTGAGCGATTTACAAGTAAAGTTGCGAGAATGAGAGCGATTTGAGTGTAAAGTTCACTATGCATGTGTAATGTGGATGACGTTTTTTGAGTAAAATGGGCGGGTTTTGTGTAAAATGGGAGGAAATTTCATTGATGACAATTAACACTTCTTCATAGACAGGGTCACACGGAATTCCCAGATATTGGAAAATCAAAACCGGTTTTCTACTGATCGCCCCTATCCGTGTGATCCATTTTAATCAAAAAAATGTCGTCTCCATTACACACACTCGTGCAAATCGCTCTCATTTTAGCAATTTTATTTGTAAATTGCTCTCCTTCTAGCAAATTTTGAAAAATCCTTAGAGATGCAGAATTGTTGGAATTCACTTACAGTGTATCTGTGCAAAAGTTAAGCGTTTGCAAAAGCATTAGTAGAGTTTGACATCTAGTTAGTTTATCTATGGTTCATATTAATGAGCCTGCCATGTTGATACTATTTAGGTGAGAAGAGTCGGGAGTAAAGAGAGGGCGAGAGTCATGAAGAAAATATAAAAATCTAGGAAAGTCACGTTCCACAACAAATGTTCCGTCCCTATTCCATTTTATCATTATTGTTTCGATTGTTGAGTGGATAATAATGAGTATTTGGTCCAGGGATGCGGTGTGTGGTACTGAAGTGTTTCAATTCAATTCCCCCTAAATTTGATCAAAATAGTGCAGAAGTGAGGACTACAGTGTGTATACACAACATTACTGCCCATTACATAGTTGAGAGTCACCATCTAAACAGGGTATTAAGAGGTACTGCAGAGCTTGCCAAAAGCATCGTATAAAGTTTGCCCCCCAAGCTTCGTGTCTTCAAAACATCACAAAGTTTCCTTAACTGAGTTATATCTACATTGTCAATACGGCACTCAATATGATCAGTCCGTAGTGTCACATTGATATTGCCAAACTGAAATTGTTTAAATTGCTGTTCGATGGCGTGAACTTGGATTCATCTGATGTTGATTGAAGACGAGTGTGACATCGTGTAAATATTTTATAAATTTGTATATGGGTGTGGGCAATGATGGCAAACCTCACTATGCAAACTTATATTATTGTTCGATTAATGTAGAAAAAAAGAAAAAGAGCTAGCACTGGTGGTTTGTAACCGGTATAATTAAAGTGACTTAATAAATACGCGAATTTAAAATACTTTTGCTGGAGGAAGTAAAAAACCTTCTATTTACTCTCGGGCATTTCCCTTTACGGTGCAAAAGCTTAGAAACTAACGAAAACGGATGAAAATACTCGGGCGCTTGCAACGAAATATTTTTCTGACAATTTCCAGTCCTTCTCTAACATTTTTTTGTCAGGTCTGATGATGAGGTCAAGTGATCGACAACAGCTACGTAGACTCGAATACGAAGAGGTCTAAATAGCGATATGTAAATTTAAGACCAATAGTGCTGCAGGAGCAGAGGGCCTAACTGCAGAATTACATATTTAAAGTAGCGTGGTTGAATTTCTAAATAACAAACACCAACTTATTAAATATATCTAGTCGGATAGACGTATGCCCAGTGAACAGAATCTCAGAAACCTCTAGTCGATCCTCAAGAAGGTCGATCTTCCGAACTACGCCAACTATGTATACTTTTTTTTGCCAGATGTAGTTTGCTTATATAGAAATTTATTACTCGACGATATTCGGCCCAGTCTCCCGGTATATTAAATAAACCTGCTCTTTGTTGCCATCGTATTTTCATATATTTAAGATTTTGTAACTCCTCTGTAAACCATTTATTATTCATGCATGAGAATATTTTTTTTTCTACTGTAAGTTCCCGAATCCACCAATGAGTTTTGTATGTTGCGAGATAAAATATTTCTGTCACTGATATTATTGAGATTTTCACACTTTAATTGTAATTTTCTTCTAAACGCACTTCTGTAATTAAACACTGCAATTGTTTTTATATTTCGCTTCATACTTTTCGCTTTTGTAGGAATTTCAACAAGAATGGATTCATGGTCACTTATTCTTAGTTCGTGTACCGTGTTTGCCCAAATGTCCCTTTCCGTCGGTGTAATTACAAGATCTATTAGTGTACTTGATATGTCTGTAGTATACTTGATTTGCCTGTAGTTCTTGTTGGTGTTTCATTAATTTTTTTCTCGTATGTATGTTTGAGTAACATGTTAATATTAAAATCTCCAATTATTACAATATCTGGATTGTTGGATACTATTTGGTCAACCCAATCTGCAAATATAAAGCAGAATTTACTTTCTGACCCACTAGGTGATCTGTTCTTTTATGTTTTGGCTTTCTATTAAGTAGCTGCTGTTTACTTCTTCAGAACTTTTCTTGCGAATGGTTGATTTATACCAAGTTACTTGTTTACGGTTGTTTTGCAATTCGTTCATTTTATTATTTTTATCCACTCTGTTGTGTTGTAATTATATAGTGACCCCAAAATTATTTGATTATCTAAAACAGAAGACGATATAAAACTAAATACATTTAGTTATTGTCATCCGAACGCCGAAAAAATGAGCAGTGGATCTACCGCATTCGCTTTACACTTGCTTTCAGTTGCGGATGCAGTTGACGATAATTTTACAAATATGTGGACCTTAGATGGGATTGGTGTAAGCACCGAAAATACGAAAATAATTCATTAACCTAGGAATTGAAACAAAGATGCACCCGAAAGTGGGACCCCGACATGAACTACTCTGCCATGAAAAGATACGGATGTATTAGTCGAAAACATTAGAAGTCAAGCTGTAAGTCGTTTAAAAAAACCCTTATAGGTCGGTTGTCCAGGAATCCAGCAAAATTAAAGGAATATGATCACGCGATGTTTCAATTAATCGAAAATGATATTGCTGAAGAGGACAGTACTACGACGAAGCTGAGCATTGTGTTCGATGTCCCTACTTGCAGTGATGACATTCCGTCATTAAACGACCAACTCTTTACCGAAACTAACCTGTTAACTGAAATTCTGATAATGGTACTGAATTCTCGACTTGGGTGTATCGGATTGGTGGCTAATATCGAAGAGGCATTTTTACAAATAGCTCTAAATGTAAATGACCAAGATTCACACTGATTCATCTGGGTTCCCTTGGCCCATGCAGCTGATAAAAATCTAGTTCTTCGAGAGTTTCGTATGACAAGAGTGACCTTTGAGAATAAAAGCAGTCCATTTATTCTTTCGGCAACCATTCAGGAACATTTCAAAACGCAGGAGCATAAATTTCCCGAAAGTCGCGACGTTATCAAAAACTCTTTTTACATGGACGATTTTGTTGCGAGGGCAGATACAGAGGATGAAGCTGTTCGAATCGATAAGGAACAGAGTATGAGGCTGTTCGAATCGATAAGGAACAGAGGAATTGGCATTGGAACACATAGTGTCAGAGTTCGAGTTGCTGTAGGTTCGGAAGACTCTCCAATTGTTCAAAAGGTTGTGGGTTTATAATGGCTACCGCTTAGTGATTAGTTGGAGGTACGGTTAGAATCCATTCAAATTTTTTTTTTAATCTGGTATATCTGGAGGGACTAAGAGAAATATTCTTCAAGTTATGATCTACTAGGTATTGTGTGTCACATTTTCGCAGATGCCAGTACAAACACTTTAAGCGCTGTGTCATATGTTCGACAGATGTCGATTCTTCTGGAATTCGATTTTCCGAAATGTCGTATAGCACTATTGAAGATTTACGGATCGGATGAATAAACGCTTTCTAAGTTGGAACTACCCCAGGCGTTAATAGTTGCGCTAATGTGTGCATATTTGAGGTGCTCTCTGAAGATTCATTCCAATAAGATAGCTCTTGCTTTGCAATGATTCGAAGATAACCCTACCTTGGGCTTTTTAGCCAGATGCAACGGTGGAAGCCATATATTCAAAGCCGAGTTTACGAAATTCGACGACATACCTGATACCATTGTTCTGAAAAGGAGATAAACTTCGGGCAACTTTACTGTGGGCTCACGGTCTGGACTGGCTTAAAGATTTCGTCGTTTCCCCGTTCGTGGATAGTCAAAACAGTACTGATCTGAATTTCCAAACAACGCTGCTGGTGGAGATGATTTCAAAGAAAGAAGAACCAATTGTGCGTTTTGAAAATTTTGGTCGCTGGATTCGAATGTTACGAGTTTCTGGTTGGATATTCCGGTTCCTAAGACGACGCAGAAACAAACAAGCTACAACCGCTAGCAGAAACCAAAACTGCAATCGAAGATGCTGAAAACTATTGGATAAAGTATGTACAGCTTTGATCATTGAAATAGCAGTACCTCACTTTCTACTACTGCAGCCGCTTCCTTTTGTTTTATCTGCAGTGTAGCTGTAAAATGAATTTGCTATATGTAAGTCCGATCAAAAGATACCATGTACTGGAGGTAAGTTCCATCATTTGCGTAATGATTTTAGAGTGAACAATTCAATAGCAGCGCGCTAATAGAAGAATAAGTACATAATTTTTTTTTAAAAAATCAAGGAAAATGTAAGTTCAGTGTTTGTTGATAACGTGAATTGTGATATTATTTTGTCTCACCTTACAAATGAGCAACGACGTCTGATAATCAGACTAAGAAAGATTCCCATAGTTGTTCGAAACGCTACAGCATCCGTTAAAATCTGCGGTACACATTAGAAAGTAGATGAATTTGCCTGTGAGAGATATGACGGTGCAGGGGAGGGATGAGTCTAAAACTGTGTTATATGGCGGTATTGGTTCTTGTCAACATATCGGTTGCCCACCGAATACGGAATACTACAGAGACTGCTAAAAATGGTGGCTCTACAGTTATGGTATGGGGCTACTTTTTTTTTGTACTGCGGCGTAGGTCCAATACATAAGATTGATTGCATTATAGACCAACATATTTATGTCAGCATTCTCGAAAATATAATGTTTGCAGGAAAGCAAAGGAATGGTTTCGTGTCAATCAGATTCAAGCAATGAACTGGCCAGAATCCTCTTGGGAGTTATTTGCCAGATGTAAAGAGAGCCGTTTATGACCCAAAATCATTCAGTTGCGCCCGACATTGGCAAGTGGTTCGAATTGCATGGCTCGCTATACAAGATCAGCGATGTCAGCGATTAGTGGATTCTATGGCGCGGCGTTATAAGGCAGTCATTCAATGAAAATGGCTAAGTATTATGTATTTAACACCATTAAATTTTAATAGACAACTGGTAATCATTATTCATTTCATTCAAGATTTGTAAGAAAAATCGAAGGTTGTATCAAACACTGCTATTTTCATATTCGCCACAAAAACGTATTTGGGATCTATAAAACTCGCATACAGCATTCCATTTGTATGAAATTTTATCAGCACATTTTTTATTAATTTCATTAATTGCAAATATGATGTATATAAATACCTCTTAATTAATATATCAATACAAAAAAAAGATTGTTAGACCAACCGTTTGATCTCAGGCATCCCATCATTTTACCCACTAGTCATCATATCGTTTATCACATATCAAGAGGTCGGTGCCTTGTTACTGAGTGTGAGCAGAATTCTTACCAAATTGAGAGAACGCGTTTGGCCTATCAAGGGTCGCAGCCTGGCAAAGCGAGTTATAAAGCATTGTATTGTGTGTAAGAATTTATTTAGGCATCCAGATTGTCAGCCGTTTGCTCCTTTGGTGGGGTGGTTTTGGGAAACCTATATCCGTACAGTTAAAAATACTTTGAAGGTTACTATTGGAAAGGCTAGACTTAATTTCAAAAAACTTTATACAATTCTTGCTGAAGCTGAAGCTACGGTGAATGAGGAGACATATGCATATGTACACAGAACGAATGGACCTAACACCGCTAATCCCAGCTAAGTTTATTTTTGGGATGGTATCAACCAAGCAACTGTTCCTGTCATGAGGAGGCCTTTGTCGACGAGTCTGAGATGAGGGAATTGTGGAAGGATCGGATGAAATACACAACGAAGCTAGTAAAAATGTAGCGCATAGAATATGTTCCGCTTTTACGATCATTCCATTGCAGCGATCTTTAACATCAATACATTTGAAGGAAGTTTAATCAATACGTTTGATTGAAGCAGATTTCGAAGACCAGCACCTGTAACCATTAGAGCTGTTAAGACATCCCCGCCGGTGAGGGAATAATAGATACTTATGCATACATAACTTTCAACCAGTGAATGGTTAACATAACAGGTCAACCAGTGAACTCGTGTGTTGCATAAAGAAAAAAAAACGCGCAGCGTATAACAAACACAACGAAAGCGCGCGTGAACAAAAAAAAAAAAAATAGTGCAGTGCAGTGAAAACAACTAAAACACATAGTGCGGGTATCCCACCTCTCCCGCTCATGCTCGAGGTACTGTTGCCTGCACTCGGTCACTGCCGATACTGTATTGATCATACGGTACGCGCAGTGACTGAGTGTATGTAACAACTGATGGATAGCGGGTTGTGAGTGGAAATTTTGTTGGTGCACTGTTTCATATTGTTGTAAGGGCATCAAACCTACAGCAATTTGATTCGGTAAACCAGCGTCAGAATTTTCACTTCGCAGCCTTGCTTAGTACCGTTGGTGTTTGCGTTTTCTGTGTTTGTTTTTTATTGTGACTAGGGGTTTCAGGGTAGGTACAGCTAATATGCGCGGGCTAAAAAGTCATCACTTTTCTACGTATGTCCACGTCTTTAAGTACAGACCAGCTGTTTTGCCACTTAGTGAAACACAGGTAGATCCCCGCCCAAAACTTTTAAAACACTCTGATCTGAAGCTACCTGGCTACGAACTATTGCCTTTATTCTTCTCTCATCGCGGCCGTGCCATTTTCGTACGCAGTGATGTAGCTAACTAAACTCCACCACAATGTGATTCTTGTTCCAATCCGGAATTCAACTTCATGTGGTTAAAATTCCATCTCCGTAAGCAAATTATCCATTATTGCTTTTTTTTACAGACGCCCCAAATTGGATAGCAATTCGACCTTTAACGAGTTTGATGCGCTGTCTGATTCCATACAAAGAATTGTGTCCCTGTATCCTCTTACTGAAATCATGATTACGGGCGATTTTAATGTACAAGATTCTGGTTGGCTTCGACATTCCAGACAGAAAACACCCGAAGGACCGTGTTGAGATCTTCGCTGCGGAAAATAAGTGGACCCAGCTTGTAACTGAGTCCACACGAATACCAGACGTTGACAGTCATACCGCCAACACACTGGACTTGCTTTTAACTTCTCACCTTGATAAGTTTCCGTTGAAGTACTCTCCCCGATAGTCTCGTCGGACCATTGTTTCATATCAGCTAATTTCTAGTACACCCACCACATAGTTAGAGAAAAGATTCCTAAAAGAACCGTATGGCAATACGAGAAAGCCAATTGGAGCGGACTTAACCACTTTTTTAGGAATTTTAGCTGGTGGTTATGTTTCCTCGATAACGACGTTTATGCCGCTGCTGATATAATCACAGAAACTATTCTCTTTGGAGTGAGATGCTTTATCTCTCATCGGATGAAGAGTATCAAACCAAAAGAAAAGGTATGGTATGACTCGAGCTGTAAAGGGGCTGTCAGGGTTAGAGTAATGTTTTTGCGGTCCTACAAGACCAACCCGACAGAGAAAAACCGAAAAAGTTCAAACGAGCCAGAAATGACTGCAACGCGTTTCTTTAGCGTGTGAAATTTCAATACGACCAAAAACTGAGGCAAAAAATACTGTAACGTCCCAAAGCCAGTAAAAAATTTTGGTCGTTCGTCAAAAACATTAGAAATTCTACACCATCCTCCATCCATCCTCCAACGCTCATTTGCAATGACATTCCAACTGTCAGCTCTTTGGACAAGGCCAATCTGCTTGATGCTCACTTTGCGGCTAGCTCAACACTCCCAGATTGTGCCTTGTCCCCGCCTACACTTGAGTGCGTCGAATCTTCAATGGGACTAATCCACTTTCGCACTCGTGTAGTAGCAAGATTACTCAAAGATGTCAATATACATAAACCCGCTGGCAAAACCACTATGCAAGCTTTTTCATCAATCCTACTCTTTAGGACTTTTTCTGAGCAGAGCGGAAAACAGCATTTGTCTAGCCCGTCCCTAAAAAAGGCGAGTCTTCTTCCTTCTCCTCCTACGGACCCATTGCACTTAGGTCCCTTGTGTCCAAGGTCATGGAAAAGCTGATAAACCGTCAGCTGGTGGCATGTCTCACCGAAAATTGGAACCAAAGCGTACATCAATCTGGCGAAAGCAAGTTGCACTTAATATTTCTAAGGCATTTGACAGAGTTTGGCATCAGGCTCTTTTGTCGAAAATGCATGCTCTCTGCTTTGCGACCACTTTCTTCTTCAATGGATTACAAATTACCTTTCGGATCGCTAAATTCAAGTCGTCTTGACGGTTTCAAGTCTGATATTCACAAAATAAATGCTGGTGTGTCCCAGATCTCCGTTCTGTCTCCGACACTCTTTTTAATTTTCATTAATGATCTCTTGTCTACTACTTCAAATCCAATACATTACTTTGCTGATGACAGTACTCTCGGCTTTTCATATTCGTTCCCGAATTCACGCCCCTGCCCTTCTGCTGTAGAACGAGAACAGCAGCGGTTAACTATTAACAGAGTGGAGTCTAATGCTTCCAAAACTCAATGCTGTCTGCTGTCATTAAAGTGAAATTTACATACCCAACCATTATCCATGAATGACACTTACATCGTCGAAACCGAAATACTTTCCATTCTTGGTATGTGTTTCAGTGACAATTTACGTTGGAATGACCACATATTCGATGCCATCAAAAATGCTGCGAAATGTCTAGGTTTCCTCAAGCGATATAAGAAGTATTTCACGCCCTCTGATCTGGCCTCAATATATGGTGAAATTTAAATACCCAACCATTATCCATGAATGGCATTTACATCGTCGAAACCGAAATACTTTCCATTCTTGGTATGTGTTTCAGTGACAATTTACGTTGGAATGACCACATATTCGATGTCATCAAAAATGTTGCGAAATATCTAGGTTTCCTCAAGCGATATAAGAAGTATTTCACGCCCTCTGATCTGTCCTCAATATATTTGGCATGCATCCGCCCAAAATTGGAGTACAATGCCCACCTGCTAGATAGGACTCAAAACCGTGCGATAAAACTCATAGGTGATACTAATATCAGTCAATCCATTGACACCCTCGAATACCGACGTAATGTCTCCTGTCTCACTTTGTTTTATCGCTATTCATACCACCAGTGCCCAATTGAAATCGCTAGTAGCATTCCGCCTATTCAAACTTTCAACCGTAACACCCGTCTCGCTATGAATACTCATCAGTATGCCCTCAAGACTATTTTCGGACATACTCTAAAATATCATGATTCGTTCCTAAGCCGTGCAACTCGCTTATGGAAAGCCCTGCCAATCTCTGTGTTTCCTGGTTGTTATAACTTACAAACATTTAAAAACAATGTACATCGGTATCTGTCTTTTCTTCCCCCCTAAATTTTCTTAGCCCGCGCTGTGTACAAATAT
Source organism: Volucella zonaria (assembly GCA_963966105.1). NCBI lineage: Eukaryota > Metazoa > Arthropoda > Insecta > Diptera > Syrphidae > Volucella > Volucella zonaria. The sequence continues at coordinate 1,876,255 of OZ014531.1, forward strand.
TTTAAGGGTACATAAACCCCTTGAGCGCGCACTCATTATCTACCGCACTTTGTGAACATTTGAAATCCTATATCAACACATGACACGTCTTTTTCGGTCTAGTAAATCAACCATCGACTAGATATTCATTTTGAAGAACGCTCATTGCTCAATAAAAAGTATGTACTCGTATATGCTCTTGGCAAAAAATGACACACAAGATCAGCAGCTTGGACACCACGCCACAGCCGGAAACTATAATTTTGAGGTAGTAAAAGAGTTCGGATGGATACTGTTGCGCCTTTGACTTGTATTGCGGAAAATCTCCAGGAGCCAATCCTAAAGAGCCATTGGGTACAAGAGTGGTAAAGCTATTACTCGACAAACTAGGCACAAGTGCTAAAGATCATGTTGGCGTGAAGGAAATGAAAGAGAAAAACCGTGCTGATATTGACTATGGTTTCGACCAAGTCAACCAAATTTTATTCGTCCGTTGGCTGGACAACAGTGTCTGCACCATGGGGTCGAACTATGATAGCGTCCTCCCTCTGGGGAAAGTAAAGAGATGGAGCGCAGTGGAGAAGAAAAAAGTAGACGTTGACATTCTGCATGTTTTTCAAAGCTACAACAAGGGTATGGGTGGTATAGATCAAGCTGATCAATCAATTTCATTGTACTGCACTGCTATATTTCGCAAAAAATGATGGTGGGTTTTGTTCGCGTACATGCCGGATCTAGCCGTGGCAAACGCATGGCGCCTTCACATTCTAACGAATGATGACAAGTTAGATCAGCTTTAATTTGAGACACATAAGAAGTGAAAATTTCCGTCCAACAGCTTCTGTGGTGCCAAGTTTGCAGTATGATGGTCAGTCACTATCCAAAAAAACTACCCCAGCAACTAAGATGTACCGTGTGTCATAAGAAACCACGTTGGCAATGCAAAAAGTGTGTGCAAACTTTATGCGTTGAAAGAGAATGCTTTGGAATTTTTCATACTGCATAAGCCCAGTGTCCTCATTTGAGAACACTTGTTAGTTATTCTCTTCTTGGTGATCAAGCATTTTTTTTAATGTGTTCAAAATGTTGCGATCATGTTGTTTAAAATGATTCACTAAATATTAATCAATATTTTGTCATTAATATTGAATTACGTTTTTTTTTTCTTTTTTTAACTTTTTGGTTTCTAGCACTTGAAGGTAAGTTGCTATCATTGGCGTTTCTATGTTTTCAAAAATAATATCCCATACAACTTTCTTTAAAATAAATAAGGTTTATTTGAAAATAATCAACCACAATATTAACATCGAATATAGCTTTTTTTTTAACATATATGTATGTATTTATTAGATAGATGTGCTATAATTTTATAATTATGTATTTGTTTATATGTATATCGTTGTAAGCTTAAGTAGCTTACATTTTGATTTTGCTAAACTCTTATTCAATTTTGGAATAAGTGCTATAAAAACACAGTTTTCTTTTGCAAATCGTAAAATAAATTATAAAGTGTTCTTTTCTAAGCATTTATTTATATTTTTATAAAACTGTTTTAAACCTCTTGATATGGGCATGTTAAAAGGGCTATTTTTGGTATATTTCAGTTATTTGTAATGTAAGCTCATTTGTTTATACTAAAATAAACTTGTAAACTTTGTTTGTAGCTGGACTATCACCGATTTCAGTGACATAGAGGGCTGTTCCGTTCGGACAAACTGCCAGGGAATGAGGATTTTTAAAATCTCCCCAATGGCCGATAATAGTCTCTGAACCCGGATCAATAGTAAAACCGCGCACTGGCAACATTGATGTAGGACCGTTAACAGCATAAACAATATTCCCATATGCTGCAACATCAAATACGCGGCCCAAATCTGGCTCCTGAATGGTGGCGGCAGGCTGGCCTTCGCCAAATGAAGACTGCAACCCAGCTCTACAGAATTAAAATAAGAGCGCATTTTTGTTATTCATCTCGTTATAAATACATTACAAAAGGTCGTTACTTTGGGCACACGACACGCATGTTTTCTCTATCAGCAATACAAAGCAAATCCAACTGCTCGAGGAGCGTTATACCATGTGGTACTTGTAGTGACATAAATTCTAAAAAAAAATAAAATATTGTAATTTTCCAATAATGTTTTTTTTTTTTTAATATTTAATGTGACATTATCAGTTTTTTATTATATCAATATATACGAGTATGTATGAATCAATCGAATTCAAAACGCGTTTTTAACATTGAAGCTCACATACATATTCATACGTTAGAATATCTAATGTGTAAATACCAAATATATGTTGGAAATAATAGAGAAGAAATAGTAAGGTTAATTCATTTCGAGATAATAATTAGTATCGAAAGTGCGAGTAACTTTATATATTTACCTGGAGGTTGTGGAATTGTACGCAAAAGACGACCAGCTGCATTGAATTTGAGGATTCTTTGATTGCAATATCCGTCAGCAACGAAAAACTGTAAATCATTTATAAATATATAAAATATATTTATTTTAAGATGCACACTTTAGTTTTACAAAACTATCTACCTCGCCAGTACTGGAAACTGCTACATCAGTTGGTTTGCATAGGTGATTTAAGGAAGAACCTGGCTTAAATCGTTTGCCAATAACAATCTGAGGTGTTTCCTCGTATGGTTTAAACTGAATAAAATTTAAAGAAATTTATTCAATAATAAAATAATTGTAATAATTACGGACATACCTTAAACACTTGATGCATGGCAACATCTGTTATCCAATAATTTCCATATGTGTCAATTGTCATGCCGTGTGGCATATAAAATAAAGATGCACCCCATCCTAATTGAATGCTTCCAGTCTTTGAATCAAGTACGTATATTGTGTTGTCTTTGATTGGTCCATACTCAATTAGGTAAAATATATTACTGTCGTTAAATGTACTAAAAATAAACAAAAGGACCGATAATACGAAGGGCAAAAAAGTAATCTAATAAAATTACTTAGCATCCCAGTATCTATCACCACGATGAAAAACTACTGGATTACCATGTGGATCAATAGAAACAGCTGTTACTTGACCAAAAGAATGCTTTACTTGTGGCCAATTTTCTACCAAGATCGGAGTGGGCACTTTCTGTATTAGCTCCTCCTCAGATGTAAGTTCGGAAGCACGTTTCTAAAAAAAAATGTTTACATAAATTAGTACCATACGTATATGCATATATACTCGTATATATTGCCCATATGTAGATGCACAAGTAACTTACATTTTCCGTAAGACGTCTTTTTATCAGAGATCGTACATCATTGAAAAACTGGTCATTTAAGGACAAAACGTTACCGTTGACAATGTGCAGCCAAGACCAGAGGAAAAAAATATTTGTTAACCATTTTATCGGTCCCATATTGATTTTGTTCTTGAATTCTGAAACGATGTGTTCGATGAAATCAACAGTAGATATAAGTAAAAATGAAAATTCAATTGGCATATCTCTATTGAAATTGTAGATAGTACTTTGGTGAGTTTGCGTATTAGCAACTGAATGAAACGTTAACCGGTTTCTTTCTATGAGGCGCTGTGGGAAGTTAACTTACTAAACCTATCGATTTTCCAACATGTTGCTTTCCCCAAACCCGAAAAATCATATCTCCGCGCCAAAATAAAAATCTTGTTGATGATTACCTAATTACGTTTATTGGGAAGATAATGCCTTTATATGGAAGTTTTATTTTTCTTAGAAATCTAGTAAAATTGAGCACTAGAATTTCTTTGGAACATCGGAGAACACATTAGAGAAATATAAGCATGCAGCATATTTGTTTGTTTAAGTTTAACGAGAACGCTGTGCTTGGTTTCTTATGGACCCCAATCCCACGTCGGTTGCGTCCATATGTAACCGGTGTTAGTCATGGAGCAGTAGGCGTTGTAATAACGACCCGGTGACCTATTAACGAAATAGGTGATTGTCAAATTGCTTAAAGCATTACACGGTGCTACCTTTTTACATACCGACAATATGACCACTGTGGACACTTGCAGCGAAACATGTTTTGAAATTCCTCTTTGCACACTTCATTCCACCAGCAGGTACGCTGTAATTAAATACAAAATTGATTTGTTAGTATATTTTTTTGTTTATAAAGGGAAAAATAGAAAAAAGTCTGCTCACCTCTGTCATGTAACCGTGAACACTTTGGTCAGAATAACTTCGCTTTGTTATTCTCGAATGCGCCGTGTTAATCATCACAGTGCATGTGAAAATAGTGAAAAAAATCTAGGATAGATAAAATCCAAATGTACTCGTACTTTAAGATTCGAATTATTGCAGTTACCTTCTTCATTGCGTTGAGTATTTCGATACGATGTCCTGTGCTGCACTATTTAATTTCGTTCCAGAATACTTTTACCTTGTGCGGTGAGCTAGTTCTATTCAAGCATAATTCTTTTATGTGTTGAGTCGTTTGTTTATATCGTGTTAGTTGGCCGTTGTGGAGACCATTTTTACGTCATTGGAAGCCCTGATAGAAAGCAAGGAGTTAGTTAACCCTTGCATAAAATTCGTGGTGAGAAGTTCTAAGGGTTTGGTAAAGTTTAAGAAAAAAAATAGTTAATATCATCAAGTTGCGAGCCTTCTTTCAAGCAGAGTGGGGAAGTTGAGTATAACTTTTTGAAAGACCAACCATGCAGAAAAAATATTGCCTATAAAAACTGAAATGTTTTACCATACTCGTATACCAATGTCAATTTGAATTTTCAAAAGTGGTTATTAGCATGCTTCGTATACGATAATTGTTGAAAATAAATGCGCGACTCAACTACATGAGCTTTTGCTTTCAATTTGGTCCGAAATTGACTGCGAAACGGCTTTTACGACCATACGTTAAAGGCAAATCACTCAAATCCCTTTATAGCATTATATTAGGATTGATGTAGGTACTTTTAAAATCTAAACATTTTCCGAGCACAATAGAATACAGAATAAGGTTGTAATTTTTTAGAGTAGGTATACACTGTAGCAGCTGCTAATTGTTTTTTATTGTTAAGTCCAATTTTGCCCAAATAGAAGTCTTTTACTTCAGTAAGGGCATTGATGACAAAGCGATAATTTTTGGTACATATCCAGATTTGCGAAAAATATTTTTTATAAATAAAATTTATTTGCGGAGCTACTAAAAGTATCACATTATTTATATGTACTCGTATATATGTATGTATGTAGAATAGGTTGAGCATATTCCAAGTATGATGGAAGTAGCGAGTTACAATATAAACGAAACAAGGAAGATACAAAGAAAACAATATCCCGAGAGGGCGCTGTGACCACAGAGTATCGGGTCAGGAGTAACACCTCTGGAAATATACGCAAAAGTGGGTAATATTTTTAAGATTGGGGCTCAAGGAAAAAAAAATGCAAGAGATTCAATGGCTGATATTATTAAATTTATTAAACACAATCAGGGATATTTAACATACTGCCAGAAAACGACGATTTTAGAACTAGGGGGAAGCAGCAAGGCACTACGAGTAAATCAAGAGTTGTTGTTGTCGGGGATAATGAGAAAATATATGATTTTACGCAAGATGAAATCAGCGAGCTATAAAATGTAAAATCTTGGTTTCATAGGATTTTGTTCAATTGATTGATGAGGCGATCGGATATGGGTGGCTTCGGGGTTTCGAATCCTAACCGGATCCAAAATACACTTTTTTTTTTGGGGAATTTCGATCACGTGAGATGAATGGTTGCCAATTCAAATACCACAGATAATTTAGGTTCCCCAATAAATATTGAATGTCATGAGCTAAATAGACACTTTCTGTATTCACAACGGTAAGTACTGGGCTGGCAAGAAAGTAATTTGGTTTTTACAAGTAGATTGCGTTTCGTTTGTTGATTCTCGCTTTTGTCCATGCTACGATATTTTTTCTTTACTTTGCTTACTTTAAAAGCAAATCGAGCTTATTTTTATTTTGGACCTCTTGAATGAACACAGAATGAACACTTTCAACATAATTCCTTTTTTATTTCCGTAAAAGCAAGAAAGCTCCGGAGGCTCATAAGGAGATACGTGAAGTTTATGGTGTTGACTGCTTGACTGAATGCAGAACAAACTCCGTCCTGCAGATTTTTCACGCAAAGCTGACCAACGTTCTGGTAGAGCAAAATTAAAATGTCTTGAACTTGTAAAAGAGCTCAATATTTCTATTTCACATGAATTGAAAGAGATTTGTTTGAAACAACAAATCAATATTTGGGACATGTGTAATCCGACTAACTACTTATGGTGAAACTTGGGAATGGATTCCGGAATCTTGATCGCAATTTCGGAATAATATAAAAGTATTTTTATTCGTCAATTTTAGCTCTTTTGTAGTTTTAATATGAATCAACACCAACACCTTCACACGCTGTAGCTTGTAAATAGAATTCATTTAAAGTTGAACTTTTGAAAAACCATGCCATATCCTTGCTTTTCGAGGCGCCTTACAAAGCTTTTTTATGCCGAGTAGATTTCAGATGCGACTCGATGTCGGCCTTGCCTCCATGAGCAATACTGAACTTGGAATTGCAGCTACCGGAGCGGACATCGCCCTCAGTTTCGTTTTTTTTCTATAAATTTATATTTCTGTTGCAAATCTGCTTTGAAAACACAAGTACCACGGCATTTACGGATTTTTCTTATTCCGAAATGTCGATTGCAAATAAGCTCTACAGAAACCAAACCCAAACTCACAATAACAATTTGCATGCAAACAAATCAATCCACATTTGATAAACAAAATATTTGCCAAAGAGAGCCATCTGTTCGAAATAAAGTACGAGAAATGGGCGCATCCAGCAAAGTTAAACAGACGGAATTTTATTGAAGTAAATACTAAAACATCGAATTCGTACTCGTCGTAGTCAGATATCGTAATATGGTATTCGTTGCTTGATTGAAATCATTTTGACATAATTGCTATTATTCGGAATGATTCTGATTTTTTCGGAACGGTTTATCGCAAAAGATACTCATATCCATCTCGAATGCAATAAAATATTTGTTAGCGCTAAAAAACATCTGGATGCACCCATTAGACGTGATGACGGGATGACGTGCACATCAAATTGACATTTAGTCTTAATATTCATACCCTTGAGTGATGTCTGTAAAAAAAAAGAAAAAAAATTCCAAACCAATCGAGGGAGAGCTTCTAAGTTTTACTTACTATATAAGGCAAAGATGATACGAGAAAGTGCCACAGATAACTATAGGCTAAGCATATAAGTGTAAACGCTCAATGTAATATTGATTTAAATTTTATTCGTTGTACGCGTCCCTCCAGCCGGTCAGTTGGCGGTAGATGGCTGAATGATGTCTTAGTTTTTTGACATTTGCTTGATGGAGAGAAAACGTGGTTGATCTTTGTAAATTGTTTTTTTTTTTATGAGCGACAATGCAATATTTTCAAACTCCATTGCAGTCAATGCGTCTTTGTAGAAAGCATCCAAAGCTTATGGATAACATGACTCGAGAGAAGATGTACATCTCGTCTTATTCGATCTAAGAAAGCGTTCGAATCTTAAAAGCCCTAAAAGCAACAGAGATTTATATTAGAATGTAACGCGATATCTATGTAACATATGTATAAGTTTAGTTCACAGCAGGAGTAGCCGAAGAATTTAAAGCTAAGATAGGAGTACTACAAATTCAGTTGCTTTTTAATATCGTGCAATATGTTATGTTGAAAGAGGACATTGATGAATACGGAAGAACTTTTATTAGCTGATAACGGTGCTACCAAGCAACACTTTATAATTGGAAAGGGGCCTTAACAATTACGTACGTAGTGATGTAGCTTACCAAATTCCACCAAAATGTGATTGAAGTTCCAATCCGGAATTCAACTTCATGTGGTTAAAATTCCATCACCGTAAGCAAATTATCCACTATTGCCTTATTTACAGAAGCCCCAAATTGGATAGCAATTAACGAGTTTGATGCGCTGTCTGACTCCGTACAAAGAACTGCATCCCTGTATCCTTATACTGAAATCGCGATTACGGGCGATTTCAATATACATACACAATTCTGTTTGGCTTCGACATTCTGAACAGACAACACCCGAAGGACGGTGTGTTCAAACCTTCGCTGTGGAAAATAACTTGACGCAGCTTGTAAATGAGCCCACACGATTACCAAACGTTGATAGTCTTACCGCCAACTCCCTGGACTTGTTTTTAACTTCTCACCCTGATAAGTACTCCGTTGACATGCTCTCCCCTCTAGGCTCATCGGGCCGTTACACACGGAATGATTTCCACCGGGGGAAAACCGAGTTCGTAGGTGAGGGAAACGGAGAGCGCGGAATGAAACTGAATAAAATCTTCCCCGTATGCCACACTGGAATAACGAAGATGAAAACACATACACACAAAAATTTTCACATTTGCGGTGTGAAAAAAAATTATATCGTTTCATTTTCAGTCGCGATTCATCAGCCAGCCAAGCAGTTTAATTTAACGTCATAAAAACAAAATGGAAGAGTATAAAAAGCATGACATTTTATACAGCGCACAACACCCAGACCATCTTAAATCAGACCAAAAGATAAGGCATGATATGACTCGAGTTGTAAAGAGGATGTCAGGGTTAGAAAACCGAAAAAAAGTTCAAACGAGCCAGGAATGACTGCAACGTCTTTCTCAAGCGCGTGAAATTTCTATACGACCAAAAACTGAGGCAAAAAGTACTACAATGTCCCAAAGGTAGTAAAAGCTTTTGGTCGTTCATACAAAACATTAGAAATTCTGCCTCATCCTCCATCGCAACGCTCATTTACAATAACATTCCAGCTGTCAGCTCTTTGGAAAAAGCCAATCTGCTTGCTGCACACTTTGCGCGGCTAGCCCAACACTGCCAGGTTGTGCGTAGTCCCCGGTTACACTTGAGTGCGTCGAACTTTCTATGGGACGAATCCACTTTCGCACTCATGTAGTAGCAAGAGTACTTAAAAATCTTAACATCCACAAATCCGCTGGTCCAGATGGTATATCTCCCCTTCTTCTGAAGAGGTGTTCCTCCTCGCTGGCAAAACAACTGCGTAAGCTTTTTCATCAATCCTAATCTCTAGGACTCTTTCCGAGCAGATGGAAAACAGCATTTGTCTAGCGCGTCCCTAAAAAAGGCGAATTTATTTCCCTCTCCTCCCACAGACCCATTTCACTTACGTCCCTTCTTTCCAAGGTCATGGAAACGCTGATAAACCGTTAACTAATGAAATATCTCGAAACACGAAAACTTTTTAATGACCGGCAGTATGGTTTTCGTAGCAACAGGTCCACTGGTGATTTGATGGCATGCCTCACCGAAAAGTCGAACCAAAGCGTACATCAATCTGGCGAAATCAAGATAGTTGCACTTAATAGATCTAAGTCATTTGACAGAGTTTGGCATCAGCCTCTTTTGTCGACAGCACTCTCTTCTTCAATGGATTAGAAATTACCTTTCGTAATTTGTACAATCAATTCAAGTTGTCTTGGACGGTTTCAAGTCTGGTGTTCACAAAATAAATGCTAGTGTGTCCCAGGGCTCCGTTCTTTCTCCGACACTCTTTTTAATTTTCATTAATGATCTCTTGTCTTCTACTTCTAATCCAATATATTCCTTTGCTGATGACAGTACTCTCGGCTTTTCATATTCGTTCCCAGACTCACGCCCCTGCTCTTCGGCTGTAGAACGAGAATGCGTATGTTAAGCTCATTAAATTCCGATACCAACTCTGTCATTAAAGTGAAATTTAAATACCCAGCCATTATCCATGAATAGCACTTACATCGTCGAAACCGTAAGACTTTCTATTCTCGGTATGTATGTCAGTGACAATTTACGTTGGAATGACCACATATTCGATGTCGTCAAAAATGCTGCAAAATGTCTAGGTTTCCCCAAGGATGTAAGAAATATTTTATACGGCATTCATCCACCCAAAATTGGAGTACAATGCCCACATCTGGTCAGCTGCTCCTAAAACATCTCTGCACCTGCTATGTAGATAGGATTCAAAACTGTGCGATAAAACTCATAGGTGATACTAATATCAGTCAAGCAATTGACACCCTCGAACACCGACGTAATATCTCCTGTCTCACTTTGTTTTATCCACCACCAGTGCTTAATTGAAATCGCCTGTAGCATTCCGCCCATTCAAACTTTCAATTGTAACACACGTCTCGCTATGAATACTCATCAATATATCCTCAAGCCCATTTCGGACTCTAAAATATTGTGACTCGTTCCTAAACCGTACAACTCGCTTATGGAATGCCCTGCCGATCCACAGTGGTCGGTCTTGTATGGAATCAGCGGCCAAAAATACTTCCACTGCCTATATCAAAGTGAAATCTTTGTCTTAGCTTTTTAAATTTATAATAAGTAATAAACAATAATACTAACATAAATAAACCGCTCCAAACCCCTCTCCTTTGTAATGATATGATAATGGTGATAACGAATTTTAATTTATTAAAAATAGTTAAAGTTGATAAATGAGAAAAAAAAATGGTTTGAATATTATCCGACTAAGCTGATTTTAATAAAATCGATTCATTTTTGCATGATAATTTTCGTTGACCAGTGATCAGAGGATCTGAGCTCAAAAGTAATCGGTTAATCAAGTCACGATTTCTAGTGACCCGTGAGTTCTTTCGTGTATGATGGAGTCAATACATCTTAACGTCCTTATTTCTTAACTCAGCAGCTTCTTCAGAGAGTTCTCCAATTGAAACTAATGCATATTGAATAATATCCGGAGCGTGAATTAAAATTTTATGGACTGACGGAAGTAGATAATACCAGGAATACTTGGATGTTAGTTCGCTTGCAGTATCTAGCGCAAATTTTCTAAATTTTTCTACATTAATTTTGTACCCGGATGATAAGGCTTGCAGTAATGTTGCACAATTTTCAATTAGGTGTTTAGTTCATGCATGCATGCTATTTCAGCAGGTAAATGAGCATCATTAAAGAATTTTCTTGCAGTGTTCCCATCATTTGAAGATCCACTACCACCTGTTTTTGGTTTATCGACAATTAGACCCATTTTTTTACGGAACTCAGACTGAATATTTTGTTTCCTTCTCAGAAATCGTTCCTTATCTTCTAAACTCCTTATTTGCCATTGTCTGATTTCAAGTTTATAAGAAAGGTGAAGAAAATATTAAAAAAAATCGAATGTAAGCATGTATGTTATAGTAATGCAGACAATCCAAATTCCTTGCGATCTGTTCGAACTTCTTTTTTTCAGCATTTGTCAATATCATTCATCTCAGTAGGTTTGGCTTGGCATATTCAGCATTTTGCAGATGAGGTTTCAGTTAAGGCATTGTACACTTTGTCGCCCAATATTGTAAGTTGAAGAATATGATCGACGTAATATTTTCGGTTGGTAGCTGTTTTGAATTCAGCGGAAGTCAATTGTTGAATTTTGTTTTTAAAATATAATTCTTCATTTTTGGTTCAATGAACTGATTCCTTTTGAAATTGAATTCGAACACGGCGGCAATAGTGGATAGACGAAGGTCGAGGGTTTTTCCAAATTATTTTGTGCTCCTCATCATTCTTCGATTTTGTTATCAGTTGGAGAGTGACATATGATAAATAAATTACTGTCTTCCAAATTATTATTTTCAAAATTCTGCTTATATTCGCTCTGCCCAGAACTGCCATCAAAGCCCCATTTTCCTTTTAATGTTAGGTAATTAGAGGATTCGGCTGGAGTTCCGAAAAGTATTCACCTCCGATTGGCTTGAATTTTTTTGTATACGGGCGTTCAAACTATTCTCGGTATCGGGGTGAAGCTGTGGTTGTATATATAAATTGACTTATTTATCAAGTAATACTATTATTTCAGTGCATTCATGTAAAATTTCATATAAATGTGATTATTAATTCGCGTTTTATCTCTAGTTAAACAGAATCATAATGGCAACTGAGACGATGATGGTGAAAATTGAGCATTGCGCTGTAATTAAATTTCTCACTAAGCAAGGAAAAAGTCAAAAAACTATTCATGAAGAGATGGTGGCTGTTTACCAGGGTTCCGCACCTTCATTATCAACTGTGCAAAAGTGGTCAAGTGAGTTCAAGAGAGGCAGAGAGAGCATTGAAGACGACCCCCGCTCCGGCGAACCGGCTACTGCTTGTACGGGAGAAAGCATCAAAGAAGTCGAAAAACTTGTTCTTGAGGATGCCCGAATAAAGGTGAAAATTATGGCAGAGATCACCAAGCTTTCAATTGGTACCATTCACACCATTCTTCATGACCATCTTAACCTTTCAAAGGTCAGTGCAAGGTGGGTGCCACGAATGCTCACAGCGCCTCAGAAAAAAGTGAGAATCGCATGCTGTAGAGAGCTTTTGGAGATGTGTAGTGAGAACGCGGACGGTGTTATGGATCGAATTGTTACTGGGGACGAAACATGGGTCCACCACTATGACCCTGAAAGCAAACAAGAGTCCATGCAGTGGCATAAAAAAGGAACAGACCCCCCGAAGAAGTTCAAAGTCACTCCGTCTGCCCGAAAGCTCATGGCCACAGTTTTTTGGGACTCAAAAGGAATCTTGCTCATTGAGTACAAAAAAAAAGGTGAAACCATCAACGCCACATCCTACGCTTCCACTTTGCATAATTTGCGGGAGGAAATTAAAAAGAAAAGACGGGGTAAACTCGCAGCGGGTGTGTTGCTTCTTCATGACAATGCTCCTGTTCACACGGCGCGAGTTTCCAAGGCTGCTGCGCGAGATTGTGGTTTCGAAGAAATCCAACACCCACCCTTTAGTCCAGACCTTGCCCCTAGTGATTATTTCCTGTTTCCGGATTTGAAAAAATGTCTTCGTGGAAAAAGATTTTCGGATGTTGAAGAATTCAAGTCGGCAATAAATGGAGGAGGAGGAAATTAATTTTTTTGAGGCTTTAAAAAAGCTTATCTCAAGATGTAACAAATGCATTGATGTTAGGGGAGATTATATTGAAAAATAAAAACAATTTAAATTGAATTCGTATTTTTCTTCATATCGATACCGAGAATATATTGAACGCCCCTCGTAGTCTACCACTCAGGAAGGTTAAATCCAAAATGGTTTTTGGCGCAAACCACTGGAAAGGACGAAAAGGACGAAAAGGACATTTGAAAATTGAAAACCCTTTTAAACAAAGATTCAAATATCTTTTAAACCGTAAGGCATATGTAGGTAAACTATATCTCAAATTAAAGCTACAATTGAAGGTTTTCATTTGAGATATTAACCGTTACAATCCGTTAAAAAGTTTGAAATTTATAAGTAATTTAGCTCCAGGCGCCTGCCTGACAGTTGTTAACATATCCTTAACGGAGCGACGAAGTCGCGTGAGCGGGTTAAACCCTGCGGAAAAAACGGTTAAGATCTTGTAAGCGAGCGAAGCGTCATACTTTAAATACACCAGACTTTCTTACAGGCTTAAAAAATATATTTTTTTCTTAAATAGATGTACATCTTTTTACAAAATTAACTATAACTTTAAAACTTTTTAACGGATTGTAACGGTTTACCTACATACGCCTTACGGTTTAAAAGATATTTGAATCTTTGTTTAAAAGGATTTTCAATTTTCAAATGTCCTTTTCGTCCTTTCCAGTGGTTTGCGCCAAAAAACGTTTTGGATTTAACCTTCCTGAGTGGTAGACTATGTACAAAAAAAATTTCAAGCAAATCGAAGGTGAGCACTTTTCGGAACTTTATCCGAAGATTTATCGAGTTCATTGATTACATCGCTTTGCAACTCTAAAATTCGCGACGCAGTGTGGTCCAATAACTTTTGTAGCTCAACTTCAGCGACAGATTCTGAAACTCTTATTTGCTCAGGATAGATTTTCTGTTCTTCCTTTAAAATGCGATCATAGCATGGTAATAAGTTAATATCTACTTTATTGTTAAGTAGATACTAATGCTGTGTTAAATTTCTTCGGTTATAAGTGATATTATAAGCAAGTAAACACATAAAAACGCATGGTAGAATAACACGAATAACACAGGGAGGGGCAAAAGGTGGCAGCTGAAATTAGACATATAGGGCCTTACTAACAACCAAATTTCGTATGCATCTTAAGTATAATCTCCACACTGTCAAAAATGTTTGTACTAATAACGAATTTCAAGTGGGTTTTAGTGTTAGTATGGAGTGAAATTTTAATGTACACGAAGCCATGTCTAAATTTTTAAACATGGCATTGAAGAACAGAGTGATGCCAATTTGCTAATTTATTTTAGCTAATTGCTACTTATAAGAATTAGACTTGGTATCTTAAATAATTAAATTATCCGTAAAATACTAGTTGAATAAGTCGAAATCGTATAAGTACTATTTCATTTTCAGCTGTTTTGAAAATTCCTTTTCTTTCATCATAATTTATTGAAATACTTTACAGTTTAATTTGGTATATTGGTGTTTTTCGTGAATGTTTCATTTAATCAATAAATTACTACATACTTCAAAATTATTAATTTATGAAAATAATATAATATTCAAGTTTTAAGAAGAATTCTTATGGAATTCAGTTTTCATTTACGAAGAAAAAATTATACGATTACCCTATTAACTTCAGAACAGTGGCATCACAGTTTTTCAGTTGATTTTGTTTACTTCGGCTTTTTAAATTTATATTTTTCGCGCCACTTCCAAGAAAAACCACATTCAAAGTGAATATGAAATGCTAAAGTCATGTTATGTAGTAGTTTCAATAAAAATGTAGTAGACTTTTTGATACAGTCAAGTTTAAGTAAGAGCTGACTATTTTTTCCTTCATTTTGTACCTTTTTTTTTTAAATATTCATTATAATTTATGGCGATTAAACGCGATTTAGTATTAGAATTTAATTTTTTTATGAGAGATAACTTCTAAGCTCCGTTCAGTGCACAGTTCGCGTGTTTTTATTGTCTCCCTTCTCTCTCTATTCGTAGCGTGTGCGAATGGGATAGTGAGATAGAGCAAAAATTAATTTACCGTTTGTTTTGTTGTTCTTATAAGAAATAGTTTTGATACATACAGTGTCAAATTTCAGACTTTTTATTTTTTATTTTTGGCCTATGAAATCGACCACTGTGCGATCTCTGTATTTCCTGGTCATTATAACTTACAAAGATTTAGAAACAATGTACATCTGTGCCTCTCTTTTCTTCCTCCCTAAATTTCCTTCGCCCGCGCTGTGTATAAACATTTTAAGATAACGAATAACCGAATATGTGCACTTTCTTTTTCCGAGCTCGGGAACCCAATTCGACATCTATACACCATATGTAGAAAAAGTTACCATCCCGAAGTGTGAACAATTTAGATACCTAGGTTCTGAAGTAAACGAACCTAGTTAGTCTGGGTGACGAAATGGGGGCGAAAATTCAGCAGTCTTTTACTATAGAAAGTTTGAGGTCAAACGTTTGCTCCACACTACATACAATCGTCGGAGTGTACTACGAGTAAACGCATCGCGCTGTTGGACAATACACGAGAAGTATAAAGGTAAAATGACAGCGATGGAAATGAATTTGTTAAGGATTTCAGCAGGTGTTCCAAACTAATAAGTGCGTTAGTGAGAAAAACCCAGGCTGAGTACATCAGTTGATATTGTCATGTCATGTTTGTGCATTGTGATACCACTAGTCATTTCTTTCATAGAGCACAAATCATTTAGATCTCGGAATCGGTAACTGCCAGTTGCCAGAGATTTATTTTCCCCTTGATAGTAGTTGAGTATGTGTTGATCAGGTATCTTGATCGTTTTAGATCAAGAATGAGCCATAAAAGTCGAGATGTCTCACAGATATCTTGTTCAGTCCATCTTTGACTGGAGATAATAGATCGATAACGTATAATTAGTTTATGTTTTGATACACCTGCTGACATCCGTAACATTTCATTACGGTAGGTGTGGTCCTGTGTTGAAAAGATCCCAATTTATATGAAGGGATCTTTACAACACAACTTTTATTACACTGGAAAATAAATAGAAGCAGTCCGCGGGTAATACATACAGTATACCGGAATTGACTAAATGGATTTGCTAGAGGAGGCTTATATTGGTTTATCAATCATAACTAAAAGGTAAGGCTAATCAAAACGCATCCCTTTGAAGATAAGCAACAATTTTAAGATGCTTTCACTGATATAACTGTGCTTAAACCATCACGGATAAATATATATCATTACACTTCAGAAGCAGGACAAGCTATGTAATGTTACAATTTCAACTCATCGCTGTTAAATGCCGCAAACCCAAACATGAACGTGGGGTCTGCCAAGTCTGTGCCGAAATACGCCATTTTGTTGCTGAATGCCAGAAGAAAAGAGTTTACCAGATCCCCAAAGTAATAGCGGATAACCAGAACGAGGATGAGTATGTATGCACAAAGCCAACATTATATTGTAAATGGAATCAAAAGATAATTGGAAAATGTGACACAGAATAGGTTGATTTATATGAATATGCCTCAAAATATAATGTTTTTTGTTCCGGGCAATTTGAAGCAGCACTGGCTTCATATGTATGATATCATGATACAATGGGTCAAGATGAATGCGATAGGACTTGTGTGGCATTGTTAAGGATGTATATATTGGTTCCTCAAAATGAGAGAGAAGGTGAAACTATATATTATGAACTGTCCAAAATGCATAGCTCTTTCCTCAATGTCGGGTAAACGAGAAAGACTACAAAATACCAAAAGGTGTTTGAAGCGATACATACGAGTATAGACCATTTCGGTCTGATCTCGATGAAACGCTAAAAAAAAATTTGTGTTTCTGATTATAGATGATTTTTCTAAATGTGTGAGTTTGTTTGTGGTAAACAGTAGGAAAGTAATAAGTTCTTTAAAGTGTTTCTTTAAATCGTGCAGTAGTCCAAAAATATTAGTATCAGATCGGTGTAGTGCGTTAACATGAAGGAATATGTGGAGGACAATAACATAAAACATATAAAGACTGCTATTGGCTCACCACAAGAAAATGGGTTAGTTGAAAGAATCAACAGAACTCTAGTTTCAATGGTTTCCAAGCTAACGAATGTAAGGTCCTTTTCCTCTCTAGATAAAGTTCTCATTGATGTTGAGTTCGCAATGAATAATACGATACATCGAAGTATGGCTCTGACACCAAGTGAATTGCTCTTTGGAGTTAGACAACGAGGGTAGTGGTTGACGTATTGAAAGAAAAGTTAGAACAAATGATTGGAAAAGAGGTGGTAGGGGATCTTAAATTGATGAAAAGTATAGCACCTAGTCGAATAGTAAAATGTCACGAATATAATAACCAATTTAAAGATCGTAATATTGTAAAAGCAAAAGACTCGTAGTGAGGAAGGCTGCGAAATTTTGTCAGTACGCCTTTAATGTGTAAGAAACTTGTTCAAAAATTCAAAGAGCCATGCGGGGTGAAAAAGATTCTGCCAACCGATAGGTATGTAGTGATAGATGTAGAAGGAAGTTTAGTCAGGTCCCATGTGAAGGGGTTTTGGAAGTGACAAATATGAAGACTTGGGCTAATACGTTAGACATATTGAAGAGGCCATAATCGGGATGATTACGCGTCAAGGTGCCTAACTGTGGCAACACTGAGAAATGTAAAGAAAAGAAACAAACGAAATGGAACAGGAACAAAAACATTGGCTCCTAAGTAAAGAGATAGTCCAAGAACAGTTGTAAAGTAATCGCCAAAGAGGCAACAACTAAATTTGTTCTGTACAGTTATTTTAAATTGTGTTTCATTTATTTTATTCATCGAAAGCTTACAGATTATAGCTTTACTCTGAGATTTGACAAAAGACTTATTAGATATATAACTGTACGTTAGGAACAATCTACGATCGGGGGAGACTATTTAATGCTCAGTATAAATTCGGCGATATTGGTTGTATGCCACCATCATTTCAAGTATGTGTCTACTGTTCATCTAAATCAATTCGAGTTGACGAACGACTGATGAAGAGAATGATGTTAAATTGAAATTCGCTAATCTTGATGACCAGAGAACTTTGATAAGCTCTCAATTGATAATAAATTAACACGAAGAAGCAGGACTTAGTCGCCTTAATGCTGTAGACGAAACCTTCTGTCCAGATCCATGTGGCTGCACATTAGGTATAGTTCTTCGTCAAAATGGTTCGGTGACGTTTCTTTCAATTTATATGGAGCAGCGAGTTCCGCAGAGTAAATATATGGTCGATGGTGAATCAAATAGTAATGATAAGAATATATCAGCCTATAGAGACTCGGTTTCAGCCGTTCAAATAATATTGCAGTGAAGTATGCGATGTTTAATTGGCTTATGTTCTGTTAGTTTATGCAGTATGGAGGGTTTTATTTCTTCACAACTGGATAGACTATGGTAAGATTCTATTAATTTAACATATAAGCTGGTGTATGCTCCAAACCAGATTCTCGACGCTTGGAACTCTAGTCTTCTATACGTTTCATGCGGGAAAAGCTATAAATAATGTAAATGCCAGAGAACTTCTTAATTTTGACACTGCTCGAGGAGGAAGTAAAAGTGGACTGCTTCAGCTTGATCGATTTTACTTGGTGTAACTTCAATCGCCTTGTTTCTCTTTACCGTTGTTGTTGGGTAAAATATTGTTGCATCTGTTTGAACGTGAACAGCGTCATCTATATTAGAATAGCAGAAGATTTTCATATTTGAATAGCAGAAGATTCAACCGTTAAGCGGCCTGTAAACGCTAAAACATAATACTAGTAAACATGGTACCACTAAAACCCGCAGACGCTGAGACCAATTCACTCCAACATAGATGGTAGACTGTGAAAACACTCGAAAAATTCTTACCAAACATCAGTATTTGGAATGTTCGCTATTTTTTCCCGATTATTTTGTGTGTTCACACGACGAAATTCACTGATAAAATGGCTTGCTGGAGTGAGTGCAGACACTCAAACAAAGTATCAGTAGCACAAAACTCCGACCACAAAAATCTTTTAGTGAGACCAAATTCTGATGTTGGTGAGACCAAAAAATTGGTACGCGTACCAGCCCGCAGACGATCAACATCAACTAAAACTTGGTTTGTTTTAAATGTTTACTGGTACCAGGTTTTAGCATTTACAGGGCACTTTAGAGAATGGAAATTTTTATCGAATTTTCTAACAAAATTGAAATTGTAGGGAACCCTGGATGGTACAGAATGTTCTCGAAAGATGTCAGGGGAGTATAAATATCAGCATCCCCCAAGAAATGCTAAAGTCTAAAGTGGAATTTGAAATGTTAATTAAGAGAGTGATAAAATGGTTTAAATAAGAGATAAAGAAAAATAAAGGTGACTGAGAAAAGCGATTGAATTGTAAATTGTAATTGCATGGAATAAAGCGATTGTATTGAAAGAAAGTTCAATAATTTGTACCCACACGAACATTTTACAATATATTCTCCTACACTCTGTAAATTCAGATGAAGTCGATATTATCATATAATTATTAATTATTTTTGTCTCCCCTTATTTTTATACTTTTTAAAAAAAAAAAAAAATTCAACATCTTATAAATTTTATAACTTCGAAGAAAATATTTCCGACAATCTTCTAAAAATAGTTACATACATACATATGTGCACAAATCCAAATCTTAACATTACTCGCCGTGCTCGATGAAATTTTTTTTGTGGAATATCCTATACGTTTTCCCACGCATGCACATTCACTAACCTGCTTGAAATGATTGCCTTCATATGAGCAAATGTATGATATATTTTACCTATAAACACAGTCACCGATGACGTATTGCTTCTAAAAATATTTCAATGTTTCTGTTTTGTATTTCTTATTTATTTTTATTTCTTGTTTCACTGCTTGGAATTTAAATTTTGCAACCAAAAATAATTTTTTGTAGTTAGTTCTAGTGCGCACTAAAAACGCACTTTTGTGTTAGTTATGAGCCAGTGTTGCACTAAAAGCTTGGCAGTGTATTTTCTGTTTTCACTAGTACTCGTATGAATCAACTATTGGTTATTGTTTACATATTAAAATACTTTAAAAATGAGAAAAATTCATATCAAATATATTTTGAAATCAGTAAAGCCTAATATGTTCATAACTATGTAGGTATAATAATAAAAGAAAAAAAGTACAATATTTTGCACTTTTGCGTTCGCATTGTACTAATAGTAAAGCTGGATTTTTTTGACCGACCCTGTAAAATTCGAAAGAATTTCATGTTGCATATACTCGAATCTACCGTGAAGTAATTGTTTCTAGAAAATGTTATCATACAGATGAAATGAATGAAAGTGAAATTTATGCATTGGTAGTTTAAAAGTACCTGTTCTGAATTATTTCGCTGGATTATGCCATTCGTTTAATGATTTAGCACCTTTGAAACGAAACTGTTGGTTTTTAGATATCGCATGTAATGTAATTGTCCGTACTGAATCTCAACTCCTTGTATTACCGGCAATAAACTAGATGTATAGGCACATACCTACTTTCGGAAATGCAAGTGTCGGATCTAATCATTTTTCATTTTCTTGTGGCCACCTGTTCAGAGTTTAACAAAAGACGCGACAATATGAACTAAATAAAAAATCAAATGTTGGAGTCCCGAGGCGTCTGGAGTAGTCATAGCATCTGAGCCACCTCTGATATGCCACTCTTCTTTACTATAGGCAATGAAAACTAAAGTAATGATAAGTGGGTACCGAGCCAAGAGAAGGGAAGAGAAGAAGAAACAATCGGAAAAATCGGAGAATCGGCTATAAGTTGCTCAAATCTTTAAATTAAAAAAATCTGTAAAAGATCAATCCACTGAATCTTTTTGTAGATTCCTAGACTGCAAAGATAATTATGCAGTGTAACACGTGTAATGTAAAGTAATGTCGACAAGTAAAATATCAGCTGCTTATCATTTGGGGCAAAATGTCACTGTCGACAGCTATAACTTTGAAGTACCTACTTAGTTCACCTATTTCGGAAATTATTAATACACATGATTAGTGGAGATCACATGAAGTTTGACTTTAGCAAACCGTTATTACTTTTGCTTGACGAAAGCACTAAGTCAAAAACTTCAAACTTAAAAAAACAAGGTAATACCTACAAAGGCGAGATTCCACACTTCTGGAGTCCAGTTCAGTTATGAAATACGAGTATAAGTAAAAATATAGTATTGATATAGGAGTTGTGAGAGTATAAGTTGTTTCATTGTACACCAAGCCATGTATGTGTCCAGGGCAAATAAAGATGGAAGCATAACCACGAGTCGATGTGTATATTCGTATAGAGGGTGGTCCAAATACAAGTTTCTTTTTAGAAATGAAATAAAATGAACAAAAATCAATTATTTTCGACATGTTATGGCTTTATTAGAAAGAGTAAACATATCTCATTAATGGCTCGGACGATGTTCGCTTTAAGGGCTTGAAATGTTTCTAGATTGTCTACGTGACATCGATATTTATGGGCACCCCACAAAAAAACACTCGTGCTGGGTCAAACTGCAGCTCCGAGGCGGTCAATTGACATCACCAAGGCGGCTAATAACGCGCAAATATCGATTGTTTGATGGTCTGTGTAGGATGGCGCCCCATCTGAAACCATGAAACCAAAGATCATCCAAGTCCATGTTTTCAATTTCAGCGCACAAAAATTCGGTAATCATGACTATAGCGTTCGCCGTTGACCGAAATATAGTTTCCAGCAGCATTTTCGAAATAAAATGGGGCAGTGATGCCACCACTCCAAAGTCCGGCCTAAACTGTCAATTTCTGCCAATGCATTGGCTTCTTGACAATCCCGCCGAGAAGAAAATGCGCATCGTCAGAAAAAAATTATTTTTTTGCCAAATTCGAGCTGCTGTAAGGCCCAAACTGAGAAGCGATAACGCAGCGGATGGTTGTTTGGCCCCAATTGCTAAGTTAATTTGATTTTGTAAGGGAAAAATCCGAGATTTTTGTACAAAATTCTCATCAGGCTGGTGCGTGAAATGTTGAGTTGTTTAGATCGATGGTGAGTCGATGTTCCTGGATTAAGTCGAACACTCTCGGTACCGTACGACGACGGCGACCGTGAGTGTTGTCCACAAGTAAGCTAGTCTCACGAACTTTTTGCACAAACTTGCGTAAATCAGGCGTGGTTTGTGCTTCATTTCGGCCAAAACTTCTTTTGAATAAACGCACTGTTTGGACAACACAGCAATCACTTTTAAAATAAGTATAAGAATAAGAGTTGTCAGTGTCAAAATAACATATGATCCAAAAAAAAAATTGTATATGGGCTACACGTTAATCATAACCTCGAGCGACTAGATGACACCGCTGAAGTTAAAAAACTCCTCGAATTTCAACCGTAAAAGAATGCCGTTATTAACCAATTAATAATTTTGTTGTTTTCCGCTTCAGTGCTTTAAGTAAGTATATACTTCAAAATACGCAGGTACTTTGCATAATACTGCCCGAATGTTACATTTACTCATATACCATATACAATACATATTATGAGGTCAACCTTTTAATTATATTAAAAATAAAATATTATATGGGCGATTTTATTTGTTGGAGTTAAAGTTAGTGACAACCTTATTCCACGAACTTATGAATAACAAAGCCAAAGTACCCTATTTTTAAAACTTTGTGATAGAACAGATAGCGAACTCATCTCTTTTGTTTACGAATTCATAATTTAAGAATCAAAAACAAAATTAAAATCAACTGTTTTCGTTTTATTTACCTGCCTGAGTGGAAAACTCAAATGTGAGTGATGGAATTAAAAATAGCATAACAAATCGGAATGCTCTACTCGTAGCATATGCACCTTTGGATAGGAAAAGGCACATGCTACGTGTATTTCAATACACCATAGATTTTTGTAATATTTGCAAACCAAGTCGAAAGGTGGGCCCAAAGACACATCGATGAATAATTTTCCCATATGATGATTCTAAAATTAGAAATATTTATATTTTTTTTATTTTTAGATTAAAACAGAAAGGATGGATATAAAAATGTGATCACTCAGATAATACACTCATTCGTTTCTCTAGCCTCAACGAGTGCAGTGCTTATTCTATAACGATTTAGTTATTCAAAAGGTATTCAAAGAAAAAAAGAAAACTTTTAAAAATAATAAACTTATTTGGTTATTTTGCAAAATTTAAGTGGTTATATTCAGTGTATTTCCATTAAATTTTGTCCCATTTTGTAGATGTCCGTAGTCCCCCTAATGTTTCGAGATTGGTGGGATGAATTTGATATGCCACTGCGCACTTCACGTTTGCTGGACCAGCATTTTGGCACCGGTTTAAAGTAATTAAATATACCATATTTACATACATATACTCGTATATAAGTGAAAGTCATTTTAAAGTGCAATATAATAAAATTAAATATTTGTTTGTAATTTAGGCGTGAGGATCTTCTGTCATCACTTTGGAGTTCTAATCCAACAGTTTTACGACAGGGATATCTTCGACCATGGAGGCGAAGCACAAATTTGCAGAAGCAAGAATCTGGATCAACTCTCAACATTGATAATGAAAAGTTCGAAGTTATCTTAGATGTTCAGCAATTTTCACCAAACGAAATAACCGTTAAAGTGACAGACAAATTTGTTGTAGTTGAAGGAAAACACGAGGAAAGGCAGGACGAACATGGTTTTGTTGCTAGACAGTTTTCACGGCGGTATTTACTACCAAGTCAGTTTTTGAGTGATACATTTTAATACGGATGTATGATATAAAAATGATTTATTTTCTTATTTTAGATGACGTTAACCCAGACAATGTTGCCTCCTCCTTGTCCTCAGACGGTTTATTGACAATAACAGCTCCAATGAAGAAGCTTCCACCTCCAGCTACTGAACGTGTGGTTCCCATTACACAAACAGGGCCTTCTAGTAAAGAAGACAATGCTAAGAAAGTAGAGATTACCAGTAATTAAATATGATATTAGACTGCTTATTATATATATTTTATTGTCAACCCTAAATTGTTTATAGTTTTTATATTTTGAATAAATGTCTGTATAAAAATAAATCAAAGTGTTTAATTTAAAAGTCCAAATAGACTAAAATAAAAATTAGGACTGAAAAAAAATTTTCAAAAAAATTTCAAATGTCTAAATTTTCATATACGAGTATGAAGAAATTTCAACAATTTCCTAAACGTAGCTCAAAAAGTCCAAGTCATTTCACTAAACGCCGCATTCCAAATTATCTGTACCCAACACGATTTTGAACCCAAGTTGGTTGGTGTTAATATATATTCTTCCATGCAGCCCTTTTGCCATCGGCTAAAGTTCTCTTATCAGATAAGATTGTAAAATTGATGATACAGTTAATGAATGCAGTCGTCCCAAATCTAACCTTTTTACACTAAACCACATCATTGGTCTTACATGTTCATATGTTTATTATTTTATGTTTTCCTGTGCTATGTTTAATTGAATATTCTAAGGACGGCTGGGTGTATGTTATATGATTAGCTTACGCACTGATCGGCGTTAACGTGGCCATTCTCAATGTCGCACTATGATTACACACAAGCGCGAATTGAACAAGAAAAAAAATAATAATTCACTGTCAGAAATGACTGAACCACAGAAGGAGAACGCGGCCTTAACAGTCAGTAAATACGTGGTATGGGCCCCTTCAACGTATTTGGAGCCGAGATAAGTAAGGATTTTTAGGAGTAGTCGGGGTGTTCTTGTTCAATGGGTCATAAAAAGGCCTGGCTCTCAAATTTGTAGGTTGTGCGTGGGGTTAATTATGCCGCAACTTAACAATCTCGCTGTTGCGAATCAACCAAAAGCCACGAATAATAACGGATCTACTGCACATGGATTGTTCGAACCTTGAACAGAGCCCGTAAAGCAGATATCACCACCATTCAAGAAGTGCAGTGGTATGGCCCTTGACTTATACTATGGGGATTGTTACAGAAAAAATAAACAGGATTCACTTGGGTGCGGATTTGTAG
Organism: Volucella zonaria; assembly: GCA_963966105.1. Taxonomy (NCBI): domain Eukaryota; kingdom Metazoa; phylum Arthropoda; class Insecta; order Diptera; family Syrphidae; genus Volucella; species Volucella zonaria. Next base: position 1,901,203 of record OZ014531.1, read on the forward strand.
TAAGCTGCAGACATCGGCAAGAAGTCTCGGCGTGTCGACACCTAAGCGAAAGCTTTATGACAATACACATCAAGGCTCTATCCGCTAACAACGATCTAATATGCACTCATGCTCCTCGACAAAACTGACGATCAATATCCGAAGTCTGGCATCAAAATCGTCTTAGGTGTTTTAGCGTCAAAATAGGAAGTAAGGACGCTTTTGCCAGCGCAGTAGGGAAGACTAGCCTGCTAGCCTGCAACAAGATACCACGTTTCCAGACTTAAGGAAATTGACTTTGCTGGGGGGCAGTAAATCGCTATAGCTAACAAACAGCTTCTCCACCGTCAAACCGTCAAAAAAATTTATCGACGCAAGACACTAATCGTTGCAGCCAAAGCACGTCTATAAATATCTCAGACAGCACAAAAACAAAGAAATACTGTGAGAATATTTAACGATTAATGCCTACAATTGCTACAACACAATCAATATCCTCCAACCTTTTGGCTGCTACGTAACTAATATCAAGATCAGTAGCATCGATGCCAAGAAGCCATCAGAAACACCTAAATTAATATGTTGGGTTTCACCCGACCACCTCCACGAACCATGGCACCATGAAGAATGCAGACAAGCACCGCCTACGAAGCAGTACTGCATAGAACGAGATCGGCTCATGAACTTTACGAACAAAAGAGGACGGAAGAACATCGGCTTCTCCAAAAGACGAAAAAAGAGCACGAGAGGCTTGGAGAGGAGAATGCTCAGAAGTTTTACTAAAAAGTAAAAAGAACGTGCCAAGTCAACAAGACCCGGGCAGAGGCCTGTAGAGTGAACAAGAAAACTTAGAAGTAGAGTTACAGTTGATTCTGAGGATATGGAAAAACCACTTCTGCAGACTAGTAAACTTCGAGGGGAACCCAAATTCTGCTGTTAAACAAAATGATCTATTTAAACTGGACGATGGAAGTCGAAAGATCTGCTCAGCCGTTCAAAATGAAGTGTGGATAGCAATATCCAAGTTTAAGAACAACAAGGCTGCTGGACCGGACAGCTTACCCTAAGCTGTTTAGGGCACCGGGAGATAACTTGATAGGGAGCATGCTCTAATTCATTTTCAAGATTTGGCCGGCATAAAGTGTGCTTGAAGGACGGAATCACTATCGAGCAGATATTCACATCACGCCAGATGCTGAGAAAAACCAAGGAGGAAAAATCATTACTCAGCACTTAATCGATTTTAAGACCGCCCATAATAGCAATTTTAGAAACGAGCTATACAGTGCTATGTAGAGCTTTGGTGTTTCTATCAAACTCGTTAGACTTTGCAGAATGATGGTGGAGGTCGCTCGCTGCTATGTAGAGGTCGGAAATAACTTCTCTGAGTTCTTTGATGTCAAAAAAGAATTTATGCTAACTTCATACGTTATAATTATACGAAACTCGCAAGTCAACACCAGAGGCAAACTTTTCCCATAGTCTATGCAAGTGTGGTATGTACTTGCTTACGCTGATCACATTGACAAAACCGAGCTGTCAACGGAAAGAAGTATTGGAACGGAAACGACGATATCGGGTTTAGTCGTGAATGAATAGAACATTACGATAGACAGAGAAAGAGAGAGAGAGAGAGAGCGAGAGAACGGTAGAGGGGGGGGGGGGGAGATATAGGGATGATGACGAAAGAGTGAGAGAGATAGCGAGGGGGGTAGAGACAAAGAGAGAGTGTTACTCTTGCCATTGCTGTTTCTTCGGCCTAAAAACGCAAATAGGAAATATAACCTTGTCAAGAAATACTAAAGGGACTCTATATAAGACTTTCACCATTCCAGTTCTGTTTTATGATGCAGCAGCGTGGACGTTAACGAAGGTGGATGAAAATATCCTTGGTCGTTTTGAGCACACAATTCTTCAAGCGATTATTGATCCCGTTTGGGTTGATGGGGCTTAGAGGAGAAAATTTACGGGGAACTCAATGAGCTATACCATCAAACTGACTTGTTCAGAAAAGTGCATATCAATTGCCTAAGACATGTAAAGCGAATGGACACGCATGCTCGAGCCCGAAGTGTCTTCGAGACAACGCAGTAGTGGAAGACCTCAACACAGTGGCGTGAACAAGTTCAATTCAATTTTATTTATTATCCTAATAAGTTAGTTCCTAACATTTTCCGGATGCAAAGAATAGCTTGTGACATTTTTACTTTTAGGGGAAAAAATAAACTCAATGCCACATTTCATAAAAAAAATATTTCATTGTGGGGTGAACAACTTAAAACTTTAAAAAGAAGGAAAAAAGTATACATAAGAAGATACAAAGCAGCGATTGATACAATTTACGCAAAAGAAATAGAGTATACGAGTACATGAACAGAAAAAAATTAAGCAATGTAACGCAGCAAAATTTCAATTTCATTGACATTTAATTTAAACAACCATGATTTCATATTTTTTTAAAAACGCACATAAAGTTCTAATCATTCGAATATTTTCAGGAGCCTATCAAGTGTGACAACTGTGGATCGCAGATTGCTTCTAAAATTACAAGAGCCACTGATAGGACTCTGCATATAAAAAATAACTTTAGGACCTTATATATTACTAAAACAAGTGTCGAAATTGTTGAATTTCCGTTAGACCAAATAACTCCATGGGCAAATAGGGCGGAATTATGAATTTTTTCTTAAGCTACATATTTCATCAATTGATATGATTTATTTAGATAAGCACCTCTCCAACAACAGACTCCATATGCTAATTTGGAATGAAATATTCCATAATGTATTGATCTCGAAGTGTTATTACTTTAGGACAACATTTTATAAGACGGTGGAATCCAATCCACGGTTGAACATAGTATAATAGGTACTGCTTTAAGTTTACAAAGTAGTTTGTCCAACTTAGACTTGATCTATTGTAGCTCCCAGATGCACTGCATGAGACATTTGAATTGAAGAAAAATTCCGAACCAGAACTTGTGCATTTATTGTTACATAAAAAGTGTCTAGTGCAATCTCAAGCATGAAACATAACATCTAAATCTGATTTTTGAACAATACCAAGACAAACGTTATGCGACATTTTAAAGAAAAGTCCCAATACATGATCCAAACGGCTTGTAAACACATTGAAGCTATTGCACTTCATCGTGCATACAAACAAAAATATAAATATTCTGCAACGCGCTGTAAGGTCAATGTTAATGTTGCAGAATAATGCAAAATTAAGAACTATGTTACGCTACACCGGAAGCAAATATTATATTCTCATTGAGAATGTTTCACATGCGACATCAACACTATTATTGAGTTGTACCACATGAAATGTCCTCGCTCAGTCGGAGATAAGAAGTTCTCGACTGAATGTCTGCGCCAGAACGTTAAATTTTATTTTTTTATAAAATAAAGTGGAACGTGTGTGAATTTTAGGGTAGGGATAAACGAACGCACTATACGACGTTGGTTTGGAAAGTTTCGTTCGGGAGATTTAAGCCTCGAAAATGAACCACGTGAAAAGCCAGAAACGTTAGTTGACGACGATGTTTTAAGAGCAACGGTGGATGTGGACCCAACGAAATCGGTGCCGCAGATTGCACAGAGTATGGGAGTATCCCCAATGACTGTAAGTCGACACCTTTCTCTCATAGGAAAGGTAAAGAAACTCGATAAGTGGGTACCCCATGAAATGAACGAATCCCAAAAACTACGGCGCTTGGAAATCTTAGCGTCGCTTACATTAAGACACCAAACTGAACCGTTTTTGCACCGGATAATCACCTGTGATGGAAAGTGGATATTGTATGATATGATATGATAGACCCCATACCTCATAAGTAACGGTGCAAAAACTGCTGCAGTTGGGATTTCAAATTCTTTCTCATCCACCGTACTCTCCTAGTACTCGTATTTCCCCAACGGATTCATTTTCCCGGTAGAAGGTCTTATGGAACAGAGCAGAGGTCATAAAAGCTTTTGAAGATTTCATTGCCTCAAAAAATTAACACCTCTACGAAAAAGGAATACTAGACCTTGTATCACGTTGGAAGAATATCATAGATGCCAACGAATCCTATTTTGATTGAATAAAAATTTACGGAAAAATAATATAAAGCAATTGTTTTTTTTAAATTATTTTATTTCTAAAATACCTAACTGGCTCGGGCAATCAAACCCGTGTTAAAGTAACACGTTAGTTAAAGACAGTCTACATAAAAACAGTGAATTCTACTTACCATAAGAACAGTCAATTAAAAACAGTTTATGTTGAGCAGAGTAGGCCTGTTCGAGTCCAAAGTAACAAGCCAAGAAGCAAACAATACATCCCAACCGAGAAGTCAACTCACTATAAAATACACGATCATCGCATTGTAAGTCAATTTAATTCTCAAACAAAAATATATATTTTAATATCCTAGAAAAATTATTTTGTCAAATTTTCCAAAAATATTATATGTAATCTATGTAATCAATATTATCTAGCTTATAAGAAGCCAAAATAAAAAAAAAGTAAACAACAAATTTTTATAAAACATTATTATTTTCAAAAATATTGTAGAAAATAAAAATTGTGTTTAAATTAAGAATTCAAACAAAGAAAGCGAAGTGTAAAAAAACTATTCAAGTTTTAAATTTCTACAGGACAAATAAAATACAGTAGAATCAAAATCACTTGTTAAAAGGTAAATCTTTTTTCTTTTTGTAATTTTGTTCACACGTTAGGTTTTTTGTTTTTTTTATTGTATAAGCGTATAAAAACCTCTGTTCTATAACTTAATATATAAAAGGCTGGTATAAAATGGAAGAGCTCCAAAATCAGTTCCAAAGGACAATTTCAGAATTAACAGGAGCGATAAATGCTCAAATTGAAGCTGTAAGAAGACTAGAGCGAAGGCTTGAGTTCATAGAAACCAAAAGTAATTCAGCCAGCATGACATTCAGGCTCAAACTTACAACCACCAAGAAATGACAAGAGCGCAGAGATATAAGCAAACTTCCCGATAGCGTGAAAGAGCTACAAATATTCGACGGAAATCCTACGCAATATTGTATATATCATGGGTCCACAATGTTGAGCAAATACTCAAAGACTACCGAATAATTAAAGATAAGCCAATTTATAGAGCAATACTACAAAGTATACGGCAACAAATCCGAGGTGGGGCAGAAACAGCTTTAATTTCCTACAATATATTTAATGAAGGTCGGCGATTAAAAAATGTATATCTCTCCACTACGCCGATAAGAGAGATATCGAACTTTCTTAAAGCATCAACTACATACCATATCTGGATTCAGGGAAATTCTAGCATAAATGAATTCTATGCAAATGTAAATCATCAGTTCTCACTTATTACTCGTATCAATAAATTAAAAAAAGAAGACTATACAACAGAAACTATAATCGCATTAATTGAAAACTATAGACATCGTGCGTTAGATGTATTTATTAGAGGTGTCAGGGGAGATCTTTCAAGGGTACTCACAATACAAAAACCACAGGCACTGCTTGAGGCCTACGCCTCATGCTTAGAAATACAAAATTTAAATTACAGAAACTTGATAATTCACCAAAAGAATTCATATAACACAGTCACCGCTCCGCTTAATCAAATGTTTTTGCCCTTAACAAGACAAACACAGAGAAAACCAGGACCGATACCTCAAACACATAAACGAATGACGATACAGCAGGGGAATATGGGATACAACATCCAACATGGACAGTATCAGAGGAATCAGTATCAACCTCCTATTCCTCAAAAAAATAATCTTCCCCCACCAAGACTAACTCAACCAAAACCTGCATCCTCGATGTAAACCGAGCAATCCATGCAAACAAGACAGGTGGGTTACACGAATAGGCCAGCTGCTAATCAGCACATCTATAACCCCCAAAATTATAGACAAAGCATAGGAAACGATTCAGTCAATATTCCACAAAAAAGACAACGAATGTTCAATATGGAAAACTCTGAACTAGCTGAAGAAGCACAGTACACGGAAGAATATGAACAAACCTTCGAAGAGAATAATATACTGGAAGAGGTGGTACCTACAACCTATAGATGAAGTAACAACAGAGGCAAATTTTATGATAGGAGCCCCTCTAGCGTAACACACTAAAATTTCTAATCGATGCAGGGGCTAACAAAAACTTTATACGACCGAGTTTAACCACCAAAATTCAACCAGCAAAAAAATCTTTTAAACTATAATCAGCAGGAGGCGAGATTCAAATTAATGAGAAGATCAGTGGGAAGTTCTTCGAGAGCATAGGGATTAACATTATAATAAATTTCTTCGTTTTACCAGGCACAGATGATAACCTCAAAGAGTTAGAAGCAATAATAGACAGAAAAAATAACATTTTATAAATCAAACCCAATATCAAAATACCACTTAAAGAAAAGAAATCCGTACAAGTAAATAATATCGAAATAAGGGATAGCCATCTCAGCAAAAAAGCAAAAGACCGAATTAAATCTATTGTAAGTAAATACAAAAATATATTTGGAGCTGTTAACAACAAGGAAGTCATCGACACGGGAGTAAAAGCTGAAATCAAAACATCAACGGAAGAACCAATTTATGCTAAGTCGTACCCATATCCTATAAATATGAGAGAAGAAGTAAATAGCCAAATAGAAAAACCTCTTGAAGACGGCATCATACGACCCTCAAAGAGTCCATACAATTCAACGATGTGAGTTGGTCGCATCTGGAGCTAGAAAATACAGATTGGTGACAGACTTCGGAAAACTTAATACTGTAACGATGTTCGATACATACCCGATACCTGATATATCGAACACTATAGCAAATTTAGGAAATTCCAAATACTTCGAAACGATAAACTTAACATCAGGATTTCACCAAATAAGGATGAAGGAAGATGATATTCCGAAAACTGCTTGTTCCACTATGAGCGAGAAATATGAATGTACACGTTTACCCTTTGGATTAAGGAACGCTCGGGCGATCTTCCAAAGGATGATAGATGATGTCCTAAAGGAATTTATCGGAAAAATATGTTAAGCGTATATAGACGATATCATAGTGTTTGGAAAAATAGAAGAAGATCATTTAACAAACGTCGGAAAAATATTCAAAGAACTCGAACAAGCCAACTTGAAGGTGAATTTAGATAAACGGAATTTCTTGGCTATCGCATAAAACCAGACAAAAAAAAGTTGATGCCATCAAGATGATGAAACCTCCGGAAAACCTCAAAGAACTTAAGGGATTCCTTGGATTAGCATTGTATTATCGGCGATTCATAAGAGATTTCGCAAAAATTGCAAAACCCTTAATACCGAACTTGAAGCCCATGAAGAACCACATCCGGGTTTTCATAGACACTACATCGGTCGGAACTCGAAATTTTACGAAAGATACCTTTCTAAAGACTTTAAAATAGAAACTAAATCCAAACATCCTTAATGGCATAAAAATCACAGAAAAATACTTACAGTTATTGCAGGAAATATATAGAGAATATTTTACGAAATTTAAAATCAGGATAACCCAAAGAATAATCGAAGACATAGCTAACCCGGTTAAAAATTTCAAATCAATTATCGAAGAACACAGCAGAGCTCATAGAAACCATAAGGTGAACAAAGAACAGATTCTAGAAAGGTACTATTTTCCAGGCATGGCTAATATGATAAAAAATACGTTAAAAACTGTGAAATATGTAATACCAGTAAATACAATAGAAATCCTCCTAAGCCGGAACTTCAAGAAAGACCTATCCTTACATACCCCACGGAAATAACTATATGGATATTTTTGAAATCGATCACGAACAATTTATTACCAGTGTAGATAAATTCTCAAAGTACACTAAACTCTTTCATATTAATTAAAAATCAGCTCTCTATCCCCGATCTAAAATTACAAAAGTTTTATATTTTTTCTCAGCCCCCACAATCCTAGTTACAGACAATGTACAGAGTTTCATAAGTCCAATCATTTCTAACAACATTAAACCTCTAGGAATTGAATTATACTTAACTCCACCCCAAAAGAGCGAAGTGAGTGGAACGGTAGAAGAGTTCATTCAACAATTTTGGATTTAATTAAATGTCTGAAAAAAGAATATCCTGACCTTACCATAAAAAAAATAATCAACATAACATAGCTGTTGACAGATATAACAATTCAATTCACTCTGTGACCAGGAAAAAGCCTAGTGACGTCTTCCTCGGAAGAACTCAACGAATAAATTATCAAGATCTGCTTGATTTCCAAAAAAAGGTAAATGAAGACTTAACTGACCTAATCAGAAGAAACCAAAAAAATAATGACCGGGAAATATAGTTTTTGCAGCAGTTAAGCGAAGAGATGGAAAACAAAAGAAAAAAAAACTAGCAAAGGACAATCGTGTTACAGTTATTACCGAAAGTGGAAAAAAAAATCGTAAGTCTCAGGTTAAAAATATCCCTGAATAAATAATTGTTTTTTTTCACGTTATAGGTCAATCATTAATTTGGGATTTGGATCCGTCGATATACAGGGTGTCCCAAAAATCAACGTCAAGCCGGAAACGGGTGATAGGTCAAGTGGTATCGATTATCACAAAATTATAAAAAAAAATACAAGTTATGTACTTTTAAAATTATTGGCACTCAAAAGAAATCGAGAAATCTGACACTCTCGATCGATTCAAGTACTGTGACCGATTTTTTTTTCTTCGATTTTTTTGTTGTGAGTAACTGTTCTGTAAATTATGGTCCAAAATTGAAACATAATTATATCGGTTTTAACTAAAATATTGCTTTTTTGTCCATCCATGTATCTGAAAATCATTAATCACCTAACTTGAACTGACTGTACTGACAAAAAAATGTACTTTGGCAAGTAACTTTAAAAGATGGCGTATTTAGTCTGCATTCCAAAATGGTATGACACTTGCTAGACTAACGCTTAATTGAGGACAATAAAAATATTTTGTTAAAGAAACCCGATTCATAGTTAATTCTTTTCAATAAGTTAAAATGAGTACCAAGTGTGAGCGAGACAGACAGTGACGCTGTGATTGAGACAGATAAACACGCCATTTCGACTAGTGTGAGTGAAACAGATAGATATACCACCCTCGTCAAGCGGTGACGAATAGGCACATCATGCAATACTGCAGTACGTTACGCTCCATCGCTTACAGCGCATTATTCTGTATTCGTGTTGATTTCGTTCCTACAACTTTGGCTTTCTTTATTGGACTTCATTGCATTGCGACGTTGATTTTCTATCTGACCGTTTCTGTCGAACCTAGACTTCTTTTGGGCTATTATTGATCGTTGATCCCGTGATTGTGTAGTGTGAATGCCATCATGCCATCTCGATACACTGCTCAAGAATATGCTAACATGCTAACGTTTCTCGATTTTTTTTGAGTGCCAATAATTTTAAAAGCACATGACTGATTTTTTTTTATAATTTTGTGATAACCGTCACCATTTTCCGGCTTGACGTTGATTTTTGGGACTCCCTGTATATGAATATAATACACCCATAATTACACTGAGAGAAGGACTTGGTAAAATCATTAACGGCAGTTTTAGAATGGTATATGGTATTAATTTAACTAAGTACGAAGATATAACAGTGGCAAACAAATTTGCACTTTTTGATTGATGAATGATATATGTCACATGATGTGTACTAAGTTGACGTCACTGATTCTAAATATACCCTCATTTTCTTTCTAGCAGCTCTTGTTTTAATCCAAGAATTAAAAAAAATATTAACAATGACTTTTTATCTCGCGCTATCAAAATGGAAACTGAATACTCCGAACTTAAATCTATGCGTGTGTTGATGATTCGAATGCAATGCAAGTTGCTGTAGAAATCATTCGCGAAGGAGTGGGAGTGAAATTTTGCGAAAATAACATAGGCCATTGTTATGTTAAAAAAATAAGAAAACGTGACCCTATCAGCAGTACCAGTGCGAAAGGCGATGCTTCATCCGAAGACGACACTAATATTCTTATCATTAAATTGACTCGCCAGCAGACGAAAGGAAAAATTATGAGAGCGAAAAGAAACGTTAAACTCACAGCAAAATTTTTTGATAACACAAACATCTTTATCAATGACAGTTTGACCTCTCATGTACGTGAACTTCTTGATGCAACCAAGAAGATAAAGCTGTCGAAAAAATACAAATTTATATGGGTTAGGAAAAAGGTAATACGAGGGCGGGTCAATAAGTTTTGAATTTCTGACCTCTTTACTGAAACAGCAACACTGCTCCTGTCAACAGGCATCTGTCAGTTGACTCCTGTCAAAATTTAAACTTGCTGCGTCAGTTAGTTTGTGTTTGACAGCTATTTTTATCAGACTACTCACTAATTTGAGGAGAAAATGGAAAAAAGTGAATTTCGTGTGCTTATTAAGCATTATTTCTTGCGAAAAAAAACTATTACCGAGACCAAGGCTAAGCTTGATAAATACTATGGGGACTCTGCACCATCGATTTCAATGGTAAAAAAGTGGTTTACTGAATTTCGTTGTGGCCGTACAAGCACTGAAGATGCCGAACGTCCTGGACGCCCAGTTGAGGTCTCTACACCCGAAACAATCGAAAAAATTCACGATATGGTGTTGGCCGACCGAAGATTGAAAGTGCGAGAGATTGTGGAAGCCGTAGGGATCTCGCATGGCTCAGTGGTTTCAATTTTGAATGATCACTTGGGCATGAGAAAGCTTTCCGCAAGATGGGTGCCGCGTTTGCTCACAGTCGACCACAAACGCAATCGTGTAACAACTTCACAGGAAGGTTTGGCGTTGTTTAATCGCAATATGGAGGAGTTTTTGCGCCGTTTTGTAACCGTGGACGAAACATGGATCCATCACAACACACCAGAGAACAAACAACAGTCAAAACAGTGGGTTTCTAAGGGTGAATCGGCGCCAAAGAAGGCCAAGGTGGGTTTGTCAGCCAATAAAGTTATGGCGACTGTTTTTTGGGATGCACGCGGGATAATCCACATTGGCAACCTTCAAAAGGGAAGAACAATCAATGGGGAATATTATGCCAACTTATTGGACCGATTCAATGACGATTTGAAAAAAAAACGACCTCATTTGGCCAAGAAAAAAGTTCTTTTCCACCAAGACAATGCAAGGGTGCACACATGTGCAGTTGCCATGGCAAAAATCCATGAATTGGGCTATGAATTGCTCCCTCATCCACCCTATTCTCCAGACTTGGCTCCGAGCGACTACTTCTTGTTCCCAAACCTGAAGAAATGGCTTGGTGGAAAAAGATTTGACTCCAATGATGAAGTCATCTCGCAAACAAAGGCCTATTTTGAGGACCTCGACAAATCATTTTTTTTGGAAGGGATAAAAAAATTGGAGAAGCGTTGGACAAAGTGTATAGAGCTCAAGGGAGACTACGTTGAAAAATAAAGTTATTTTTTTATCAAAAAATCTGTGTTTTAATCCAAAAGTCACGGACTTATTGACCCGCCCTTATTTTTGCGTAAAAAAGAAGGAAATGATGCAATTCAGGTTAGGTGCTTCGAAGATTTTGTAAATTTCTAAGTTAAGTCCTTATGTTTAAAATGAATTTTAACTCTTCTAGTAGCGCAAAAATAAATCAAAATCCTAATCCTACTTTAATACATCAAAATATTCGAAGTATGCGAAAAAATTTCAACTCTTTCGTCGCTCACATTGATTGTTTAAAATTGTTACCTGACTTTATTATTTTTTCTGAAAACTGGGTGTACGAATACGAACTATCCAATTATACTATTCCGGGTTATGAATTATTTGGTAGTTGTAATAATTCGTATAGTGCAGGTGGTGTAGCGGTATTCATAAAGGATTCCGTCAATTGTGAAGGGATTGTGAAATAGAGTCTTGGCAGTGCAAATATCCTTAATATTACCTACAAACAAAATGCTGAAGTTCTTGCAATTTTATGTATCCATCGCTTACATGAAAATGGTTCGAGCAAAGATGTATTTATGGAACATATGGATGAACTTTTGAAGAATGTAAAGTCAATGAATTTAATTGTTTTAGGAGACACAAACATAGACATATTGAGTGATAGTAATGATTCTGAAAAATATATCCTGTTAATGTCATCAAATGGCTTAAAGTTGCTTGTGAATGAACCAACTCGGATAACAGAGGTAACTCAAACCTGTATTGAACACATTTTTGTAAGATTCCACAAAAATTGGTCTCACATGATTTCATATGAAGTACTTGATTTGAGAATCACTGACCACTGTATGATAAGACTAGATTTAGATCAAACGATTGGTAATAAAAGAAATAAATATATCCCCTTTCCATATAAACAGATAATAGACTACTCCAAATTAGTGAATGCCCTTAAGTTTGAATCCGATCCTTCATTAGCTTATGATGTTTTTTTGAAAATACTACAATAAAATGCCATATTGTAAATTCCACTATTATCAAGTCTTGTAGCAATACTAAGCTCAAACGATTGAAGCCTTGAATTAATGAGGATTTACTGAAAATGATAAACGAAAAGAATTCTCTTCATAAAAAATGCAAAAAGAACCATCGAAATAATATCCTAAAACGGCATTACAATAAATTGAGCCAAAAGGTGAAAAGAAAAATAGCTATTGGTCGAGATAATTTTTATTAGTTTAAATTTGATAATATTAAGGAGGAATGGAGAGTTGTCAATAGCATTTTAAATAATGGAGGGAAACGACACAACATTAGTGAGATTCAAGTAGAAGATACGTTAGTTCTTAATCCCATGAATATTGCAAATACCTTCAATTGCTATTTTGCAAATATTGCAGCAAATTCCAAACCCAGCCATACTCAGACGAATTGCAGTTGTGAATTATATACGGATCTTATTGATGATGCAGTAATAGTTTTGTTTTTCAACCCTTTTCATCACTTGAGCTTTATAAATGTACTCGTATAATGAATCTTAACAATAAAAACTCGTGTACCTCGGATGGTATAACTACTATAATTGTCTCGTTAAACATATTGCCTTCTTCATTGTTGATATACTGTGCTATATATTTACGAAGGGCGGTCAACACATTCTCGGTATCGGGGTGAAGCCGTGGTTGTATATATAAATTGACTTATTTATCAAGTAATACTATTATTTTAGTGCATTCATGTAAAATTTCATATAAATGTGATTATTAATTCGCGTTTTATCTCTAGTTAAACAGAATCATAATGGCAACTGAGACGATGATGGTGAAAATTGAGCATCGCGCTGTAATTAAATTTCTCACTAAGCAAGGAAAAAGTCAAAAAACTATTCATGAAGAGATGGTGGCTGTTTACCAGGGTTCCGCACCTTCATTATTAACTGTGCAAAAGTGGTCAAGTGAGTTCAAAAGAGGCAGAGAGAGCATTGAAGACGACCCCCGCTCCGGCGCCCCGGCTACTGCTTGTACGGGAGAAAGCATCAAAGAAGTCGAAAAACTTGTTCTTGAGGATGCCCGAATAAGGGTGAAAATGATGGCAGAGATCACCAAGCTTTCAATTGGTACCATTCACACCATTCTTCATGACCATCTTAACCTTTCAAAGGTCAGTGCAAGGTGGGTGCCACGAATGCTTACAGCGCCTCAGAAAAAAGTGAGAATTGCATGCTGTAGAGAGCTTTTGGAGATGTGTAGTGAGAACGCGGACGATGTTATGGATCGAATTGTTACTGGGGACGAAACATGGGTCCACCACTATGACCCTGAAAGCAAACAAGAGTCTATGCAGTGGCATAAAAAAGGAACAGACCCCCCGAAGAAGTTCAAAGTCACTCCGTCTGCCCGAAAGCTCATGGCCACAGTTTTTTGGGACTCAAAGGGAATCTTGCTCATTGAGTACAAAAAAAAAGGTGAAACCATCAACGCCACATCCTACGCTTCCACTTTGCATAATTTGCGGGAGGAAATTAAAAAGAAAAGACGGGGTAAACTCGCAGCGGGTGTGTTGCTTCTTCATGACAACGCTCCTGTTCACACGGCGCGAGTTTCCAAGGCTGCTGCGCGAGATTGTGGTTTCGAAGAAATCCAACACCCACCCTATAGTCCAGACCTTGCCCCTAGTGATTATTTCCTGTTTCCGGATTTGAAAAAATGTCTTCGTGGAAAAAGATTTTCGGATGATGAAGAACGCAAGTCGGTATTTTGCAGAGAAAGAGGAAATTTATTTTTTTGAGGGTTTAAAAAAGCTTATCTCCAGATGTAACAAATGCATTGATGTTAGGGGAGATTATATTGAAAAATAAAAACAATTTAAATTGAATTCGCCTTTTTCTTCATATCGATACCGAGAATATATTGAACGCCCCTCGTAATCTGAGTGTTAGTTGTGGTATCTTCCCGTGTGCGTTAAAAACTGCTGAAGTTATTCCTCTATATAAAAAGGGTTGCCGGAAATTTGTCAGCCAATATAGACCAATATCTGAACTTCCAGCATTCTCTAAGCTATTTAAAAAAGCAATGAAAGACAGTGTTTTATCATTCCTAAGCAAAAATAACTACTTGTGTCATCAACAGTATGGCTTTCGTGAAGGTAAATTGAAAAAAGGTGCCATATTAAAGTTGTGTAGTGAGATATATGGTATAATAGTTTTAATAGTAATACTTGTCCAATAGCATTATTTATCGACATGACAAAGGCCTTTGATATGGTTAGCCACACGTTTCTCTTGGACAAGCTCTACAAGGCTAGATTCAGGGACTCAGTGTTCATTTGGTTTAAGTCTTATCTAAGCTGCCATTAGGGGTTGGGGTACCTCAAGCCTCGGTTATAGGCCCCATCCTGTTTCTAATTTATGTAAACTCCATATTCAAGCAAAATCTGAGTAGTAATATAACTGCTTTTGCTGACGATATGGCCTTTACATATGTAAGCAATTTATTCGATTCACTGGTAAAATTAGAGAGTGACATACAGCTGCCAAGGCAATGGTTTGCAAAACATGAATTAAATGTAAGCAAAAAGACTAAACTCATGTTTTTAAACTTAAAAAAATCAAGTATGCTCGAAAGTAATGTCGTTTTTCATGCCGCTGCATGTCCAAAACTTTCAATGTCTGCTCATAACTGTGGTGAGGTCAATTTCTGTGCTACTGTCTCATGTTGTTCTAATTTTTTAAAATAGAATCTGTTGAATGTTTTAAGTATCTGGGAGTAACAATAGATAGACACTTGAGTTGGAAAAGCCATGTAGCTGACTTAAAAAGTATATGATGTGTGTGACGCGTAAAATGTTTCTGCTATAACCTTGTTCCAAAAAGCTTCTTACAGTCATTTATTATGGTCTTGCTAACTCAAAGTTACATTATGGTTTAACATGTTGGGGAGGTGATTATAATAATACAATTGAACTGCTGCAAATTGTACAAAAGCACATAGTCAGAATTATATGTAAAAAAAAGTAGATTAACAAATAGTTGGCCTTTATTTTCCCTCCTTCGGATTTTACCAATAAAACAAAAGGTACCCATGGCAAACAAAACTAATTTTTCCAATTTCTATACTGTGTCAGCACCTACATTATTGAATCGAAAACCTACGAAATTAGAATCATTAATATACAAAGTCTATTTTTAAACAGAGTCAAATTATGGCTATTCACAATAGATATTACGCAAGTCAAGAATTTGTTTATGAGCATTGTTTAAGCATGTCTTTCATACTTTTTAGAGTCTCGTAAATCCTTATTTTTTGTATAAGGTTTTGAGTAAATTAATAATTATTTTGTTTGTTTTTCTGATTGTATTTTGCAACTACCCCATAATTAATGTATGTTTATTTATTTTAATGGGCCATTCGCCTCTAGTCTTTAAGGCTATAGAATGCAACCCTATCATTTAATTTTGCATAAAATTTGTATTATAATATTTATAAAAAGATAAAAAAAAAATAAAAAAAAAGTTATACCTTTCATTAAAAATTCGCCGTCTTACCGTGTTTATTTGTTGTTAATTTAAAAATTATTAAGTAATCTTATTATAATTTGTTATGGCATCGTCAAGAAGAGTGTGTATGAATGATCCAAACTATTTTTGTTTCATTTGCGGTGAGTATATGTATATTTAAAGAATACCGTTTAAATGTGACAACGTTCATAATAGAGGCTTTCAAAAATTATTTTAGGCACCTGCTGGAAAAGAAGAATAAGCCTTGGATTCCGCAAAAGCTATGCAAAATGTGCGTTGAGTTGCTACGTTTGTGGAAAAACAAGAAAAGACATAGTTTCAAGTAGGAAACTGCTATGATCTGGAATGAACCAGCGAACCACCATGACGACTGCTATTTTTGTTTGGTGAATATAACTGGCATTAACCGAAAAAATCGAGCCAAGTCTGAATATCCTTCCATACGATTGGGACATTGACGAGTACTGAGCCCTAAGACTACACCGAACCTCAAGCTGATACTTCACAGGAGGACCCAATTGACTTTGAAACTGAGACGAAAATTGACAGTAGTGATAGTGACTTTGAATATAACCTGGAAACTCTAAAACCATTCAACCAACATGATTTAAACGACCTAATCAGCAATCTGGGACTGTCGAAGTCTGCTTCAGAAATTTTGGCTTCTAGGCTAAAAGAAAGAAACTTAGTAACAAAACAAAATAATATTTCTTATTACCGCACAAGAGGACAGAATTTCCTCAAATATTTTGCTGAAGAAGATGGTTTCGTATTTTGTAAAGATGTGCTTGGTTTAATGGGATTACGAAATTACGTTTCTAGTGATTGGCGTTTATTCATAGACTCGTCAAAGCGAAGTCTAAAGTGTGTTCTCTTACATAATGGGAATAAATTAGGGTCATTGCCTATTGCACATTCTACAAAAGTAAAAGAAGAATATACATCTAATGCTTTGGTTTTGGAAAAAACTTAAATATGTGGAAAATAACTGGATCATCTGTATTGATTTAAAAATGGTGAACTTTCTTTTAGGCCAACAAGGTGGTTACATAAAGTATTCATGTTTTCTTTGCTTGTGGGACAGTAGAGCTAAAAATCAACATTGGGTTAAAAAGTGCTTGTTCCAGGACAACAAAACGTGATAAACCCACATTTAATATCAAGGGATCGTATAATTTTGCCTCCGTTACATATAAAATTAGGCCTTATAAATCAATTTATTAAAGGTCTTAACAAAAAGGGAAATTGTTTCATTTTTCTATCAAAAAAGTTCCCAAAACTGAGTACAGAAAAGATAAACCGGGCATTTTTGACGGGCCACAGATAAGATCTTTAATAAAAGATAAAATTTTTACGAACACTATGACAGAGATTGAGAAAAAGGCATGGAAAGAGTTTGTGTGGATTGTTAAAAATTTCTTGGGAAATAAGAAAAGTTCTGATGGCTGACTATTGTTGGAGCATTCAGAACAGCTCTCAGGCTTGAACTTCTGTAAGGAAATCTTATAAAAAAAGTTTTTTTTTCACTTTAATAACTTAATAAAATAGGATTACATTAAATATTTTATGTTTGAGGCCCATATGTCATATTTTCGAAACTAGAGCTGATAGAGAAGTTTCCGCCACAGATTTCAAATCATCTTAAAAAATTAGGCTAGTATCAAGTAACATAACTCAATCATCAGAAATGCTCTTGTGCAGTGTAATCAGCGAGCTCACACCTACTATCAAAAATAATATCAATAAGAAAAGTATCATCCTACCGCAATTGATTCATCAACTACAGCAAATAGAAAATTTACTTGAGAAAATGTGTAGGAAAAACTTTCAGCAAACTAGGTCTATAAACTGGATCGGTTCCGTATGCAAGTGGATAGCTGGAACGCAAGGTGCAACAGATTCGGATGGTCTACTGAAAAGCCAGAACGGAATCATACAAAACCACAATAACCAATATAAAGTCAATGAACGTATAACAACCGTTACTCAAGGTATAATGGAAAATTATAACAAATTTATTCAAATAATATATGATACGAACAGGTGTTGTACAATAAGTTTTCAATAATCAAGGAAGAATTGAGTGAAATATTATCAGCAATGCAGTTAGTAAAAAAAGGAATTGTGAATATTAATCTCTTGGATAAAAAAGAAATACAGGAAATATTGACAAAAATAGACACACTTCCATTTGATAACGAAGTCGAAGCAATCGAATATGCTGAACCAATTATCCTGCAGAAGGAATCAACTATACTCTATACAATATCCCTACCGAAAACTACAAACAGACAATGCAATCATCTTTTAACTAGATCCATAGTCAAAAGCAATAGAAAATTCATTTAACATTTCAGGTATTACTTACAACACAAGAAGAGCAATATGGTATCAAAGAACCATGTTTGAAGATGCGAGACACATTAATCTGCAACGAAAACCAAATTGAAAAACTCTCAACAGATAATTGTATCAGTCAGCTTTTGAAAGGAAAAAATGCCGGATGCGATCACCAATTCTGTAGAAAATCAACAACAGAGCTCCTTACAAGTAGTACCGTCTTTGTGACAAATTTCGAAGGTAATTTTAAGCATGGAAATGAAAGTCGAACACTCAAGAGAACATTTCTTATACAATTCAATAATGACACCATAACAATAGATGACAAAATGTTTAGCAATAAAGAAACATGAACTTTCCATATTATACCAGTAAACTTAGTAATACAAGTAAACTAAACTTAACGTAGAAAACATAAAACAATTACAATAATTCTCTATTACAAAAGACATTCCATTTATTTCAGATACAATAACATATTTGCTAATTATTTTTATTGTATTATTCTTAATATTTAAATACAAATGCAAAAAAAGAAAAAAAAAACATGTGAAAATTATACATACTAGGGTTGTCTGAAAAGTTTCCGAACAATGATAAAAGACATTTTTTCTCAGAATTTTTTTTATTTTTCTACATAGCCTCCTTGTAACTCTACACACTTCTCCCAGCGATGCTCCCATCTCTCTAACCCGTCCAAATAGTACTTGGCGTTTTTCTCTGCAAAATAATTGTTCACGAAAGTGATTGCTTCCTCATTTGACGAAAATCTCTGTGCTCCGAGCGCAGTTTTTAGATTAGGGAACAAAAGGAAGTTACTTGGGGCTAGATCTGGTGAACAAGGAGGATGGTCAAGCAGTTCAAACCGTAATTCATGGATTTTCGCTGAGGTGTGAGACGGCGCGTTGTCTTGGTGAAACAGGATTTTCTTTTTCTGCAAATGTGGCCGTTTTTCCGCAATTTCTGCTTTCAGCTTGGCAAGTAATGATGCGTAGTATGCTGCTGTAACGGTTTTTCCTTGTTGAAGATAATCGGTTAAGATTCTCCCAAAAAACAGTCGCCATCACTTTCGCAGCCGAAAAAACAGTTCTTGCTTTTTTTGGAACCGGCTCGCCCTTTGCAGTCCACTGTTTTGACTGAATTTTTGTTTCGGGCGTATAATGGTGTATACAAGTAGTAATTAGTCGGCGCCAAAACTCGGATTTATTGCGCCTAAACTGCGCCAAATGTTCATTCGAAAACGTTTTTGGTCTAACGTAGCAAACGCGGCACCCAACGTGCAGACAGCTTTCTCATGCCTAAATCTTGATTTAATATGTAACAAACACGTTCTTTGGACATTTTCATAACCTCTACTATCTCTCTCACTTTAATTCGGCGGTCGTCTAACACCATTTGGTGAACTTCAGCAATGTTATCGTCAGTGGTTGCAGTTTTAAGACGTCGCGAACGTTCATCATCTCCCAAGCTCTTACGGCCATGTTTAAATTCAGCAGCCCAAAATTTCACTGTGGTAAATGATGGTGCAGAGTCCAACTCATTTTTGATTTGCGTAGGCGTATTGCCTTTTAAAAACAAGAATTTAATAACAGTTCGATACTCAATTTTTTCCATTTTCTCAAAAAAACACTCACGTCAACTTACTCAAACGACTGTGAACTAAAAACTGCGCATCCAAAATGACTGAAACTTCGGTAAGTAACTGTCAAAAGATGCACAACTAGCATTCACCAGCTTTATTGACGAGTGCCGCTATCTTTACGTTGCGGTCGGAAACTTTTCAGCCAACTCTCGTATTACCCTTATTAATACCCCAGGTGACTTCTTCCCTCAACTCATAAAATTAAATTTGTGATCTACGAAACGTAGATTTTAAGGAGGGAGGTGTTATTGCACTTCATCGTGAATACAAACATAAACATTCTGCAACATAAGCGCGTCGGGAGGTCAATGTTAATATTGCAGAATAATGCAAAATTAAGGATTATGTTTCGCTACACCCAATGCAAATATTATATTGCCATCGGGAATATTTCACATGCGATTGTTGTTGTTTAAAAAGCAATTGTGTTTTTTTTAATTATATTATTTCTAAAATACTTAACTTTGACATTTAAATTGTCTGCGCGTGAAGTCTGTAAAACATATTAAAACAAACTTTTCATTGCAAGAAATTTTAATAATATCCGCACTTGTCAGGCTAACCTCGAAAGAAACTCCCACTCCGCCTACAGAATAAAAATAATTACGGTTAGACTTTTTTAGATAATAATGTTCGGATTCGCAGGAAAAAAATTCAATTCTCAGACACAAAGATCATATCAGGTAGACTTCTAAAATAAATCAATAAATTAACATTTTTTTGGCATGCTACGAATGTTTTTGAATGTATGATGCACCATAAAGAGGTTTGGGGCTATTAGAGGATTTCAAAATTAGATCGGAATTCCTTTTTACAGGTTGTATGATGAGATCGTTGGTTATATGATCAAGACTATTGACTAAATTAAACATACAGAGTCTAATTTAGTTGAAGTTTAGCTATATAATCACCACATCACAATTATAAACCGTTCTTAACAATAACTGAGAATTAAAAAAATAAATCTCGGGTATAACTATGTAGTACATATTGTATAACAACTATTAATATAAATCTTTTTCTGTTTATTACCGGTGAAAAACGAAGTATTTACCTTCTTCTTTCCATATCGTTTGCTCGTTATTATGTTCTCTTTGATCTCAAGCGAAGCGAGTAAAACCCAAACAATGACTACTTGACCTTTAGATTTTCCCTTTTTTGAACATAGCAGTTTTCAATTTCTTCGCCGTTTTACTCGTACATAGTATACAGTTTCATTTCTTTATCCTCCCATTTCGCTTTCTTAACGGCGTTATTTGTGTAGATTCGAAATTCTTTACTCTTTTAACGATTCCCAGAGCTGTCTAATATGCAGAGCCAGTTGCTTCTGGTACTAACGTTCAAAGGTTAAAATTTATAACAGCAAAACAATATTTTATCATTTTATCATTTATCAGGAACAATATTTTTTCCTAAACTGAGTGAAAATCTACCCTCATTTCGAATTTTCATAAACAAAAGTTAAGGGAACTTAAAAATGATGGCCTCGGTATATATGATTAATTTAATGAATATTTTAAAATACCGTAAAGGTAAATGCTTACTAGAATTTAACAAATCACTCTAATTTACGAGTTAAAATATAATTTATAAGAAGAAATAAACTGTATTTAAAAAAAACAACCAAATACGAGTATTATTTCCGTAAAATTAATTTTGTATTAAATGTTTATACTTAATCGACAATCTACATTTTTTTATGTATATTTGCGGTACGAAACTATATCATCAATAGTCAAATTGAAAGCTTTCAAGTTGTCTTCAATCCACTCGTCGAATTCTTGGATTAATTTCTGTGGCATTTCATCCTTGTGGCTTCCAACAACTCCTCTTCGTACAAATCTACTAACAAAATCATTGAAAAATTAATCATTCTAATTTTCACTTCCAATGAGTACCTGAATTCGTCGGCTTCAATTCCCGCAGCTTTCTTAATGCTTTGAAACTCCTTTTCATGATTACAAGAGGGATTACTTTTCATTTTATTAAATGAAAGATGGTCAATAATTTGTTCCATTTGATCGCATTTAATTTTTTTATTTAAAAATTGACAAACATCGGATACCACTCCATGAAGATCAAATTTCATACGCTCGTAGCTTGTGAAATAAATATTTGGCTGATCACGTAGATGCCAAAAATCAAGAATATGTGGCCAAAATGGATTAAAATTGACGTAACCATCCATGTAAGTTTGCATAAATTCTTCTTTGCTACCCTTGTAACCCATCATACCTCGCCAGTGATGAAAATATGAGACTGCTGCATCCTTTGGGTTCCGGAAGACATAAATAATCTACAAATACAAGTTATAATGATAAAAATAATTAAATTGTTTTTAATAATATAATAAATCGTACCTAAGGTTTATGTATGTTTTTAAAATGTGTCATTCAATTTAGTGAAAAGGGTTGTTTTTTAATCCGAGAATTCGTGCTGCATTCCTGTGAAGCATCCTTAACTTCATATCAATAATTCCACTCAAAACATTAATTGGAAAAAAGGCGAGTTCTCTTCTTTACATTAGCGCATACAGTACACCCCGCCGTTAATAGAAATTAAATAATTGGCTTGAAGGAAATATACTCGCTTCCTGATTCCTATTCCTGACAATTGAATTGAGTTTGCCAATGATGGGATCAAAACATTTTTCAATAGCAGTGGTATTCATCATCAGCGTGCAGTGCTTTATACGACTGAGTAAAACTGGGGTGGTAAGGGGTGGGTGCAGATGATTGTGGAATCTGCCAAAACCATGCTCTTTGCAAAGAATATTGAAAATAAATTTGAGACAGAAGTTTTACATACAGAAGTTCATTTGTTAAATCGAACTGGTACAATACAAATAATCATTCTAATAAGTCGTCATATGAGCTCTGATATAATATACAATGAAAAGCTGAATATTTACTCATTTTTTGTTTGGAAATTTTCATCCACAAATACATACAGTGTTGTGCAAAACCTAAGCAACCATCTGAAATCGACATTTCACAGTAAATTTTTTAAATCTTCTACCACACCAAATAAAAACAAATGAATATCGAATGATGTATTGAAGAGTATATTTTGAAATTCACAACTTTATAAGAAAATAGTAACACATGAAAATTTAAAAAAAAAAACCGAAAATCAAAAATGTAGCCAAATTCTGCTGTGCAAAACTTAAGCAACTTTTTTAATATTTGGTGTAATATCCCTTATTTTGAATAAATTTTGGCTTTTAAGAATGCCAAACAGGTTTTCGATGGGATTGAAGTCGGGCGATTAGGCCGACCAATCAAGGGCTTAAATCTCACTATCCTTTGTCCACCCCTTTATCAACTCGGATGTGTGTTTCGGATCGTTATCCTGTTGAAACATTCAACGAAGTGGCATTTCCCACTGTGCATGTGGTAGCATTACTGATTCTACATAGAATCGATTTGTATTTGAATCGGTCCATAATTCCTTCGGTTTCGTGGAATACACCTCCTGCCGAAAAACACGTCCATGCCATCAAACTACCACCACCATGCTTAACAGTGGGTATGCAGAATGTAGAATTAAGTCGTTGGCCTTTATAATGTCTGACATGACACATCGCATCAGAATTAAATAAATTAAACTTAGAATTATTGTTGAAAAGAACTATTTTCCATTTTTCAGGGGCCCAGTGTTGATGTTTTCTTGCAAAATTTACCCTAATATGAAAAGAGTTAAGTTTGAATTATGTTTAAATGTTTTAATTGCACAACTTGTTCTTTAAATGCCTTTTTGTGAGCATCGGTTTCTTGCGCGGACTATAGCTTTGAAGATTATTCCCAATAGCACGTCTACGCACCGTGCTAGCATCAATATTGAAATTTAGTAATTTTCAATTTCATTTGAACTTTTAAATGGTTGTTTTTTAATTACACCACCCATCAGATAGAAACTGTTCGACTTGTTGTCTTACGCGGCCTACCACCGAAATTTAAATTTTCAACGATTCCCGTTGCATGATATGTTTTTATTAGACGTGAAATAATGGATTTAATCCTTTTATATCTTTTAACTAATATTGTCTGAGAGTTTCCAGACTTAAGTTCTTCAATACTCTTTAGTTTAAAACAGGTGGAGTATATTTGTCGCTACATTATTGAATCTCATCAATTACGCATCCAAGTTAATAGAAAATTGATCAAAGACAATGCGACAAGATCAAAGACAAAGAGCTTATAACATTTTATGTGTGACCTGGCTGGAAAAGCACTGTTAGCTCTTTCCGTTTTACATTGGATTACAAAGTTGCTTAGGTTTTACACAGCTTTTGGCCATTTTTTTTATTTTCGTGTTTTTTTTAATTTTGAAGTACTATTATTTTCCCAAAAAGTTATAAATTTCAAAATATACATCCTTACACATTCATTTCTTTTTATTTAGTGTAGCAGAAAGTTTAAAAAATTTACTATGAAATATCGAGTTTAGATGGTTGCTTAGGTTTTGCACAATACTGTAAGTGCATATTTGTGGGATACGGCAACTCGAATGCGTATTGAGTCTGGAATCCCGAAACAAATAAGTGCCACGGGACATTATTTTTCTGTTAGAGAAATGAACGGCTGTTTTCGCTACGGGCGATGTAAAACCACAAAATCGATGAAAGCGAACAACAAGAACAAATTGTTTCTCTTATTATTATTATAATAAAGGTTTTAAACTATTATAAAACTCCAAGACACTATTTTTCAGTACTCCATAGTAACTTTTAGCAGCCTTTTTTATTCAAACTTTTTGTGTATGTGCAACTTGAGAGCAAAACCATTTGAGATACATTTCTAAAACTTTTCTGTGCCAAAACTTGTACTACGACAATGTAAAATCTACCATATACATATAATATGCCCACAAGAAACCAAGTGGGGGTGGCCGTGGTGTAGTGGTACTAGTTATCGCTCTCACTCGGAAGGTCAAGGTTCGAATCCTAGCCACAGCACGTTTTCATTTGTGTAATTGGAACTCAGTCAGAAAAATCTGCGTGTGAAGGCACATCCTTGACATGTAGATTTGGCTGTTGTAGGGTTTTTCAAGCACAAAACAACCGTTAAAATTCACAACCTCACATTCCGAAAGAAGTAAAATCTCCTATTCGGACTCCCACCCCTGGAGAGTCAATATCGAAACCAAACACATCTGAGTTTCAAACCACTACATCACAAACTTTCCTTTCTCCTCTTTCTATCTTTCCGTCCGCGCTCTAGCAACAGTAAAAGAGTATCATAACGCCTTAGGCGCGCGTAAATTATATAAAAAAAAAAAGTGGTGAAATGTCGGAAAAAGGGCCGACATGAACTTTCAAATGAAAGCGCTTAAAATGTATTGTTACGGAACAGAGTTGCCATCGTCTTGACAGCTGAGCTTCTATAGTAGATGCTACGCCCTGCATTTAGGAAATGAGCAATTAGAAAAAGAAATATTGTGACGCCTGAAGAAACAGTTTCGTAACGAGAAACTCATCGTCAGAAGATATACTACACTCATGTAAATCATATTATCTATGACTAGATAATACGAGTATGCACCAAACTCAGATAGATCACTTATCTATGGTGGAATAACGCGAAATGGGGAGTAAAAGATTCTAAAGTAAATTTGGGTGAAACACGGACAAGTCAGCAACGACTTTTTCCACAGAACTGTTCGTGAAGAGCCAGCGAAAATCTGCATCTAGTAAACTGACACAATTTAAACAAGAAAAGAGGGTAGACAGTATACGGTATAGTGGCAAATAATCCGTTTTTTCTTCACAAAACGGTTTAGGAAGAACAAAAGAACAAATATTAAATATACATATGAGTATATAGGGTTATCCAACACTCTAAAACTGTAGAAAACCGCAACATTTTTATGAAAACGGGTGACATATTTATTGTAATCTAAAGTAAAAACTCTGAGGTTAATAACGGAATACAACATCCCCCAAATGTCCGCGTCAGCTCTGTCTACAAATTGTCATTCTTTTGATGATATATTTCATCACGTTTTCGCATAATTGCGGCTGTACGAGTATTTCGCAAATAACAGCTCTGATATTTTCTTTTATTGCATGAATCATTTGTGGAGCATTAGCGTAGACTTTATTTTTAACATAGTCCCAAAGGAAAAAGTCTAATGGTGTTAAATCGCACGATCTCGGTGGCCAATTGAAATTTCCTTTTCGAGAAATCACACGTCCGGGAGATTTATTACGCATTTGAGTCATTGTTTCACCAGCAGTGTGCCATGTGATACCGTCTTGCTGGAAATAAAAGACGTTCACGTTCATAGCATCAATTTTTCGATAAATTCGACCATGTCGTACATATAATGCAGGCAAATTCTATACAAGACTTTACAACTTTTTACCACTAACTATATGCCTGTTATATGTATGATTGGTTAATCCAGCTTAACATTACATAAAATCCAAAGAAATTCAGTGATAAATCATCTACTTTTGTAAATATGTACATATGTATCTGCACAAATCATTAGATCGCCAACAATCTGAATACACTTCTGAATATTCATGTAATTGACTGGTTTTTAATGTATATACTATATATTCAAAAGTTAAAGGGTTTGTTTAAAATCAAATCATCATGCAATATTTACAACTTCAGAAACAGTTTACATTGCGAAATATGAGGAATCAGAAATATTTGTTATTCTACTCGTATAATGAAATAATGTTTTATTTATGGCTCCATAGCAAATGTGAAAGCAATCCTTATTCTCTTCAAAAACACAAAATTAATGAGGAAGAACTGTATGGTAAGTCTAACTGAAACTAGTTTAATTATTGAAAATTAGAACTGCAATCTAAAACTGCAATTTAAAATTTAAAATTGCAATCTAATTTCGGTTAAGAATTTATGTATTCAATTGTTTGAATTTTAGTAGATAACAACAAAACGTTCCCGGAATTTATTCAGGAATTTTAATTACAAGACTGCAACACACTTATGCCAGGGTTTGATCCTTGATTTTTTATATTTTTATATTCGGTTTTCAGTATGTCCATCAGTGCTCCTCCGATTTTTCCATTACTTCCTCTCGGCTGCTGAAACGCGTTCCCCATAATGGTTTTTTAACTCCACTGAACAGAAGGAAGTCACAGGAAGCCAAATCAGGTGAATTCGGTGTTTGTTGGATGGTATTTGTTCCATTTTTCGTCAAAAAATTACGAATAATGATGGTACTGTGCGACGGTGCGTTATCATGGTGCAAAATCCATGAGTTTTCTGCACACAATTCTGGTCTCTTTCGGCGAATTGCTTCATGCAAACGTCTCATAACTCCCAAATAATACTCTTCGTTTACGGTCTGGCCTTCTGGCAAAAATTTATGATGCACTACACCGTTGTAATCCATGAAAACCGTGAGCATTGCCTTCTTTTTTGACTGAAAACGGCTCATTTGGTGAACGCCATTCATTTGCTTGATGTCTGGATTGCGTGTCGTACTCCTAAACCCACGTCTCGTCTCCAGTAATGATCCTTTTGACGAATGTGGAATCGGATTCAGCCTCGCAAACCATCTCTTTTGCGACGTCAACACGGTCTCTTTTTTGCATGAATTTGAGGTCTTTTGGCACCAACTTTGCTGCTACACGACGGAAACCCAAATCATTAACCAAAATGTTTTGGATGGATCCATAGGCAATGTTCAAGTCCTCCGCTATCTCTCTGATGGTTAATTTGCGGTTATTGACCAACATTTTTTTTACTTCATCAATGTTTTCGTCGGTTTTCGATGTCGATGGTGTGCCACTGCGTTCATCAATTTTGAACCGCTCGTGCCACTGGTAAACCACCGTTTTCTTTAGAGAATCGTTGCCGAAACACTTTTCCAACATTTCCAACGTTCGCGCACCATTAAATCCGTTTTTTACGGAAAATTTAATACAAGTTTGTTGTTGCAAATTGAAATCCATTTCTAAAATTGTAAAAAATCGCCCTCGTAACTTTCGCAAATGACAAGCTATGACGCTAAGATTTAGAGGGAATGTCAACAACAAAAAAAACAGAACTCAAATCGGAACAATGGGAGCGCCACACGGTGGTGTGATGTGGGAACTTTTTGATCAAAGTGGTATCTGTGTACGCCCATATGTGTACATATTAACCAGTCGCTATAAGCGTTATGTGACTCGTACTATGCTAGCTGAAATTCTGACTGATGGGCCATGCCAACAATTTCCTGATAAAGAAAACTTGTAGTATTCTCCAAGGTTTTTCAGGTTAAGCCTAACCGGTTAAGATTTTGGTTTTGATTTGCGGTTTGATTTGCGGCCCGGGTCAACCCCGGACAGATTTATTATTGCTTATTGCAAGCTTATTCTTAGAACTAACAATTTTCACTTAAAACTAAAGATAAAAACTAAAGGGTGGGAGCGGCTAAAAAAAGTTAGGATGTGAGGCATAGGTGGAAATAAGAGCGTTTTTAAGAGAGAGTTTGGTGAGATGGTAGTCGAAGAGAGGCAGAATATCGTTAACTTCACGAAGCATTCTAGACATTGGCTCCAAGTGTCCGTAATTCGTTCGGTGAAGATTGAGCCGGAAAAGTGGCACAGACCTAAGATTGCGTGGGTTGGTATTAAAAGAAATAAGTCGAAGTAAAGAAGGACAATCGATATTCCCAACTAAAATTTGATGAATAAAGAGAATGTCGGCAACTTTTCGACGTATAGAAAGGGGTTGTAAATTTATAAGTTTCAGCCGGTCGGTATAAGGTGGTAAGTTTTGGCTATCATCCCAGGGAAGACCACGTAAAGCGAATCGTAAAAACCTGCGTTGAACAGCTTCTATCCGGAGGATGTGTGTTCTGTAGTAGGGTGACCAAACTTGGCTTGCATATTCAAGAAGAGGCCTAACAAAGGTTATGTAAAGAGATTTGGTAACATAAGGATTGGAAAACTCCTTAGACCAGCGCTTGATGAAGCCAAGGGCAGAGTTGGCTTTCTTTATTATATTATCAATGTGAGAACGGAAATTGAGTTCCTTATCACAGATAACACCTAAATCACGCAACTCATTCACTAAGGGAACAGGCAGATTAAAGATTAGATAGCAGCGAGGTGAAGTAGGGGGCCGCTTACGGGAATACGTTATAGCCTGACACTTATTGACGTTAAGCTCAAGAAAATTCTTCTGACACCAAGTACAAAATCTGTCAAGATCTTCCTGCAGTGGTAGGCTGTCTGAGGAAGAGGATATATATCTAAAGATTTTCATATCGTCTGCGTAAATAGATATGTATGAATTTTTAATGATGCAATCAACATCATTAATGGCCAGAGTAAATAGTAAGGGGCCAAGGTGGCTGCCTTGAGGGACACTAGAGGAGGCTTTAATTGGGTCAGAAATCATGGACCTAAATAAAACATAGTATTGTCTTTCATTTAAATATGATTGAACCCATGTTATAAAGTTTATTTGGAAACCAAGAGCTTTTAATTTCAGAAGGATTATACTCGTATCATGTGAAATCCTATCAAAGGCTTTGCTAAAATCGGTGGCAATCACATCAACTTCATTTCCAGATTCCAGTGCACATAAAGTGCTTGATACGAATTCCGTTAAGTTGGTGGTCGTAGATCTACCTTTGAGAAATCCGTGCTGCTTTTGGGAAACAATAGGTTTACAATGGAAAAGCATTGTATCATAAATAATGCTCTCGAAAAGCTTAGGTATGCAGGACAGCTTAGCAATTGGTCGATAGTTGGAAATATCATCTTTTCGGCCTTTTTTATGTAGGGGAATAATAAATGACCTTTTCCAGGTCGAGGGAAATAATCCCTGGGTGATAGAAAGCTGAAAGAGAGTTGTAAGAGGTTGGGCTAGGTGCATTTCACATTTCTTTAAAAATATAGGGGGAAGATCATCAGGGCCGGCGGAATAATCATCTTTGAGGTTTATTATTTTATCTTTGACTTGCTCTAAAGTTATAGACACATATTCTAAAGTTGTTTGTGGGCAGCTATTTAAGTAGGAAAAGTAAGAGTGGTCTGGCTCTTGGGAATGGGTGGCGAACGCTTGGCTAAAAAAAGTTGCGAAGAGATTTGCTATAATTTGGGGATCCTCCGAGGACTTATCTAGAAAATTCAGAGATGATGGATAGTTATCCGATTTACTTTTAGTTTTGATGAACTGAAAGAATCGCTTGGGGTCGGAAATGAGTGTGCGGTCCATTTGGTTTCAATAGTTGTCATATAGAGTTTGACAAAGTACAGAGAAATTTATTAGGGCAGACTGGTAGTAAAAGAAATCGATGTCGGAACGCGATATTAAGTAAGTACGCCAGAGCTTATTTCTCTTATTACGAAGAGATCGCAGCTCTTTATTATACCAGGGTGGTGATGATGAGGGATTCTTTTTGGGTAAAAAAGGTACAGATTGGGAGAGACATTTGAAAATTTCGGTATAAAAGGATGCGAGAGCATCGTTAACCGTGAGGTTGGGATTATCGTAAAGAAATTCAAAATTGGTCATACTGAGGAGGTTATTCAGTTTGGCGTAGTTAGCCCTATGAAAATTAAAACTGTAAGAATACTCATAAGAAACGCGATTAAGAGCATTGTCATACGCTAACGTAAGAGAAAGGGGAGGGTGGTAACTATCCAACTTAGAAAGAAGATGTCTGCTTTCTAAAATGATGCAGTTATCTGTATCAGTGGCGGAGACTAGGTCGAGTTGTCTGCCAATGTTATTGGTGACACCACTTAATTGATACAGACCAGAGTCAGTAAGGCAATCGATGAAAAGGTTTTCTTTATCAGAGGTGGGATTTGTTGCAGTAAAGTAGGACTGGTCAGTCTGAGCCCATACAAGCTTAGGTAGATTGAAATCACCTAAAAAAATAACTACGTCGTTGAGATCAGCAGCATTAAAAATGCTGTCGATTGCATCAACAGCTAGCTGGTAACCTTGAATTGGTTGAGAGGGGCGAATATAGCAGCAGCAAATATATAGGTTGCGCTTGCAAATAGGAATTCTAGCGCATACAAATTCAAAGAATGCAGTGGACGATTTTTTAAAGGGTTTAGACTCAAGACGAGAGTGTATAGCTAGAAGTACCCCACGGCCATATAAATTTTCCTCTTTATCTAGACCGTCGTCACGGTGTAAATCAAAGTCTGGGGAAAATAATTCATTGTTCTTAATATTAGGGGTGAGATTGGTTTCTGTGAGTGCAAAAATGTCGTAGGGCAGAATCTGCGAATTAAGATATATAGCAGAAATCTTAGTTCGTAATCCTCTTACATTTTGATAATACAGGGACAGATATTTGGGAGGCTTCGGCAAAGAATTGAGTGGTGGGTTAGGAGCGATGGTAGTTTTTGAAACTAGACCGTGTTCGCTGGAGGTGTAGTATGCGTTTGGAACTTACGTGAGACGCAAAAGAAGAGAGATCATTAGCCACATCATCAGGAGTCATATCTAATTGCTCATGAAAACGTATAAAAAGTTGCCGCAGATCATTGTGATTAGTGGGAAGGCCTTCTTGCAGAATGGAAACCATTGCATTGGTTTCCGTTATACCGTCTATACAGACAGAATCTGGCTTATCATGTAGATATGCGAGATATAAACGAACATTATCGTATAGTCTGCGGTCTCGTAGTCGAGAGAGAACATACCGGCCATCTTCCCCTGAATCGATGAGGTGCTTGGTTAACTTTGCCTTTGGAGGAAGTATGGGGTCTAAAAAAGAAGGTGGTGTGGTATTAGAGTGGGACTCTAGCTTAGAAGATGGGTAGGGATTTAAAATATGGGAGCGAATAAAGTTAGGGTATGTCGTTTTAGTTTGAGTGGGATGAGGAGAAGTTGTTGGGTTTTTTAAATGATTGAGAGGAGGATCAAGATTAAAAGATACACGTTTGGGAATTGGGTTAGACGGTGTGGAAGAACGTTTTGTGTATACGCGATTAGCAGTATGAAGTGAAGAAGGAGTGAAGAAAGGGAATGTCCCAACTTTAAAACTCCAGTTTGGATCAGGAGCTTGTTTGTTAGGCTTTGGATTTTTTTTGTGAGAGTTGGGCTTTGATAAAGGGTTAGACTGCTGTTTTCTAGGTTTAGTGGGATTTGAATTAAAGGTAGTATCCTTGCGATGTTTGTTGTTTCCTCTATTTAGTTTTACTCTTTCCATGGTTATTCCACCCAGACTGATGACGTCATCAAGATAAGAAAAAATAAGTGTGGCAGGAGGGTTTATCTCACCTTTCCACCGGGCAGGAAAGAGTAGTCCATATGCATACTTGAAGTAAATTGCGAAAAAGTTACAAAACTTTAGCCTAAGCTTCAATTAATCATTTAAGTTGCATATATTTTTTTTTTGTAATACGTATTTGGTGTACGAACTTCAGTTTGTTTTGAAAAATTAGCCCTTGGTTTGTGCCCAGTAACTGTTTTTCAGTCTTCTTTTCATATTCCTTTATGTGAGATGCATATGTGAGATTATACGATTTGGAATTAGCAAGACAAATTTTTTTATGCTTAAAAATAAAAGAACTGTTAGCCTAAGGTTTCAGTGATGAATCTCCTTTTATGATGCATGGAGTTCTTATTCTATTTGAAGAAAAAGTATTCAATTTTATTAAGAAGTCAAGGTCAGGTCTGGGACACTTTGTATTAACGAAATGGTAGGATGTACCGTACTCGCGGTTCTAAATTCCTACTGTTCCTTACATAACTCAGATGATTCTATCAGATTTTTTCGTTAAATTTGAGCTATCTTAATAGATTCAGATTAATATAGCAAAAATGTTAAGCCTTGCTTAGTATCGTCGGTGTTTGTGTTTTTTTTTTTTTTTTTTTATTCGCGGGCTGAGAAGTAATCACTTCCGTGTTCCAATCCGGAATTCAAAAAATGGCTGCAATCAAAAAATTGTATCTCTGAATCCTCATACTGAAATCGTTATTACGGGGGATTTCAATATACACAATTCTGCGTGGCTTCGACGGAGACAGATAACACCCGAAGGATGGTATGTTGAGAACTTCGCTGCAGAAAACAACTTGGCCCAGCTTGTAATTTAAGAGAAGCGTATAACAGATGTTAATAGTCAACAGACTGGACTTGTTTTTAACTTCTTACCCTGATAAGTGAGTATCAAAACAAAAGAAAAAGCGTGGTACGACTCGAGCTGTACAGAGGATATCAGGGTAAAAGAAATATTTTTTCGGTTCTATAAGACCGAACCTACAGTGGAAAACCGAAAAAAGTTCAAACGAACCAAGAACGACTGCAACGTCTTTCTTAAATGTGTAAAAAATACTACAATGCAATAAAGGTAATAAGAATTTTTGGTCGTTCGTCAAAAACATTAGAAATTCTGCCTCATCCTCCATCCCAACGCTCATTTGCAATGACATTCCAGCTGTCAGCCCTTTGGAAAAGGCCAAACTGCTTGCTGCACACTTTGTGCGGCTAGCTCAACACTCCTGGATTATGCTTTGTCCCCGCTTACACGTGAGTTCGTCGAATTTTCAATGGGACGGATCCACTTTCGCACGCATGTAGTAGCAAGACTACCTAAAATTCTTAATATACATAAATCCAGATGGTATATTCCCCCTTTTTCTGAAGAGGTATTCCAATATGTTAATAAACACAATTTGGGATAGACAACTCTATTCTTCAAAAGCTTAGAAACTAGCTTTCAGAACGTTAAATTAAAGTAGTCTTGGATGGCTTCAAGTCGGATATTCGCAAAATAAATGTTAGTGTACCCTAGAGCTCTGTTCTGTCTCCGACACTCTTCTTAATCTTTATTAATCTTCATCTCTTTTCTGGTACTGCTAATCGAATATATTCCTTTGTTGATGACAGTTTACTCTCTGATTCTCATATTCAATCCCAGATCCACGTCGCTGCTCTTCGGCTGTAGAACGGAAGCGGTAGCATACTATATGTTAAGCTTAACAACATAACCAATTGGGGTACTATCAACACAGTTGAATTTAATGCTTCCAAAACACAATGCTGTCCAGTGTCGTTAAAATTAAATTTAAATACCCAGCCATTATCCATCGTCGAAAGCGAAAAACTTTCCATTCTAGGTAGATATAAGAAATACTTTTCCCCCTCTGATCTGGTCTCAATATGTAAGCCATTTATCCGTCTAAAATTGGAGTACAATGCCCACATCTGGTTAGGTGCGGCTAAAACTTCTCTGCACCTGCTATATAGGGTTCAAAACCGTGCGATAACACTCATACGTGATGGTAGTATCACTCAGACAATGAACTCCCTCGAACACCGACGTAACGCCCCTGTCTCACCTTGTTCCATCGCTGCTGTTAATATTATTCTTCGTAAAAGTTGGGCTTTCCGGCAGATGCTGGTTCGCTAAATGACGAGAAAGAGCGTCTACAGTCGAACACCTTTCAGCTTTACTAATAAGATCCACTTCACGCCTGCTCGTGGTGCCATCTGCGAATCTCTCCGGAAATTGTGAAGTGAAGGTGACAAATCAGGACAACTATCGGAAAACCAAAGAGTAGAATTCACAAGTTCATCTCCATAGAATGAATGGAGAACAACGGAAAACAATCATCGTCTAGGCATTACAATGGAGCCCAGTAAGTTCGTTATTATGGTATAATGGAAATAACGATTCGAACTTTTATTGTAGATTTAAAGCTGACGTTTGTAGTATTCTGTTACCTCAGTATGCAGGAGTGGAATCCTACTGAAATGTCTTTCAGGCCTAAAAAACGGTCGATGCCTCATCGCCATTTAACATAGTTGGTGGTGTAGGTCCAGACGTAACATTCCTGGTTAGAACCAATCCGGCTCTGGCACAACTCTCCATAGGGCTGTGTCAACCCTCGCATGGCCTCACTGCTTGCATAGATAACCATGGGATTCTGGAAATACTACACATCCGGACATCGGTAACGACTTTGAATGGGGACCCAATTAACATGAATAACAATAAATTAACAAAACCAAACGAGGTACACGAAAGCTAAGGTGCATAGGTCACCCAGCGGAAAAATACAAACTTCCCAAAGAAATATTGAAAAGAACGCGACAGCACCAGAACGTGTTGCAGCGCAATAGCAACGCACCAACAGTCGTCTGTCTTCCACAAATTAGGAGAACAGATAAAAATACTTATAGAAATGTTGGAGGATGTATATCAGATGAACCAAGAAAGCGGACATGTTGGTGGAAC